>CAFUXE010001131.1:33787-60746 GCA_903364295.1 Serranus cabrilla
TGTATTGATATATAGTATTTTTATAGCAGTAAGTGTCACATTCTGAAAATGAATCAATATTTGGTTGTTAGAAAAAACATTTAACTCAGTGAAAGAGGAAAATCTAAGGACATCACAGCATCTAAAGACTTGCAAGTAATGGGTTAAAAAGTGTTAATTCTCTGTCATGTCTGTGGAAAACACTGAATGTTCCTTTTAAAAACAACTCATACCGACACAAAGAGTGAAAGAGAAAAAGTCAAAGTTAACTTTAAGATTCTTCAGACCCTGGGCTATGCAGTTTCATAATATGTGTCTCCTTCTTTCAGGTTGATAATTTATATCTGATTGCCATCACACACCAGAGAGACATCAAGAGTCTGAGAGACCTGACGTCAGAGCATCTACCTCTGCTGCAGAACATCTTCCACAAAGGAAAGGTGAGGTCATAAGGTCATCGCCGGGAGAAAATGAAAAAAGAAAACGTCCTCCTCTTCCACAAATCGCCATTAATGTGACCTTAAATATTCAAATAATTTATGTTGTTTAGGAGGCCATCCTGAAGCGTTACAACCTTCCAGCCAGCAAGCTGAGAGTCTACCTGCACTACCAGCCGTCCTACTACCACCTCCACGTCCACTTCACCAAGCTGGGCTACGAGGCGCCGGGCTGTGGCGTGGAGCGGGCCCACCTCCTCGCAGACGTTATCCAAAACCTCCAGTCTGATCCCCAGTACTACAAAACCAGGACCCTGTACTTCCCTCTGAGGGCAGATGACGGACTGCTCAGCAAGTTCAAGGAAGCGGGGAGGCTGTAACGTACTGTTGTGCACTTATTCCTCCTATTAGTACCGTCCCATCACAAGAGTGTGCTGTCAAAAGTAACGTGTTTATATTTGCGATTAATTTGAAATGTTTAAAGCATTTTTTTTTTATTAATGCAAAACAGAAGTCCCAGTTGTGAAAAGTTGGCTACTTTTTCAAATTGGTCCTCTCACCTCAAGATGACCAACTGAAATTTGGTTCTACGGGTACCCATGAGTCTCCCTTTTACAGGCAAATATCCACTATTATAAGCTTTGGCCTTATGATGAAAAAAAGACAATTAATCATAATTAATCACTGCAAATTGTGCAGTTAATAATTATTTTCAATCAACTGACAGCCACAGTTTTTTGGTCTTTTAATCAGTTTAGTTGCCAAATGTTGCTAACCAGTTAGCTGTTTGCTTCTATCAATACCTACCATCAGCAACATATTATGCATATTTTACTGTATACACATTTGAAAACATAATCTGTACATGTTTCAGTAAACACACAGCAAGGTGTTTTTTATATTGTTCCTGCATAATAAGAAAAGAAGTGAACATGGGAGTGGAGGTGACAGAAGTCAAACCAGTCTGTCAGTCTCTGTTTGGATGTTTTTCATGTTTTCTATTTGTTGACTGAATTAAAGAGTCTTTTTTTCTACACAGCCTGTTGATGTCATTTGTTTGGAATATTTGAGGCAGGTTTATGTGCCTGAGACGGAATGAAAATCAATGTACTTGCATTTCTAAATGCAACACAATGAATAGAGTGGGTGCGGATGAGTCTCTGTGATTTCTAATGGCCAGTGTGTAACCCAGTGATACCACCAGATGGCAGCATTAACCCAAAACGATCCAACTTTCTTTTCACTGATGCTTTCCGAATACAAAAACAAACCCCAGTCTTTGGATAGTGGAAGTAAATTGGGCTTTCTGTTGGTCTCCCTTTTCTTTACAAAAACAGATCAAATAGTATGCTGCGATGCAGCTCATGTAAACAGAAGGCAATCATTTCTCACAAAACTATATTTAACCTGAGTGACTTGCCGTGCTTTTGGAGCTGAAGAAGCATGTTTGGATGGATTGATGGCCACAATGCCAGGGGTTCACAGCTGAGATGACAGTCAGTGGCCTACAGGCAAAGACATAAATCAGATGCGACAGTGCTGCTTTTTTGTTTAGTTTTTAGCAGTTTGGCTGTTGGAATGTACAGGCAAAGAAACTGATACATGATTAAACTTTTTGTTAAAAAGAACATTTCTTGAAGCAGACATCATTTTCTTATCTTATCATAAGTAAGTAGGCGGTACTGGGCTTTGTGCTTATGGTGCATTCAGTGTTCCTCGTAAAAATGAATACTAATTAACAGAACCCAAACCAGTAAGGAAATGAAATTATAGAATATTACCTGTTTACCATTGTATCCTGGCCCTATATCAAGAACCCTTTAATGGTACGTCAAAGTAGCTACAACATTTTTAGTTTTAAACTCATGATTTAAAAAAAAAAACAATTGTTAAAATTGGCTTAATGATAGATTAACATGTTGCAATATTTTCTTTAAGTATGTATGTATGTGAATGAATCTACCACAAATTAAATGTGTCAGAAACAGAAATTACAGTTAAATCTGCCAATTAACATTTTATTAATTCATTAATACTCTTGGTACAGGAGTAATGCCTGATGCCATGAAGTTGGCCTTTAGTTTAGGAGTAAAAATGTCAACACTTTCAGGATTTAGGTGATTCCGAGCCGTGTGTGAACGCAGCACCGTGGAGCACAGGACGCAGGGCAGGACGGAGACAAATAATCCAATCATTAGTCCACTAACAGCGCTGATGTCTTGGTTCCAGTCTCTGAGGGATGAGTTCACTCTGAGACCGTTTGAGACAGAGCAGACACGGTAAGTGAACCCGCCATGTTTATGTGGAGCTTGAAGTGCACTTCGGCTGTGTGACAGACTAACTTTAGATTTGTTGTCCGCGGAGATGAGTTATTGGGCTGCGGGGGATCGTGACGTTTGACTGCTGATCGATACATGCGCTCGATACAGTGTCCTGCCCCGCTTTGCTTTTGTCTGTGCATCTGTTGGAGTTGATGGAGGAAAAGAGTGTTTTTAGTTCGAAGCATGGTTTACTGGCAGCAGTGGGGCCATGTAGGTGGGCTGTTTTTGGCTGTAATAGTAAAAGTTTATAAGTAAGTTTATAAGGGTTTTTATACGGGGCATCTCTATGATATTCACACTTAAAACGATCTTTTCGATATTATATATTTATTAACTTTTCAAAAATGTTGGCTAAACTGTCAGTTTGACTGTTGGTTATCAGAGAGAAACAGCAAAAAATAATTATCTACACTCAGAAAAATATTGTTTTTCTTTTTTTTCCATCACCTTTTTCAATCCCAACATGAATGTTTGCAGGCAGTGTGGAGGTTGTCACTTAATTTATATGCAATTCAGGCTGAAATCTATGCCAAAAGTATGTTTGGAGTCAACTGGCTTAAATTGGCTAATATGTCAATAGGACCCTGGTTATAATCAACATCAGTGTTTGAGAGCAGCTGTTTACATATGCATTTCCTATGTATACTTTAAGTCCATCTGTACCAACTCCAATGCAAATGTTCCACATTTCTTATTTAAATATTATTTCTTATTTATTAAAGAATTAAATTTGAAATCTGAAATCTTCTTCTGCCTTTTTCTTTACAGTCAGCCATTCTACATTATTCTGCATTACTGTGAACTCACACACACACTCCGTCAGTGTGACAGTGTGTGTGTGAGCTCAGTGTTGGTAGCAGCAGGTCAAGGACAGTCCAGCTTAAACACTTATTTATCTTTCACTGTGTGGGAACCACTGTAATCCAGAACACAGACACTGCCTGATTCAGAATAGAGTCATGCTGTCTGTCAGTGTCACAGGATGAAAGACTCTATTGATCCAGGATCAGCTGATCTGATCCTCATGAGGATATACTGTGGCATAATGTAGAATGCAGTGTGTCTTTGTGGCAGTAAAGCAAACACAGCGCTGATGAATGATGATGCTAGACTGGCCATTTGCAGTAAATCGAGTTAGCATTATCACATTGGATGAGGATACATGAGTTTAAGAGCATCAGTGCTGGTAATCTGACTGAGAAGCTTGATAAATATGCCTCTGTGGCCTGTCAACTGTCACAGCCTTCCTGATTAGCGATCAGGTCATCTGTCACTGGGTCATTGAACAAACCCTCAGAGGTTTACAGGGATGTCCTGTTTACTGGCCCTGTGTGAGGAAATCCTATCATGATAACTCACTGATACATCATTAGACAATTAGACATGAAGCTGCTGTTGTGTTCTGCTACAAGTGTAACCCAATGTGAATTGGGTGAATGTGAATGTAACCCAAATTATCAGTTCCCAAGCACCGAGCGGTGTTCCTCAAACTGAAATCCCCACTCCGCACAGACACTGTCCCTGAATATCTGTGCCTTGTGAGTGCCCCAACTTTATGAAAAAGCAATACTGAGTCACCAAAGTGCCTCTTTCGGAACTTTCTTTCTTTGTGTTTTCAGGTTAAAATTTAAAAAAAAGGAAAAATAAGGGTGATAAAGAAAGACAGTTCCTATTACACCGGGTCGCATTCCATTCTGTTATAAAGTCCATTTCCTCAAGACATTCATGTATTGATCAGATTGTAAAGGTCAGTCTCTCTGTGCAGTTTATTTTGTTAACTGTTGCAATCTAATCATCCTTTGAAGGCGGGTTTACCTGCAGCCACTTCCATGCGATGGATTTCTTACTTTATGTGGATACTTATCTTGGGCCATGAGATTGTCCGGAACCTTGCCTGGGTGTAATAAGACAAAAGTGCTGTCAACTTTTATCCCCCATATAGTACTTATTTCTTCTGCAATCTTTTTCCAAAATAGCCAAAATACATGGAAGTGGTCTGCCATGGATTTACCACAGTGCCTTCAACATCCATTCTGACCATGAGAACCCTGTTGTAGAAATTTCACTTTTGGGGTGATAAAGAAACTAATTATACTCTTCCAACAGAATTCTCTCCAGGACCTTTAGCTGGTAGTTTTAATCTGATTTCCCTAAATAATATTCCAGTCCTCTCCAGATATCAAAGTGCCCTTTTCGTAATGGGGTGAGATGTTAGGTGTAGGTGTTGGCACATTCCAGTCAGGAAAAGTCCAAAGAATCGTTCACAATAGTTCTGCACTCATATGATGTCATTCTGATCCTGAGGGTGAATTAGTATCGATCTGAGGGATCACAAAGTACTCTGAAAGAGCAGAACTACAGTTGGCTGGAGATCACACCTCAGCTTATACTTGAATGTGTCCATTGTGTGCCGTATAATTGAAGTGAAAGTGGAAATGGAGTTGGATTTTGCTTTGGAACAGTTTTAAACAATAGCTTCCTGTTTGTGGAAAAGACTTGCGGCCAAATGATGTGACCTCCTTCCCCAGCCCCAGAGGAAGGTTTGAACTGATAAAGTATTTTCACCTTGCTTGATTCATTAACGGGGTGTGTTTTCCAAGTGTTTAGCAGTATTTATGTGCTTAACCTTGGGTCAAAACTATAGATTAGAGAATACTGATCAACAGATCCAATAGCTTGTGTATTCACAAAACACAGTCTGTACCCTCACATCACTCTGCAGCAATGACATGCATCACATGGTTGTTAGGCCATCGTTATGCAGTTAAATCCTTTGAATCCACTGCTCGTGTGCCTCCTGATGTTGCAACACACACACACACACACACACACACACACACAGAATACGTGTGTGAGCGAGCAAGTAAAGTTGAAGACGGCTGTTTGGTTTTTATCGCCCCATAAACCTCAGCTGGGACCTGCGATTGCGAGAAAGAAGAAGAAATCTCAGCCTGTAGGAGTGTGTTATGCGTAAGATCTCACACACACACCACCCAGTGCGGCAGGCTTAGTGCAGGAGTATGATTACAGGGCTATTTACATTACAACATAGAGCGGCAGAGAAAGGGGGCGAGAGATTGGCAAAGAGAGAGAGGGAAGATGGTTTCCAGATGTGAGGTGGAATTCAGAGAGCTACAGAGAGACTCCCCTCCTCCTCCTCCGTACAGAGATCTGGATCAGCATGTGCACGTTGTAATAATGGAGAGAATAGGAGACAGAGAGAAACCACAAAACAGAGGAGAGGGAAAGGCGTTGCACTGCAGGGGTGTGTTAGGAACTGGAGCCAACAGCAGAGGGAAAAGAAGTGATGGGGATGAGGAAGGGGATGGAAAGAATAAAGAGGAATGAGGAGAGGGAAGAAAAGCAGGGCCTCATGGTCGACCACAAGTCCAGAAATCTAACAAGGGGAAATTCACTGTTTTAGTATTGGTGAGCAAAAAAACCCACCAAAATTCAAACAGTTTTCAGAACTCTTTCCAAAATACTGAGCTTTTTTCCTCCGTAGCCGTCGTGCTTTTATCAGGGTGTTATGAGCTTGTTCTGGTGTCATTATAGCACATTAATTATAGGTCATGGCAGGACGGACACAGGCACTGTGTGAACAGCATGACGCCTCATTCATTTCAATGAGGCCCCTTTACCCATGACAGTTTCCTGGGTGCTCCACTGTGTCCCCAAAAACTATTTCCATTCTCATTATGAGCTCCACAATATTGTTAGAAAAGCAAAGCTATGAGGAAAGTGTTCCCTCTTTTTTTGTCATTTGGTACCGCTGCTCAGAAAGTGTCACCTGCTGTCCCCATGAAAACTTTTATACTCAAAATAAGTCAGTTTTTGTTTGTGTAGACATCAGTCTAATCTTAAAGCAAAATAAAGATCAGCCTAACACTGTAGACCAGTCTAAAATATATTTGAAACTTGCCCCAGGACCTCAAACTGAAGCAGCTAAATGGAATTCAGTGATAGAAAGAGAATAATGCTGCGTCTACACTATGAGCGACAAAGCACCCAGCTTCAAGTCATTTTCAATGAAAACTGGAGACAAAAACTTCAAACTGATACCCGAAACTTGATGTCGTGTGACGGGCATGACTCCGTTTACTCCGGATGGTCGGCCATTCTTAAGTGTACTGTTATGCATAAAATTGCCACGTGTAGATTTCCTATTAGCTGACTTCCAGCAAGTCGTGGACTCACTGACGGAGGGTTTCTCCATTACGACCAAACAAACAGGGGAGTAGTATGAAGCAGGTTAAAGCTTCATACTACATTTAGCAGACAGTTTTATCCAAAGCTACACACATTTGAGAGTTCATAGAATACAAGCATATCATTGCAGGATCATGACCATCATCAAGAGCCAACAGACTAACTAAATTTCCCCTTGGGGATAAATAAAGTTATCTTGATTGATTGATTTGATCAGACATACTGCAGCATCATTTTGGTGGTATTCAAATTGGTCTGCATGTTGCTATTTGTGTGTTCTTTACACAATAAATCGAATTCACACAGATATGATAAATTATTATTACTTCACCCCACGGCGCTGTGGGGTGAAGTCTGCCATCTCTGATTGCCTTGTTGTTGATGGGACAGACATCCAGTTTGTCTTCCAGCTGCTCTCTCTCTCTCTGTCTCTCTGTCTCTCTCTCTCTCTCTCTCGCTCAGTGTGTCCAGACTCTGGGTTGTTTCAGGAAATACCAACAACCATTTTTTTTCTTCGAAGGGAAACTGACCGACATTCCTCTTGGCTCTATAAACAGAAAGCTGTATGATTGAAACATGCATATACACATATATACACACACACTGGTGGACATTTACATATTTCACGAGGTATTGCGCCATGGCTCTGGGATACGTTTTGACATGTTGGGATTGAGAAATTCATGCACAGAGACATTGGATAGCTGTGTTTTGAAAAACTTCTCATGTTGATTTTTTGAAGGTAAAATGAGTAAGAAACCAGGTGTTTCGTGTAGTGAAAGGCCATAAATCTCACTCCACAGGGGTGTATTTAGATTCCTTCGCAAAGAGACTTGGAGCCAAGTTCATTTTCCCACTTGAAAAGAAAAGTAACATTCCTGGATTGGATGTGCTGTGACTGATACCTGGACAGAGGCAAACTCCCCTTGTATAATTAAGGTTATGATCAAAAATGTATTTTTTATACATGTTTTTATTTTATATATCGACTATGTGTGATGTGAAAGAGGTGGCTAATGATGATAGATAATTATTACCTGACTGGAGTTCTCCACAGTTGTAAACAGTGTTTTAGGATAAATGGTTGTAGATAATCAAGGAATGCGTCATTTCCTAATTGTGCAATCCCCCAATTGTTTCATTAGTTCCAGCCTGCGTCATTTGGTAGTGATGATGCATACTAATGTAATATATACTTACTCCAATATACTTGGAAAGTAAAAATGTGTCAGGATACTTTTTGGTTTAGTTCAGCAACCAAATCTGATAATAAAAAACAGTAGTAGTGACATACAGTGTTACTGTCCTAATGGTCTGTATATACAAGAAAGTGCAGATCCTGGTGTTTTTCTCAAGTTATGTTCCCAAAATTCAAAACTCATTATCACAGTGGTCTGTCACCACCATGAACATCAGTCTGTATTGTATTGCTCAATCAAACCTGTGCGTCACTGCACCCTCCGCTGTCTGCCAGCCAAACGCCAACTTACCCTGTCTAAATGGTTTCATGTTAGAGACTGGATGTGTTTCACAATTCTTAGAATTTGAAGCTCTATGTTTCAGAATGTTTTCTCATCTTGAGTTTCACTTTCAGCTCTGATGTGTAAGTCTGTCAACAATAATCAATACGTACTTCCCTTTGCAGCATCAGGTAAAAAAGTTGTAACAAATGAAACCTGTAGATTATTGTGACTTATTGATTAGATTTCCTGAGTGACTTGACATCCCCGCTGCAGCAAAGACGGCAAAGAGAGATTCAGGATGGGAAATCCCAGGATCCTGATTCCTGGAATTAATCTCCAACAAAGCCGAGGCGACACTGAATGTATTGGAGGAAGCACTGATTCATGCATACATTACAATGTTGGAAATCCTCTGGCAGCACTACTTCACCCTGAGAGGGTCCTTCCTGGTGGTTTATTGGCAACGACATGTGGTAGACACTTCTATAGTGAGCAATGTGTGTCTGTGTGTGTGTTTATAAAGGAATTTCTCAGTCCCAGTGTGCCAAAACTGATCTTAGTGGCCGTGTGTTTGTGTATTATGCTGTTGAAAAGGAGCTGCAGAGCTCTGGAACTGATACAGACCGGCTCTGTCTTTGTTTACACTGACACACACACACACACACACGCTCCAGTGACTTGGACAGCTTAGATCAATTTCAACATGTTTGGAATGAATCACACAGACAACATTCAGTCTGGGCATGCTGGGATTGAGACATTCATTCCACTATCACCACTCCTCTGTGAGTGGTCTGATGATGAATGTTTTTGGGTGTTTTTGTCATTTTTATAGGTCAGTAGCCTTGGCACTCATATGACAATTGGGAAATAAGGCCTAGTTCACATTCACATGGGTAATTTCAGAAACAGTGTTTTTAACTAGAAATTTAGAAATAATCCCATCAATTCATGTAGTGTTAAAATGATCTAAATGTAAACACAAAAACACAACTGAAGCTTCGTCAAGAGCATGCCAAACCAACAGGGGGCATATATTGTTGGTGGGTAGCCAATTCGGAAGTGGTTTAAACCTGCATTCTTTGTAATGGCCACTGGTAGGATACATCATGTCTGATTGTATAGAGGTCTATGAGAAAATGAGCCAACTTCTCGCTTGATTTATTACCTCAGTCAATATTTTTCTCATGATTCTACGGTCTCAATTACTAGTTTCAAGTCTTCTTCGCTCTAGCATGATGTTCATTTAGTAAGTTATGGTCCCATTTAGAGTCGAAAAGATGTTCTAACAAATGCCTTTGCATGTGTGGAAGAAGACTTGGTTAAGAGGTTGAATTTTGTGACAAAGCATTTCTTCCAAGAAGTAAATCTTTAAACTCTCTCTTGAAATCTCACTAATCCTCGGACTGTGGAAACATGTAAAGATGTGCCCTGTCATAGATGATAATGTTCAAAGTCTGATTGTTCTATCTATAATGATTCTTCAGTGATCGTTTAAGTGAACTGGCCAGATATCTAAAATTGACTCCTTCTCCTGATTGTGAGTGTGTCTGAGAGGTTTTAGCAGCAGGGAATCTCAGGATCAACCCTTATGTCAGCTCGCAGCCACACACGCATAAGCACTCGGAGCTGTAGTGGCTGTAGGTAGATAAGCTCCCTACTTACAGTGATTAACTGCGACAGGCTGTTGCACGACCGCTCGGCCCCCCACTGAGACGGATAGAATGATTAACACGAGGATCTGTTTTTGTGCAGGCGTTTGATGGACAGTGGCATGCAGGAGTTGGCCAATTCAGTGTTGAGTTAACTCAAACAAGCTGCACATTTTTTTGCGTAATATAGAGTAACTGTGGCAACATGTGGCATCAGAGGCATACTTTGGATTCCAGTTTTACTCAGTGTCCATATTATTGATGGGGGTGGTACATTCTGTACTGTACATAGTTTGCATTTGCATTTAAATCAAACTACGACCTCCATTATGAAGGTCCCATCACATCTGTCTAGCAGAAAATCAGTGCTGTCATCACTAAGTGCGGTATATTGATTCATTTTGAAATGCTAATCCATTATATGAAAGTAGAACAACAGAGTGTACCAGGAGAGTCTATACTGAATGGACTTCTAGTACTTATAATAGATATAATGTCCAATATGTCCCTGGATGACTGAGAACATGACTTTTATAAAAATCTTATATGGCCTTAACCGGGATTAAATTGTGAGGAAAACTTATGCCAGCATTTTTTCAAAGCTAATTAATAAATGGCATTTTTCGCAGTTGATATAGACACATGTAACACAACATGAACTGGACTTTTTTTTTGTACTTTATGTAAATGCTTAGTCTTTCTTCAGAGGTCCAGTAAATTTATTGGTGGTTAAATATAATCTACATCAGTCATGCCAGCAAGATACTCCAGTAAAAGAATAGTCAACACGTGGGTCCTGAGGTAGCATTTTGCACACTGGTAATTTTTTTTAAAGCATAAACAATGGTATAAAAATAAGAAAATTCAAAACAGCTCACATGGTGATTGACTAACAGCTTACTGGCAAGGCAACAGGTCACATAGGCCATATAACTGAAAATACAAAATATGATACATTTCTTTTGCAGCTAATGTTGCTAACCTTGTCAGTCTACTGTGTGGTGCTAGCTGTAGCTTACAGTGAGTTCATCACAGTGTTTCTATCTGACCCTGACTAGTTAGCTGGAAACAATGCTGAAGGGAGAACAATAATCACGTAAAGTTGAGGTCCATAAAACCAAAAGAAAGAGCTGATAAAGATAAATTTGCTATAAACATTCTGGTCGCGTTATGCTAGCTGCTAATCAAGAAAGTGGTTGTCAGCTTGGTAGATCTAGCTAGCAAGTTGGCATTGTCCTCCAGATTGGCCTAATGTCACTAAAAATGACTGCTTCCTACATGGTAACAATGAAGAAAATAACTATAATCAAAACCATAATGACGGACCAGCCTGAAGTTCAACTTTCTTTGTTGTCAGTCCTGCTTTTTTTCCCCTAACTGATAATTAGCTTCTTCTGCAAAGAGCTGAAGTTCTCCAATATGTCTGTCAAAGTTACACTGTGCAGGTAGTGCATCTGTTTAAAATATTCAGCATAGAAATACACTCTGGCCATTGGTCAGTTTACAATAGTAGTTCTGTATGTAACTAAACAGTAGAGAGACAAAGAGAGAGGATAATGGGGGTCACTGGGGGGCTGTCTCTTCTTCACACTTGCCTCCTCCTTCACTCCACCCTCTTTATCCTCCTCCCTCCTCCAGCCCTCCCTCTGCTGCATTACCAGCCGTGGTGACCGGGAGGAGAGGAGTGAGGCATGCAGCAGCCACTCACTCACTCATCTAGTCTATTGTTTTTCCTCTCGCTCGCTGCTGATTGTAGGATTTCTGCTATACAACAACTGTGAGACGCGATCCTCTCAGAAAAGCCTTTTTTTCCGGAGACATTCCTGATAAATTTTCCTGTTTTTTAAACTTTCTTCCAATAATTCTGTGCTTCCTATGTGATATTCTGATCCTGTTATAATCCCACTTTGGCTGCTGCTGTATGCAAGTACTGGAGTGGTAAGGATTGGCTTGCTGTTGTGCCTCTGCTGCCAAAGTTTGGAGAAGGGAGCTCTGTACGAAATTTGACTGTAGTGGAGCTCAAAAGGGGGAGGAACTTCAGAAGATGGTTTGACTTGGAAGAGACAGCAGTCTTCTCTTGTGAAGCGGCATCTTCTCCAGCGCAAAGAGAGCGAAGCAGTGGCTTTCAGGAAGCAAAGGGAGTCTGATGTGGGACAACAGCACAAAGTGTTGGATTTGAGGGTTGTATTCTCGGACAAAACGTTTATTTTGCAAAGAAGGAGAAAGAGGTATTTTGTCCCGGGAAGGCATCTCTCTGCATTTTTACAACATGGCTGGGATGTATGGCTGCTTCAAGAGCAGAAAGTAAGTTTCTTTTTTCTAATAATGCCATGCATTTTTAGTTGCATGTATTACTGGCAAATGATTATGATGTGATGAAACTCTTGTATTACCCATAAAATAACTCCTGAAGATTGTGAAATCTCACCTGGCAGCATGATATTACTCATCATGTGTACTACCTTTAATACTTGTTGTAACAGGATGTGGGTGTTGTTTGGCCCTGTAAAGGGATTTGTCATTTTTAATAGACCATGGACTACTTGTAATACACTATATGTGTCAAAAGTCACACACTCTTCTACTGGATGTTTTTATTCCATTTACAAGTGGCCATATCTCATACTGAAGAGCCAAACATGTTGACCAAACCACAAATCCAAATCTTTTCTTAGAGTGCGCTGATTTTAATTAACATGTTGGGGGTTTTCCCAGAGTTGACACTGTCTTTTGTTGCAGCTGTCAAATGGAACTTTTGTTTCTCATTGTTTACTGAGACAATTGATGGCTTGTAGTAGGCGCTGACAGTCAGCTGTATGACTCAGAGCTGATTGACTGAAGAGACTGATTTTACACTGGAAGTGAATGACTAGTCAGTAAATCCCAGAACTAAACTCACTTTCGTTTTGATGCAGCAGGTGAACATGATTCCTGTAAATTCTCTCTGATGCAGGATCAGTCATATTGTTGCTGCTTGGTACTTGATAGCTGTGGATATATTAGACCTTTTCCTCATTTAAATTGTACTGAATCTTTTCCTTTATAGCTGGAACTGATTTTAATGCTTTGACTGGCTATATTTAGGAGCGGGCTTGGCAGTGTGATTGGACCACAGAGGGTTTGGATAATGAGGGCCTTTAGCTTTTTGACTATAGTAAAGTATCTTTTTTTGTACCAGAGCTGGGGAGATGTTGGACGCACTGATACCCCCTTCCACTTTCTTTGGCCTTTCAGTCTCATGACATGACAACAATACAAGCTTTTATGGCCCACTCAGCGGAGCTGACTTAGACAAACATTTTGTTTGTGTGTGTGACACAGGGAGAAAGTGAATTAGGGGTGGGCTGCAGGACAGCTACACACAGAGTCAACTAAAGAACCTCAATTGTGTTCTCCTGGAACTAGTCCATAAATTAAATAAGCCAAGATTAACTTGAATCACTTCTTACTACAAACTACCAGGATGCAGGCAAACCCCGAAAAATATCAAGACGGACCTTGTCCTCAAACTAAGCTCATGAATTTGTATTTTCAGCCAGACAAGTCAACTATATACTATGCCCAGCATTCTGACTTAAAGGAATAGTACACCCATAACAATGTAAGTTGTGTAGTAACTGTTTTCTATCGAGCAGAGCACCCGAAAAATTAAAGCATATCAGTGCAAACAGATTTTAACTGAGGCTGATTAAAAGACATCAAAAAGTGTTATGAGAAATCCTGGACACAGAGGATCCTTGGCAGCATTATCCAATGTCTTGCATTCATTTGTGGGCTCATGGAAATACAAACACAGCTCTTCTCAACGATTGCTAAACAGAGCATTTCAGAAAAATGCATTCATGTGCACACTATCTATTTGCACATTTGTTGGGTCTCCACACTCTTTTACACCAAAGCAAGCAAAAGTGTAACTGGAACTGTTTAAACTGTGTGTTTACCTGCTCTGGTGTAAGCTTATTAGCATGACAGGCTAACTAACTAGCTATGAAAATAAAACATTACACCCAACACCAAGCTGCATATCATTAGCTACTTTCATTATAATACAGGGTTAGAAGATTGCTATTTTTCTACTGTGTCGCTGTGACAATATAAAAATGTAGAAACTGATAGCAGCTCTGTTCATCTTTGTACTCTACTGTATATTTACATTCCAGCCGTGCCAATCAGACTTGCTATGTGAGATAGCATTATATTTGCCAAACACATTGATGAAGTCACACTCTAAAAACCTTCATGTTGTTTTATTGCAAGTGGTAACAAACTGTTTCCAAATAAGAACAATATGACCTCAATAAAATGCTGACCTTTAAAAACTAGTCAGCAGGAGAGAGCGTTTTCAGCTAACTCGCAGAGGTACGGTTAGCTTAATTTACTAGCTAGCTATAGCTGATAAAAAACAACTAGCGACGGTTTCAGATGCGAAAATTGACAGTTGTTGGCTAAAAATGGTAGATACTGATTATGTGTTAAACAAGAGTGGAAAGCTTGGCAATTATACCGACAGTGACTAAAGTTGCATTGCCTCACAAAGGCTTTTTTTCCCTCAAACCATGATGCAACATGCAGTTTTTACCCATAATATTTTAGTCTTGCTTTAGTTTTTCAAAAATCAGACAGGTTCAGATTCAGCCCACCGCTGGTCGGGAGATCAACAGTGCAAATAGATGAGAGTCTTAAAGCTGATGACAGTGTGTGTCCTCACTTTCCCACCAGGCCCCATCAGTCCCAATATCTCCCTGGTCTAACAGTAGTTATGTAACCACAGTAGGTTTTGTTCAGCAGAAGTGGTGATGCAGCTGTAAATGAATGTAGACTGTGCAGAGTGACTGATGAGATTGTTTGGTCAGTTTCTGTCTTGAGTCCATGTAAGGCTTGTTGCTAAGAGCACAGCCCCATTTCAAACAGGAGGAGATGGAGTCGAGAATGTGGCAGAGTGAGGAGGGCCAGAAGGCCAGAGAAACCCCCAAACAAACAGGCTGGTTTATTGTAAACAAACCTCAGGGTTTAAAGGCATTTTGGAGCTTTTTTGGAAAATAATGGTTTCTTTAATAACTGATATTGACAAAGAATTTCATGTTGGTGTGACACTCTTCAAGAGTTTCTGTTCTGTTTAGACATGAAGAAGCTGGCACGTATTTCGTTCGACAAAATAAACACTGAAATCCCAGCAATTCATATTTTTCATGCACCAGTCACTCAATCAAATTCAATTAGCTGCATATCAATACAGAATCATTGGGACAATACTTTGGCATTAGAAGTGTTACTGATTCTGTAGTCTGAGTAGTATTAACAAGTCTTGGCCCAGATATCTAGTATTCATATGTCCGCAACCGGGACGCCCCAATTTACACACTGACAGGTTTCCTGTGCAGCAGGAGCTATTTAGAAATAAAGCAACTTTCTGGAAGTTCTGGCTAGCTTACCTGAAATGGTAGCTAGTAGCACTGAAAATTATAGCCGAGAATATACACGCATGGTTAGCTGGTATTGAGAAGTTAACTGGTTGTGCCGTAAAAGTTAAAGCCCCGATAACACAAGTAACTTTATCATTTAAAAAGTAATGTTAGCATAAAAAAATATTATTGAAAAATTGCTTAAATTTGGTGATTCCAGCTTCACAAATTAAGATCACAAAACCTCCCTCATTCTTGGTATTGTGCGTAAGGTATTTTAGTATTTTTCTTTCACTTTTTAAGTTGGTGAATGATCAAGATTGCGCCAATGCAAATGTTTTTAGTGTTTAATCCCATAATATCCAAAAATATTAATTAAGGCATCTTCTATTTTGAAGTTGATGTTTGACAATGATATAAGCAGTATTGAACCTTCTGACTCGTGCCTTATTATACCACACTCGGACACAACTCTTAATATTAATACTATTGTGTATTTTTACATTCTCTAATTTTTGGGGGGAATTTTTAGGCGTACGAAAAGTCAACAGTGACATTCTTTTGAGCTCTGGAGTGAAATTTAATGAATAATTTCCTTCATGGTCACCATCTCCTGCTGACTGTGCAGGCGTTGAATGGTTGAATGGGTCAAGAGGAAATACCGCGGTTTTAAAGGCCATGTTCCCAGTTAGGTATGTGTGGTTGGTGAGAGAGAAGACAAAGAAAGAGAGAGGAGGGATGTTGAGATAATGAGACAGGAGGTAAAAAGAATGGAGAGAACAAGAGAGGAGGGGGAACAAAGAAATGTTGGTATGGGGCTATGTTATCTGGCCACATTCTTTATATATTTCTCATATCCTTTTATGGCCCTTTGGCTCAAAATGAGCTGCTTCAAGTAATGGAGATGGGATAGACAATAACAAAACTCATATAAAAGCTTTTTAGCATCTGGGAAGAGAGTAATGGGAGAGCGAAAGATGTTTATCCTGTGTGGATGCTTCCCCTTTTTACGTGCTGTTCCACATTAATGTTTTATTAGATAGCATGCCGAGAGACATGTGACAAGATGGCAGAAGGAAGCAGCCGGACTGGACCTTGAACAGTCTATCACAGAACGGCTGAGGTCTTACTACTTTCCTTTATCTTCAGAGTTAATTGTTGACAAAGTCTGAATCTCTGAAATGTCTGTTTTGATACAGTGAAAAATATTTGCTTTCCTGCCAAGAGTTAAATTAGATTATTGATGCCTCATCTCTGAATGAGGCTAAAGTCAGCGGGATAGCTTAGCTTAGCTGAGCTCAAAGACTGGACTGGCAGCAAGACTCCTGGAAGTCATTGAAGTAAAAATAAAAAACAAAAAGTAAAAATGTATTATTGCCTTTATTCGGAAAAAGGGAAAGCATTCCCAGTAATCTGTTTACATGACTACTTCCACTAATACTCCAGTTTACATAGAGCCATACATATAATCACATCAAAATATGGAAAATATTCGGAATAATGTAAACCTAGTCAGTGGCAAAGGCGAAAAATAATTTTAGCATGGAACTACCCAAAACTCCATTGGTTTTACATTTCATAAGCACTACCTAACGAGCTTGGTTTGCAAAAATGAAGAAGAAGACTTGAGACTAGTGATAGTAAGATCATAAACGTATACGGACAACTTTTACTGAAGTAATAAATCAAGTGAGAAGTAGGGTAATTTCCCCATTGGCTTTTTACACACTCAGACTTATTTATGCAGCCAATGGAGTCGCCCCCTGCTGGCCATTAGAAAGAATACAGGATTAAGGCACTTCTGAACTGGCCTCATTTTTCAGAGCCTGTGGTTGCTGCCTTGGTGAGCAGGGGGATATTCAGTGAGTTTGTTGGTGAATCACCTTTGTACATTGACAGCAGGTTACAACATGAACCGTACACAATCTACAGGCAATCTACAAATGTTTGCAAAAAAACATTAAGATGCATACCTCCTTAAATGGCGTATGGTACAAACTCTATGTTGTGTACACACTCTGAAGTTGACATACACGCTCCTAATGTCTGTATATACAACATGTCTGTCTATAGCTATATCTGTACACAGTGGCCGATCTCAGTCAGCCAAGTTTGTCATTTCAGCTGACTGGAAAAATCCTTCTCCTCCCTTGCAGCTCTTTCTTGATTCTTTTCAGCATCTCTCTCTGCAATTTGAAGGCTTGCGGCTCGTCAGAGACCCACTAACATCATGTTACCGTGGCCAATTCATCTGCTGTGCCGCGGCTCAGCCTCTCATCTGCTCTCGCTCTGCTGGGACTCAAGCGTAGGGTTCGCTTTTGGGTCTCAAACATGGGGAATTTCTTCTAGGGTTCTCCGTCCAAGCGGCTAAAAATAGGTCCTAGGACTTTATTCTAGGTTTTCCACAAGGTTCTTTGCAGCCATATATTGATTTGATGACAAATTGAATATTGTAGCCAGAGCTGTAATCATCCAGGTTAGTCCACCAAACATACAGGAACAACAAAGGACCATCTGTGATCAAACATTCCTATCTTTCTGGATTCAAATACTAGATTCTGCAGCCCGTTTAAGCCCACACTGATAGTTTGTCTACTTCAGGGGATGGTTTGTACGATAGCAAACAGAATTTCATTCATACTTTAACTGCTCTCACATGACTGAGGTTTAGCTCTGCTTTTCCTGTGTACAGCCACACAGCTAAGGGGTTTGTTCTGTTGGAACCTAATGGAAATCATTACTGTAATTTAATCAGTTTATCCAAGGAAGAAAGCATTAAGAGATTCCTTGAACTAGTTTGCAGTTATAGCCACTGAAATTCTGCAGCAACTGATGTCAGGTTTCTGGTGTGGTTTTTTTTCCCCACAGTGTCAAAATATCTCAGTTTGAAGCTGTGTTTGTTAGCTGCCTCTGCTGCTGATTCATTGTAAAACTTACTCTGTGGTCTAATTGCTGTAGTAATGTAATCAGGTCCATATTAGCCCAGTTTAGTGCTGGTGGTACAGAAGGATTAGGACTGGCGTGGAGTGGATTTGTGTTGTGAAAGCTCAAAGTCCAATATAGGACCTACTATAGAGACCTCTATGTTACGAGATTTGATTATCCCATATATTTAAGTAATAGGATACACATGAATGTATACAAACATGTTTTAAATGATATAAAACTTATGTTTTGGCCATACTTATGGGGGATCTTCAGTGGTCGCAGTCAGACATCATGTCAGACATCTGCATTTTGCTGCTGACAAGAGCCAATTAGTCTGCACTGTAAGTCTGTGGAGCACCGAGTCTGCTGGCGGGTTCCATTGAGGGATTAAGGCTGAACTAGATTGGATTTGTTGTACGTCACAAGGAAAAGAACCCAGTGGACAAATTATGGTAATCTACAACAAAAGAGCTCAGCGTTCATTTCTACCCAGACGGTCCTCACCCATATAACAACCCCATAGTTCGCCTCATGACCCACTGTATGAACGAGGCATCTCCGCTTTCTCCCACTGTATGAAAGTGAAGCCAGAATAGTCCACCAGAGTTTGCTCATTATTGACTCGCAGTATTGAGTTCAAAATTTTGGCACAATCCAATCACAGCGCAATGCCACTGTCAATCATAATGTTACACCCCAAAACTAATTAAAACCAATAATTGTGTGTACTTTAATTTTTAGTTTGCCCCGTGCATAAAGAGTGACAAGGTCCGCATAGAAAAAAGGTCGAGGTTGATGGTTGGATGAACAAACACAGGGCACAGGATAAAGAAGTATTTTATCTTATTACATAACTGTGCAATACTATATCACATACTGTATGTAACTACTATGTCATCAAAGCATTCTCATTCAATAGTTGACATTTCTGAATTCCAGCTATTATTCAGAACATTTTTAACAAAGTTTTCCACAGTGTCCCCAGTGGAAATGGCACCAATGGTAACTACATCATGTATTGTAACTACATTACAAACATAAACCATGGTATTTTCCCAAACCCATAACCAAATATTTCCATTTCAAAAGTTGAAAAGAACACTGGTGTCGTTTTGAGAGTCATAAGCGAAAAAAACAACCTATTCCATCTCGTAGGTCTGAGGATGTGCTGTTTCTACCCATCATTCACTCCTGAGTTTATCCGAATTTCTATAATACCTTCCCCGCTAACCAGTGATTGATTTCCCTGTGTAGACCTGGACACTGAGCAGGCCAGTCATGTTTTGTCCGAATCAGCTGGATAAGACTTATCTCAAACAGCTGATGGCACGGCGCTGAAGTATATGTGTGCCTCATTTTGGTACAAACTAAAAGTCTTTGATGGATATGTTTATCCTTACTGCGTGTGTGTGTGCCTAATAAAGGCACACCCCCTTATGGTCCAAATACCTTGACATGCTAATCCATTGTTACATAATGAGGCAGATTCTCTCTCTCTCTCTCTCTCTCTCCAACAAAATGATGCAAGTTGCTGTTATACATGACAACATAAAGTAAAGAGGGAGCTGCTGCTTGTTAAATGTTTTTCATGACTGTGAAATATAGTTTTCTAAGATTTCCCTGCCTCTCTAACATGTAACACTGTAAAATTATGTTTCGCTGCTTAATTTTGTCTATGCATTACATTTGGTTACCACAGCTGTAAAATGTGTTTTACCAACTACAAGACCTTTTCAGACATTGGCTTCATCTGTGAAAGTGATGGCTTTTTGTCTTTGAGATGTTGGTGAATTTCGAATGGAAATTGAAAATATAGGGATAGACTGTTGGTGAGGTTCTACTGTGGTTATACAAATGTTTTTCAAAAGCAATGTTGCAAAACACAATTTTAATCTCTCTATATGCGTAACCCCAGTCCCAAGTAGCTAAAGAATATTGACTAATAGATAATTGGGGGTGTTGTAGTACAATGGGACGGGGCCTGAGTTCATCTGGAAATGGCGTTGTATACCTGTATCAGCGGATAATGATATAAAATAATATGGCGGTGCCTCCGATGATATTTAAGAAGTAAACACAAATTTGGTACTTCCCCTTTAAATGAAATTAACTGTAACCTGAATTATATTTACCCAAAATGTATCATTTTATAATTACAACACAGGATTTAGTTTTAACAACCACAGATATTTATTACAATAAGAACGAAAGAAATAGTACTCTTCAAATTAGTAAACTTGTTCACTGTTGACCTTTAAGTATGCACTGATGTTCAAAACTCATATAATGTTCTCACAGTTTCAACCCAAAAAAGATCCCTGATAAACCAAAATGGAAATTGGAAAATAAATCAAATTGACCTGGGAACTCAAATGTCCACAGCCCACACTCACACACACATTCACACCGGGCTATTAAATGAAAATAAAAATAAAATAAAACGTTGCAGGCCCAGTCGATGCTTGTGAGCGGAGTGGCCAGAAACAAATGGCCCTTTCACTGGCTTTAACCAGCACAAACAAAAAGCACGTGCACAATGTAAATGTACTCACGAATCCAACACAGTCAGATAGGACGATGGGGGTGGGGAAGGCAGAACGATGCAGTTTCGGCGGTAAGGAATGAAGCGTGTAGCAACGGCAACACGGTGCAGGAACCACGCTCAAGTACAGCAGCTACAGTCTCTCTCACACGGTCCAGGGCTCTCCCGGTCCTCACTCTCTCCCCCTTGTGGCAAATGTCCAGTCCTGAATCAAATAATTCCTCTTAATAAATGAGCTATAGGCTAACTCATGACGGAGTACATATTCTACACAAATTAGCAATTGCTAGCGGCAATGCAAAGTTAACAATGTGAAGACTATGAGCAGGCTAAGCCAAAGGCTAGCAGCGATTAGCAATTTAGCTCGTTTACACATTTCAAATAACAGCAAGTACATTAGACAACTTAATTTACCTCTGGCAGCTTCTCAGAGTTCACACACATTAACCACGCGACGACTCTTCGTCAGTCTTGGAAGTTAAGAGTGTTTTACTTTACTTTTACAACTTACAGCTCTCCGGCTCAATGGCGATAAAGCAGCCTCTGCTGTCGATACTTCACTACGCATGTAATTGACGCTAAGCCCCTCCTCCCTGAACAAGGTGAGGACAGGATTGGCTAAGGACTGAGGGTACAGAGATGAAAGAATGAGAAGATGTTTCACTGCTACAAATAAATATGGTCTCCTGCTCTTCGTGCCAACAACCAACTATGAATTGTTTTATAAAACTAAACACCACCCTTTTGTCTCTGACTTTTAACTGTACATAGAATGACTTTTTTAACATGTCATTCATCACATTTGGTAACATATTTACACTTCATGAACTGTTATTTATTATCAACTTTTAATCCCTTTATATAAATGAATGAAATAAGAGCCACAGGGCTACATATGCATGGTTTACCTTTTGCCTTACAGCCTTTACGTTACTGTTCTGGCTGCATTCTGGATTTGAACTGTTTGCGGTGAAATAAGATCATTTTTAATTATTGAGCTATTCTTACCTGGCAAAGCCGCTGTCAATATAGAGCACAATAATACACAACCACTTATTACAGCCTCAGCTTTCTGACATAATCTGTCAACAGAAACTAATCAGTTGCCAAAGACAGACTGTTGTATTAGATTCTATCATTTGAGTTTGATGGAAAATGTGCTTATTGCATCATCTATACTAGATTTATTTTCTCTACCCCAGTTTATTTCTGCTAAGCCGCTTCCAGCCTTTTGTTTACATATTTGAATATGTGTGAATGAGGAAAAATGGCTTCTCACCATCTTTTCACCATCACTTACACAGACAGGCCTCTGTGTTTACTGTAAGTCTGTTTTCTCTTTTGCCCCCCTCTTCTTCCTAATATTCATCTGTTTATCTAACTGACTCTTCTTTCCTCTCATGCTGCTCTTTCCCATAACCCCTCTCTCTGACCCTTCCCTCCCTCTGTCTTGTGTTTGTCCCTGTCTCCTCTGGTTTCTCACTGTCTTCCTTTCACTTTTTTCACTCCCCCTTGCTCTTTATTTATGTCCCTTACTCATCCTCTTATCTATAACTCTTATTCCTATTCTCTGTCTCTCTGGCTGCCTTCCTGTTTTCCTCCTCCCTCTCCTTCCCCGTCATCCCTCCATCCTTCTCATAGATGAAGCGGAGGATGTCACCGTGGGGAGCCAGCTTTGGAAGTGGGCACAGGTCAGTCATTTTGACCCCTGACCCTCTGACCTTGAAGTTAGCCATGAAACGGTCCTTCTGCTTGACTTAAGGACTTTTTTTATTTCAGGAGATAAGTTTGTTTTCTTGTTGAGAACTAGATGACAAGATTGATAGCACACTCGGACATGAGAGTGGAATTGATTTTCTCACCTAACTGCAAGAACAAGAATAAAACAATTTAATGATGCCTTTACAGTAGCTGTAGCATACATAACCAGTGTAATATTCCCAGTGATTAAGGCCCTGTCTAATGTATACATATACTTTCCCTTAAGAACTCCAGATACTGTGTATGTATGTGGACATGTAAAAGATTTTTTTCCTCAATGTGTGCATGCTCATTGTTGCTTTGTGTAACAACAACATCACAGACATTACATTTTGTTAGCACTGTTAGGTCTAATAAATACTTTAGATCTTAACTTGTTATTTAGTCCTTCTCAGTGTCTACAATTTAAATTCCCCCAGAAATGACAGTTTTGGATCAGGCCTGCTCGAATCTTCTGGGTATTTTATGTCGTGTTGATGTGGCTTTTATCCCCACTTCTGACCTGGAGTCGTCGAAAAATATCCATATACTCGTAAACAGGGCTGATTTTAAACTTTTTTTGATTCATATTGTAGCAGTTCACTGACAAAACTTCTCAACAAACTGCTCAACAATTTCACAGACACGTATACATGTTTGATTTTTTTAGTTCTGGAATTTAAGCATTTTAAAATATCCATACTGTAGCCTTTGCATATTTTTGTTTGCAGACCCACACACACCCACACCCGCTGATAGCCCAAGTATTCCTGTGGAGACTGGTTTCTCTTTTCTCTGGAACGAGTTCATATCATAGCCAACACACTATATGGATGTCTGCTATCTGTGTCTGTTTCCTAGTGATGTTATTAAGGCTATTGAACCAGTGTGTGTGTGTGTGTGTGAGGGGTGAACTTACAGTTGTAGTGTCTTCCTGTGGCATCAGACAGGAAAGGGCTCAGTCCAGCACTATCAGCTCATAACAGCAACAACAGCAGCAGCAGCATGTGTCTTTGTTTTTGTTCATGTGATGCAACAATATTTAAAAAACCATCTCAGTTTGTCTGTCAGTGATATGACAGGGTGTTACTGTCTCTGCTGTAGATGGAGACGATAGTGTTGATCATGATTTTATTAAGGCTGAAGATGATGATAAAAGCTAATGGTTATGTAATGCTGACACTGACGAAAGCCCCTCAGCACGTCAACAACCCTCCGGAATGTTCCATCTGTTTCTATAATACAAACTCACTGTAAACACAGTTGACAAGAAGCTCTCCAGCCGCTTCCTTAATGGAGAGAAAGAGCCTGTTCACGCTAACAGCTAACAGGGGAAACATGGCTGGCTTGAGAACTAAAAAAAAAAAGAGAAGAAATTAAGAAAGTACAATCATTTCTCTACCATACTTAAACATATTTGAGTGTTCCACTTACTGGCTTTTCCGGGAGCTGTCAGCCGTTTCACATGGTCTTCATCAGTGGATGGAGTTTGCTCAGTTGTCATGGAGACGGGCCTGTTGATGCAGATGCTCAGTCTGAGTTATGTTAAGAACTTTCTCATAGGAGTTGGCTTAATTTCTGTTTAACCAGTTTCACATGTGAGCCACACAATAACACCCATAGCAGTATTATCACAATTTTACAAAACATGGAATAATTGAACATACACAACATTTTTCAAATTAGAAACGGGGGCTTCTCATGCTATACATTTTTAACTATCACAGTTCCACTTTTAACCTCTCAGTCCGCATTTCTGTTGAAGTTTCACTGAATTATTGGTTGATTTTTGACAACATTTTGAATGGGAAATGTAGAATAAAGTGATTATGAAGAAATATCATGACTTTAAGCTCAGATTTGGTTACTTTTCCTGTCTGAAGCATTTGTCACACATAATTCATTCAAGGACTGTAAGACATTATTATCGGATTTCCATTTTTACAGTTTCTGGCTATGATAAATGGTGTCATTTCAGCAATTATATTGGGGTTTATTAGTCATTAATCAAAGTAGTGGATGGATAATGTAACTAATGATGGCACTTGGAGAAGTATGGAGTTATAGCAAATTATTGCATTTCATCCAGTGGGAACCATGATGATTTAAAACCTTAAATAACAAAATCACGGTGTCACTAAAAGAAAAGTTAGAGGATCCCCAAAGTCATTAGGATTCATCCAGTGGGAACCATTATTGTCACTATTAGATTTCATAGCAATCCTTCCCAAAGTTGTTGAGAAATTTCCAATTAAAATTCTGTCACGGAGACCGGTGGAAAATAAAGCAGGTCGGTTTCTCTGTAGTAGCTCTGCTGCACATCTGTATTACCTTGTAGTAATCCACCACAGCTGGATGGGTTCAAGCTTACTGTCATCTGCTGTACATGAAGAGTTTGGCTGAAGAAAACATTCACATGTCTCCCCACCCCAATCCTGTTCTCACAACTTTGATAGATTGTGTGAAAATAATTGCACTGAGTGAATGTTGACATATCACAATAATTCAGAGATATCAATTTACTGATATCCGTCATGACTCGGCTTCCTGCCAAACTGCACAGGAAATACTGTACATGAGTGCAGTATATCTCATTAGATTAAAGACTAGAATAGAAAGTAATGTAAAACGTGCAGCTCAGCATGCTGGAGCTGAACTATCACATGACCTCCAACTTCCTGTCTGGGATGATTGAGGTTTAAAAATGTATCTGATACAAACCTGCTCTCCATGCTGCTGCACCAGACCCCGGCACTAACAAGATATGAGTGTGTAATGTGATTTTGTGTGTTTGAGTTTGTGTTGGGGGTTGCTGGGCATCAACACGTGGAGCTGGCAGAGCAGAGCAGCACACTGGAAACATGGCTGAGATGCTTCTGTTGAAGCTGTTTGGACTGTAGTGATTGGTGATGGGATTTAGATCGGACCGAAGAGTAACAACAGCTTAAGTGTAAATAGCAGCTGTGTTAACAATTTAAGAAACACGACACATGTTGAGCTTTTAAGGAGTGAAGAGATACATCAGTGTTAATGCATTCTGGAGTTTATCCAGCAGGTTGTTTTTTTTTACGGTCCTGTGTGTGCAGTCCTGTGTGATTTTCAGATTGTGCTACCTGCACATGCCAAGCCACTCTTACTGGCAGTCACGACACGCCAAAACAGGACTCTAATCACGTTGTAATCCAGCGATCCTCATCACATTGCAAGTGTTGAGGCTGGTGTATGAGCTCTATAAGGCGATGGAGGCAGATTAAGATAAATCCAGCAACAAAATGACAGAAACCGGCAAAAAATGCAAAGAATTTAGTGAAACTAACACCAGGATGCAGTAAAATATAGTTATTATTATCAGTTACACTGATATCATGATGAATGGTACATTATTGTCTTGTAATGCACTGCAGAATCCATATATCGTGATGGTATTATTTCATGAGAGACTCTAACTAGTCTTGCTACATTATTGCACCAATGTTACATTGACGAACTCTTTTGCTCATCAGTGTCTCTCTCTGTCTCACAGCAGTGACAGCGCTGCCATGGCATCAGGACCTCCAGATGCGATGGCCAATCAGGAGCCTGCTGAGGTCGTGGAGGAGTGCTCAGGTAACAGATCGATTTGATAAAAGTTTTTCAGTGAAGAAAGGCACCTTGGGGGTGTTTGAGTTCCCGTTGAACCAGTCTGGTCATTCTCCTCTTTCTCTGTAAACACTAGAGATGTTGTTAGATCAGCAGTTTGTGAAATACTCAGAGCAACAACCACTCAACGTTCAAAGTCACTTAAATCACATTTCTTCCTCATTCTGATGCTCACTTTGACCTTCAGCAGCTCGTCTTCACCATGTCTACATGACTAAATGCATTGAGCTGCTGCCCTATGATTGGCTGATTAGAAGTCTTTATATTGCAGTAAAAGTTTAAGTCTTCTGCGTGTAAATAGACTGTCAGCAGGTCCTAACTGGTTTACATTTTGCAAATCTCAGGGGTAGATTTTCCTGGTAGGAAAACCCACCCACCCTGAAACTGAAGTGAAAATGGTTTCTCAAGAGCTGCAGCTTCTACCTAAGATAAAATAACAAAGTATATTAGTGTGAGAGAGAGAGTGTGTAGTACTGTATGGAAGTCTACACCGCACCAACGATGAGATTATGTACACAGACACAGCAGAGAAGATCAGGCCAGCTTTAACTATCGAGATCTCCTCACTGGTGTTGGCAGGAAATGAAGGAACAGAGAAAGCTATCATCATCTCTCTCACACACACACACACACACACACACACCCAG
>CAFUXE010001131.1:60751-73902 GCA_903364295.1 Serranus cabrilla
GTGTGTGTGTGTGTGTAGTGGAAACAGTCTCTCATGCCGGAGTTTTATATCTGAACTTGTTCCGCTTTTAATTCTGACGTCTGATTAAAAATCCTCTTGTATTATAACAGGAAACAGACCATTAGCGCTAATTTTGGTCCCTCACTTATATCTGACTCCCATGGGAGCGCTGACGTTAGACGTGACTCCACAGATCATGGAGTCTGTCACTCATGTCTGTATCAATCTGTTGGTGTTCAGCCCGTGATGGAGCCGGACCGGCAGCTCTCCTCTGATTGGCGCCCAGTTGAATGTGCTGCTGCGCTTTAATTGGACGTGCAGTTTGAGACGGCTGTAAATAGAACTGATACAAGTTTAGACACGATGATGTAGATCAGAGAAAGTCTGAGTAAAAGTTCAGTTCTTAAACTGAGATTTTATCAGTTTTTACTAAGAATTCTGTGAACGTTACATTGTTTGTTTTTAACTTAAGAAGACGATCAGGCATTCAATGGAACTTTTGGTCCATTTTGTCAGGTTGAATCAGTTTCACTCACATTTAAAATGTCAATCCCATTGAGTCAAGTAATGCACTCATAAACTGAATATGAAGCATTTATGTAATAAAATCAAATAAACCGGAGATGAATAGCAATGTAACATCTATTAGAACCTGAATGTTAATGATAAACCATAAATTCTGTGTATTTTTAATGTGTTTTTGTTCCAATTAGTAATGTATATTAAATTGAAATGACAATATAGAGCAAACATGTCTGAGAGCAGCCAAAAAATGTATCTCTCTCATGCAAATAACCAAACTTGTTTAGGACCCCATCGCTCTTTATAAAATACTGATGAAATGTGTTATCAGGACCTGCAGTAACTTCTAGATAACATACAACATGCATATCGTCGCTGTCAGGACTTCATTTAATGATCGCAGTGACTTAAACACGAGGCTTACACACACACCGACAATAACTGAGATCTAAAGTGTTACATCAACCTGTTACATAAGAACACACTGCAGACCCTCATCATCGCTCCACCTCCTCATCTCCCTCTTCTTTGTGTCCTTTATACTCCTCTCCCTGCAGTGAATAGAAAGTAAAATGCTTCACTTTTGGTAGACAAAATAACAAATACACACACAGTGAACATATCCAGTGCAGAGATGTTTCCGTGACATTGTTTCCATGTCAAAGGTCACAATCTGACTGCCTTTAAATTCCCATGATGCTATTTTTAATAAATGTGTGTGTTCATATTTGCAACATATTGGTTACAATGACCGCAGCGCTGCACTGACCTTCCATTGAAGCAGTGGCCTTTTTCAACACTCTGCGCAGACCTTTAACTTAATAGTGCATTGTGCTTAAAATAGCAGAATAAATGGCAGCGTCGGCTGGTGTTTCCCCCTGATTTCTCATCTTGGCAGTGCAGAAAGGCCTCTGACGCGTCATCAAAAGCTGGTTGGAAGCTCCTCAAGTAAATATAGCAGTTCACTCTAAGGTCTGCACAGAAAAAGAGGAGAGTTTGCAGCCAACGTTTCTTCACAGAAACCGGATGAAAAAGGGCATCATCTTCTATATGTGGTTAGATGGCAACTCATCAAAATAGCATGTGGAGACAGTTTAACACTGCAGTTTAAAGTTGTACTTAATCGTGTAATGTATGTAAATGTTCTTTGTAAAATATTTGTCAGTCACACACACAAGATCTCTACATATACAAGCAGCTCTTGTTTCTTTTTCTCTCATATGACACGAAATGTAAAAATCTGTCATTAAAAATGAACAAGCTCGGTCATTTTGGGACATTCTCTTTAACAAATGACTCAGAAATCTTAAGCGCCTTGACCTCGGTACCCAGCTGAGATTCCAGACATTTTTCACTGATTTAGCTCCAACCAGAAAGTGTATTTTTAGAGAAAGAGAGGAATGCTTAAGGATTCCCCACCGGGTGAAACAGAAATGACACAGCTTGTTTAAAAAGAATGCGTCTCTTCTAAAGCATTTCTGTGGCCCTGGGCTGTGGATTCTCAGAATAGTTGGAGTTGTTTTGTTTTCGTGGCTCCTTCTTTGTTCACAGTTGCTTTTTTCCAATGTTTAGAAATGTTCTGTGTCTCAACATTGTCAAGAATCGGGCTCCATACGATTTTTAGAACATTAAGGATGTGTGGATTTAGCTTTTTTCTTCACTGTAATGTTAATTTACAATCTTTAGGTAAGTCAGAGATCATGGAGTACAACATTATGCAATGCTTGGTGCTGTGAAGCTCACAGCTACAGCACAGATAGAGGGTGATGCAGATAAGTGGGTAAAGTACAACCTTTCTTAAATAAACAGAAGTCTTTCCCTTTAAGAGAACAGTCGGCCCGAAGAATGGCGATGTTTATTGGCTGGTTGGTTCACCACTTTTGTCCAGACTGAAATATATAAACAACTATTGGATGGTTTGACGTGACATTTTGTTCAGACATTTATGGTCTCCAGAGGATGAAACCTCAGAGGGAGCAACAGAGGAGGGATCCTGTCTCCCAGGACGGACAGACAGACGTGCAATCGATGTCGTTTAGAGAACAGATCAACACAGTGAAATAGAGAAGATGGAGTGTGAGAGGGGAGATGGATGGAGGAGAACGGGATGAACAGTGACAATATTAATAGCACCAACCCCATGAAGTCTGTGACTAATGATAGTAGTTATGGCGCCGGGAAATAGATTTAAATAACTGGTAGTAACAGTAAGATTAGCAGAGATAATAGAAAGAAATGGGACCAATGATAATAATCATAGATGCAGTGAATATAAAATGACATTAGAAGTGTCTGTAGCAATGATAGTAAGGAATTACACTAATACTGATGACAAATAACAACAAGAGTCCAGACCAGGATCCACGTCGCTGACACTGAACCTGCTAAACATCAGTCTGTTGTTAGCATCTATAGCCTAAAGCCTCACAGACTGCTAGCATGGCTGTAAGAGCCCTGCATTAAACAGTGCAGGGAGTCGTCTGTGATCCAGGAAGTTCAGTTTGTGTATCCAGTATCCATGAGGATTTTCAGGTGCCGGGGATGTGCGCTTGCATGTTTTTGATTGGCTACCGCAGTGTCTTGCCAGATGATGTAGAGTTGCATTGCTGCAGGGTTTTGCAGCCGCCCCGCTGTGCCTCCCGCTGGCCTCATTCAGATAAATGACTGCGTCTTTACATGCAGAGCAAAAGTTGAATGTAGCCTTTGACTTGTTATTGAACCCAAAGATAGCACAGGCTTTTTCTCTCCTACTGAATGTCTATAAGACTAAATGTGGACAGAGAGGACCAGAGGACATTTCATGTTCTGGGTGAGCGCCTCGCTGGCTGAAAGCAGTGAAAGCAGTTTGTAGCTGTTTAAGGAGTTATAAAAGGGTTGTTGAGTTTTTCCACTGCGGTGCTAATGGAGGTGGACTCGCTGGGAGGGAGAGTTTACAAGCTGAGGAGTGTGTGTGTCTGTCTTTATGTACGTCTCTGTGTAAACACACATCGGTCTCGGTGTGCACGTTCACCAGGGATGCCTACCTGGGCCTTCACCGCCAACACAGGGCTAATTGCTCAAACTAGAGTTCATATGAGGGCAGTGTGTAAAGATGCTGTGTGTGTAATTGTCTCATTAACATATCGCTGTGCAGTTGGTGAGAAAGATTCACTGTGGTGCTGTCAGAAGAAGGTAACTGTAAGGAGAGTTCATTTTTTTTCTTCTCTTTTCTCATTTGTCTGCACAGGGAAGAAGAAGTCCAAGTTCCAGACGTTTAAAAAGTTCTTTGCCAGGAAGAAGAGAAAGGAGCCGCCAGCCGCAGGAGCAGACGCGGCGCTTAAAGGCAGCCAATCAAGCGACAATGTCAGCAAAACATCCGAAAATAACACGCTCACCCGATCGGAGAAAGAGAAGGGCTCTGGGTAAGATCAGACACACGTGTTCACTGGGACTGCAACACTTTTAGAGGGAAATTGACACAGTTAGATACACAGGCTCCGGTAGATAGCATCTAGTGTCCTGCTTTAATTCAACCTAATTAAATACTATTTGGTGGGTTGGAAGATGCTTATGGTAAATTACCTCACACCAATGAAATATGAATCCAGATCTGGCAATATCACCTTGTTTTTTCAAAGATGCTCTTAAACTTTCTAGTATTTTATTCAGTCACCACTTCACCACAAGCCCAGTTTTCTGTTTCTACACAATAAGTGGGCGTTCTTCTTCTTCTGTCCATTTAGATAAATATCTCCTGTTGTGTGAAATGGACAAAGATAATTTAAGAAAGGAAGATCATGTTTTAACATCCATCTCCTGTTCTTCTTCAGCTGAGGCTCAGGGCTTCCTGTTTTCCTACCAAATAGTGGGATGTGACTTCCTGTGAACAGCCTGATTTCCTTTGTTTTCCTAAGCTGTGCCACTTCCTGCCTGGTCTCCTCGTGACTTTTCCTCAGTGTCACAGGATATATCAGCTCCAATGTTACTGTGTTTGAGGGAATATGGCGCAATGAAGTTGGACAACAATCTAAAATAGAATATACATTTAATTTGGATGATTTTCTTTGACCAAAGAGGAGAGAAATGACACCAGTTGGCCAAACAATGAGTCCGTAGTATTTGTTTTAAACCACTCACCCACTGGGGCCTCTCTCTTCATTTTGTTTATTATGTTTTCAAATCTGTGAAGCATCACTCTCTGCTCTGTTTATTTCTTCCTCTTCCTGTCTCCCAAAGGTCAAAGATCAGCCTGGGCAGCAAGGCCTTGTCACATGACTCTGTCTTTGTTTCGGACCTGTCGGAGGCCAACGAGGCTCTGGGGGCGTCTCAGGATAGCATTCACGGAAAAGTGAAATCCCTACAGGTAAATACAAATAAATAGCTAAGCTGCTATTTTAGTTTGAGATACTGTTCAACCAGGGAAGCTGAGTTTGAGCTCATATGTCAACAAGTCTCTTCCTGGAGACCCTGACCTTTGACCTGCCTGTGGAGGATTGACTGCAGGTTAATGAGAATAAAGAGTCTCAGTCTGTGTTTGGGAGTGAGTGTCCTGCACTGAGCTGTCACATGAAGGATTTATCAATAAAGGGGTTGATGGAGAGAGACAGAGCAGCACCAGCTGATCTGCTGTATGTTTCGTTTCTATATTTAGTCAGATGTCTCACAAAGGGAGGTTAAAACTGAAGCGTCTGTCATAGCGAAATGAAGTATGAGTGGATGATGAAAAGAAAAGCAGACAGACAGAACAAACGTCTGTCACAACAGCAGGCTAAAACGGGAAGATGTGACACCCAGACAGACTGACTGACCTCCAGATAAACTGCTCCACTAAGCTACCGACAGGAGAGTGAGAATTAAACAGCACCTTAAGGGGATTTGCTAAAAAGGGAAACTTTCTCCTGTAGCTAAAAACAGGAGAAAGTGTTTAATTTGGGTCTGTTTGCAGATGAGACGGCAACCACACAGATTATAATAATCAATTCATAAGTGAAAAGCAAAGCACCAGTATGTATATTAGATCCAAATAAGAGCTTGAGGGGAAAACACTGATTAGCATAAACTGCCTTTACGGTGGAAAACAATCTTGATGGAGATTTCCTGACCTTAATCCTCAATCTGAGCTGCCTGTTTGATAAGCAGAACGAGGCTGCTCCACAGCCAAATACACACACACACTACGCACAGATCAATTTCTTAGAAAGTGCATAATCATTAGGACATAATGTAAAGTGCAACACAGTAAAGAGAGTCTGAAGGAGGCCACTGGAAAATGATGACCATAATGCAGGAGAAAACCCATTTACCTAGAAACGTGGTGTAATTGAGACTTGACCCGAATATTCAAGAAATAGGGGAGTTATTTTTCATATTTTACATTATAATTTTATTATATCATCTCCCTAAATGGTCTTTTTTACAGTGCCAGAATATTATTCTAATGGAGAAATACAAAACTCCTGTTAAAAACAGTCACATAATGGTTTCCTCAATGGTAGCTAGCTGGATTTGACATGCTAATAGCTTTGCTAGCATGTCCTTTAACCCTGTAACTGTTGAGCTGTTTATAATAATCTTTAGACAGTCATTTGAAATTTAATGGGAAACGATTAGAAAAATAAAATAAAATAAAATAAACTGTTTGTTAATTTGTTTGCTATTTTTGGTGGTCATAATTTTGCCTCATATATTAGCCAGCTGAGGCTTCCAGCCCAACCGCTAATAGTTAGATAAGCTATTTCTAGGTCATTTTAGTTGGAGCTCCTCTCTGTTTCTCAGAGTGTTGGAGTTACTGTAACAACATTTAAATGATAACAGGGAAAACTGCAGCAGTCGGTGTCTTTGTGTCAAGGACTTTGTCCAAAGAAAAGCTGTATTGTCCAGTGTTTGCTTTGAACCTGTGTCAGTGAGACCTTGAGTGAATGTTACATGGAAACACGTAACCGGTAGATAACAAGTCTGTTAGTTTGAGTTTCTGTGATACCCACAGACACACACACACACACACAGGTAGGTACACACACACACACACAAGGCCTAAAGTACACACTGTTTCTCTTTAGTGCCAGCTGACTGTCCTCACAACTCATTCTCTGTTAATCATAATCTACACTGGTGGGGATTCTCAGATTGTCAGACAAACACACATTTTTTCCACCCTTTCACTTCCTCCTGTAAGATCTACACGTGTGGCCATGTTTTTTGTTCTTACTTTGTTGTTTTGTTGTTGTTTTTTCTGCAGCTCCAGCTGAAGCAGGCCATCAGACTGGGTTCTCCTCCGTCCCTCATGTGTGTGAAGAGAACGGACGACGCTGGAGCCATGTCTGAGGACGACGGCCTGCCCTGCAGTCCACCTGAATACACAACACACACAGTCACGGTAATGTCCCACTCTGAAGTCCACCTGAGAGTCCACTGCTCACACTGTGAGTCTCACTCTTTCTCTTCTCTCTCCATCTCAGAATGAGACCCAGAGGAACAGCTCCATCAGTTTGGAGGGAATGGACAGTGATGATGATCAGGTACACAAACACTTCCACTGATGTAGCATTGCACTCCTATATACTCAACTCATTATTTTTACCCGGCTCCCTCTGGAGATGCTAAAAGTTTTAAGTTTAACAACAACTTTTTTCCTCGCATATATCCTCAAGACCTGTTGTGTATAATTGGTGGAGATTCCACTTAAAGGGATACTTCAGGCCAAAATCAAGAATATATACATTCGATCTGACCTGAATTGCTATTTATCATTCTAGATTTTTAGTGAATGTTTGTCATGTGACAGTTTAACTCAAAGGAATGAATTATGGCTTCTCAGTTGAACTAAAGAGCGCAGAATTTAATGTTTTTTACAGATGCAGTTAGTGCAAATGGTTCAATTTCCACAAGAATTTAAATGAGATATGTTGAAAAAAGTTATTTTAATTAGATTTCACAATTTGGAGCTTTGATTTGGTTACACAGATTTTAAAAATACTAAACCGAAAACATAAGCCGCTTGTCAATGGTACATGGGAACAGAAATGTACTGCCGTCAAGAATTATTACACTGTTTTCTACAGTTAATGCATTTACTACCAGTAAAACTTCCACACTGAGAAGCTACATGGCTGCCCTCAGGAACAAGAGTGAACTTCTCAACTCCAATACGTGGTGTTCTTGTAAAACAAATAGCCTTCATGTAGCACGGTGAGGGAATTCCCCCGTCTCCGGCCAAGCAGCTCCTGAAGTCCTCTCCCCGTATGATGCGTGCTTTGTACAGAAACCTCCAGGCTGTGTGTCATTTCTCCTCATGTGACTATGATGGTAAAAACATCCCATGACCCAATCTAATCACTGGAACACAACTAAATAAAATCCCCCTCCGTAAAAGTTGACCTACTTTTTCAATTTTTCCCACTCTCCCCACTTTTGTCTCTGTCTCTTAATCCCCATTCTTTCTTAACGTCTTTCCCTTTCACCCTCTGGATCCTCTAATTGTCTTTGGACCGACTGTTTGTGTTTCAGCTCATGTGACTTGAAATGTCCCCAGCAGCACTGTCAATTAAAACAATTAACTGCAAATCAGAAGTACTTTTCAGCTGGACAGAGCCAATTCGTGATAAGGCGAATGTCCTAAAAACCTCAACTACCCATTTAGCTTTGCTGGCTATAATGTGGGCAAAAAGCACAGTCAGCAAAGTATGACAAATGAGCATTTAATGATAGTGCCGTTTTAGCAATTTCAGAAGGGTTTTAGGCCAGTCATTTTCCCACTGAAAAGAACCACAAATGGCCCGCTACAAAGACGTGCAGACAAAAACCTGAAAATATCCCTTTTTAAAGTGCATTCCACACACAGGAATGCGGTCAAGGAGGACGGCAGGGACTTATGAGCTGCAGTCCTAGTGGCACTGTGTGCAGCTTTTTCAATAACTGAGAATTCACGACAGACTTCATGGAGACAAAGAATGTTTGTTTGAGATTTTATTCTGAAAATGGACTTCGATTTAGTTGCAGGGATACCAGTTTTGAGCAAGACAGTGTGTCCATATAGCCTAAAATCACTCCGCAGTCTGACTACATATTTACTGTAAATAGAAGCAGTGTCGGATTTGTCATTTGTTCAAATGTGGTTTTTACTCTGGATGCTAAAGCTGCACTAATTAATACATTTATATTAACAATTTGTTGTGAAATGTGCTGCTCATTATGATGATTCTAAAACTTGTTGTTTTCAGATTTTGCAAGTGTTATTTTCAGTGCCCACAGACTGTGTAAAAGAAGTGGACATAACTTGTGGGTCTAAAAAGTAAAGCCAATTCAAAAAGAGTCACCAAATGTCTTGTTCTGCACTGTCAGTTGTACATATTTTTCCAATAAGTAGGTTTAGTTTTAGCTTCTTCTTGTTTTTGCTAGCCAATAGTTAGCTAGCTAGCTAGCTAGCACTAGCATTCGCTGCTAAGTTAGCATCTCCACCCAATTCAAATATAGCCACTTCTTGTTCCAACAAACACATTTTGAGTTTGGAAAATGTATATGTATAATTCTACTTTACACTACCAACAAACAGCAAACAGACAAAGTTAGTTAGTTAGTTATCTTCAGGAGTTGGTAGAGAGAGACCAATACAGAGCAAACAGGAGAGTGAATATCGGACATATATTCGTTAAGTTGGCACTAACACAAAAACAAATCAATGCTAATGTTGCTAGGTACCTGCTGGATGTGTATGAGGGTGGTGCAACACGCGTGTGCGCGCGCTCTCCTTGACCTCTTCTTCACTCTCTCTCTCGTTGTGTCCGAAATAATTTACTCATTCCCTACTCCCTACCCACTATATAGTGAGCAGCAGTTAGTGGACTCAACTTTGAAAAATTCGGACACTACTCGCTGCCGGGCCGGTCGCTCAAAATGACGTCACATCGTCGTCGGCCGTCGGGCAGTTAATACGTGAAGCTTAAAGCCGCCCGGTAAATCGCAATAACGGGGGCTTTCCCTTTGACAGAATGTATTCATAACGGACTTTAAACAAATTACATGTCAACAAAACAATAAAAAAAATATCTATTTTAAAATACAATTGTCTGTCACAGTCCCGTTCGCGCGCGTCCGACGTCTCTCTCTCAAACCGCATTGCATGACGGTCAATATTGTCCGTCTAGTGACCATCGGCTGCTCCCTACATTTCACAATACATTATGGGAGATATGTAGTGCACTATATAGGGTATAGCGATGCCATTCAGAATTCGGACACCACTACAAAATGGCTTATTCACTATATAGTGCACTATATAGTGGATAGGGAGTGATTTCGGACACTCTCTGCCCTCTGTTTTTATGACCTTCTTCTTCATTTCTCTGTCCGTGGTACAGTACGTGTTATTCCACTGACCCACTCTGCGTGTCTGTGTGTGTCTGTGTTTGTGCGTGTGTGCAGAGTGCATTCCAATGGTTTCTCTGGCAGTCAGCTTGTCTGCTTGTAGTTATGGCGTCTCTGCCTCAACCAGCCTCTCTCTCACACACACACAGAGAGTCCTGATAACTCCCTAAACAGAGATCTAGATGTAAACAAAGATCATATTCCTCAAACTGTCACACTGTCTCTCAGTCTAGTTATGGGTTTCACAATAACATAATTGTGTCAGTTGTAAATGGTCTGTCACCCAAATCATAAAAACATATCATATGACCTGAATAGATTTGGTTTCGTTCGATGTTTAGATATTCATCTCTGAAACTTCTTACAGAAAACCCAATACAATTCCAGAAAAGCTGGGATGCTGTGTATAATATTATTTACAAGAGTTTCACAGGTTAAGCATCAGATATCTTGTCTTTGTAGTTTGCAGCTGGATATAGGTCGCAAAGGATTTGCAAACAATGCATTTTGTTTTATTTCTTTTTTCATAGCATCCCAACTTTTTTATAATCAGGTTGTACAATGGAGCAAAGGGCTGTGGTCACAAGTGTCATTGTTGGCTTTTCTTAGCAGAAAATAGATCCCAAAGACAGACTTTATCACCTAAAACTGTCACTGTACTCCTTTAGTTAGCCCAAGCACGTTGAGATGTGAAAAATATTGACTTTGTTGGTTGTCTTGTGACACATTCATAGATGAGAAAACTCAAAGATTTTATGTTGATAGATGGAAAAATGTGTCGGAGAGGACAGAGAGGAATACTTCTCCTGTGATGACAGAGAAAGTGTTGGTCCTGCAGATAAGGACTGCTAATATTTATACAGCTGGACTCCCTCTCTCTCTCTTTCTCGCTGCTCGTTCCCTCTGTTTTTTTAGTTACATGTGGAACTCTGTCTCTTCCCAGTTGTCCTGTGCCGCCTCCAGCAGAGCAGTGAGCCCCCTGGTGGTCCCGGGGGACTTCAGCCAGCCAGCCAGTCCCTTCGGCTGTCTGGATAACTCTGCTGCCAAACACAAGCTGGGCCTGAGACACAAAGCCTGCAACAGGAGGAAACCTGGGACTGTAAGACATTCAGACACACACAAACATGCTAACATAAGCACACACCCTGAAATGATCTTCCATTGTGAAGTTTCACTGTGGATATCGGCATATGCCAATTCCACCAACATGACATTATGTGGTAATGTTTCCTGTCCATGCAGAGGCTGGAGATGAAAACAGAGGGAGACTCTGTGGTGGAGGACGCGCTGAACTCCTCCAGAACAGAAGCTGCAGAGACACAGGAGGCACAAGGAGGTCAGCAAAACTTTTTTCTGCTCTTTAACTTTACATCAATAACTCTGCCTCAATGGAGATCTCTGACTGTCCAGTGTTTAAATGAAAGAATTCAATTAAATAGAAAAAAACATTTACAACATAGTACAAACATTTTCTACTTATGTGTGCAAATTAAATATTTAAAAATGCACATTTAATCCCAAATCTATAATTAAAACAAAAGCCCCATTGACAAATATTTTTTTAATAATGAAGTAGTCTGAAATTAATTTTTTGTTTTAAAATTTGCCAACAATTTGTAACAGTAATTTGTTTAGGAGTGCAATTAAACTTATTGTTTTTATTACATTTATTTTTATTTATATTCATATTTATTTTTTATTTATTTGTCAAATTATGCCTTCATTTGAATGTATGATGAAAGTTTGACTTTAATTTTTAATTGAACACAAATTAAGATAAGGTGATCACTCTGTTTCAGTCAGCGTTGAAACAGTGTTGGCAGCCATAGACTTCCTTATTGTTGCTGCCATTGTGACGACCTCTGACACCTTTGCTTCTGTCTCGCTCCAGGTGTGGGTGATGATGAGCTGAAACCAGAAGTGAGGAGGGAGGAAGAAGAAGCTGAGGAGGAGGAAGAGGAGCAGCCACAGCATTCCAGGCGCTCCCTGTTGAGGGAGGAGGAGGAGAGAGAGGAGGGAGAGGACGAGTCTGAGGCAGAACAGGATGTCTCTCACTCTTCCTGTCCTCCTGAGCCGTGTCTCTCAGAGGAGGACGCCCCAGACGCCCAGCCCCTGTCCTCCTCCAAACCCAGCTCCAGAGCCTCCTCTCTGGACAGTCCCAGGTGATTACACGTCATTTCCTCCTTGTTATCTCCTCCCCTCAGTCTATTTGTTCTTCCTCCTTCTATCAATCTGACCCCTTGATATTTGCTTCCAGAGCCACGCCAGAGCCCCCTGCTGGGCCCAGAGAGTACCTGCTGGACCCTCCAGGCACCGCCTATGGATCGGAGGAGAAGGGGATTGAAAGCGACCTGGCACTGAGCGGAGAAGAAGATGGAGTCCAGGAGAGCAGGGAGGAGGAGAGCTCCTTCTTGCAGGAGGTGCTGAGCTCCCTGAAGACTCCCCTGGCGTCCTGCTCGCTGGGGTTGGAGGCTGAGGCTGTGGTCCTGGAGATAGAGGAGGAGGAGGTGAAGGAAAAGGAGAGGGAAGAGGTAGAGGAAGGAGAGGAGGTGAAGGAAGAGGAGGCAGAGGTGGAGGAGCCTGTCGGTTACCAGGCTGCTCCTGCTGCCTCTGATCACACCACAGAGGAAGAAGAAGAAGAAGCTACTTTGAGATCTTCTCCGGATGCTGAAGAAGAGGAGAAACCTGGAGAAGAAGTAGCAGCAGTGGAAGAGGAACAAGTGATGGAACCAGTCAGTCAACACGGTGTATGTACCCGTGATTTATTTTTATTTTTGTTATTGAGATAGCTTTAAAACCATGAAACTTATTTTGTATTAAACACAACAGGCCTCATGCAACAACCTTCATCCTTAAACTCTCTTTATATATGAGGCTGTTTGTTCTGCTCGTGCTGTTGGAAATCAGCAAAATCATATTCAGTGGTATCAGTTGTGGTATTCGGGGCTCCGACATATTATTTAACGCTCTCATCACAGAGAGTGAGGTTAAGTGAGGTTTTGAATGCAGGACTTTTACTTGTAGTGGAGTAAATTCACAGTGTGGTATCAGTGGAGTTAAAGATGGTGTTATAATGAGATTTTTCACTGAAAAACATCTGTCTGCCTGCCAGAATCTTTCTAAAAAACCTCTCATACATGCCACTGAAAAACAAACGTGTTTGTGTATGTGGGTCTTCCTTGAGGCTCAGTGTGCGTGCAGTTGAAAAATTTGCATATAAACTTGTCTTTTATTCATCTCTCCTTTATATTCCAGCATGAAGAAGAAGCAGAAGAAGAGAAAGAGGA
>CAFUXE010001131.1:82588-99454 GCA_903364295.1 Serranus cabrilla
GACCAGCGCCACTGAAAGAGACGCTGGGTGAGACCGTGGGGGAGGAGGAGGAGGGTGGAGGGATTAATGTGACTGAGGCCACTACGATCGGTAGATCACAGAAACTTTTGAAGACTTGACTAAACAAAAAGGCGACTGTGAAAACGCTTCTTAGTGTTCACAGTATTTGCAGTTACATAAGTGTGTGTTGAAATCTGTGCACCACTCCCATGTCTGATGGTATTTGTGTCAGACATCATATGACACTTTACTGCCCAGAGGAGAGATAAAAATAAAAACCAAAGATTCTATATGGAGCTCTTTACATGTATTGATCCCTTTGTATTGCCAATGTGTGAATGGATTGAAGGCTAACTTAACTTTCTCGGTTGCCTGTAACAGCCTGTGCACTCATTCTTGAAGGATTTTGACAGTTTGGGCATAAAAAATGTGATGCTAGCTGGCTAGCTTGCCGTATAACTCCACCAGCTAACATGATCTGTGCAACTAACTTTGACCAAAGGAGTTGATTTTAAATAACAATAAATTATTTAATGGTACAAAGACAAGGTTATTTGCTCTTAATAGCTGAAAGTGATGTAATACAGGGTGTCTAACTTGCTAACGGTAAGCTAAGCTAAGGTTTGCCAGATTGCTCCAGAACATAAGCTAATGAAGTAATCTGCATACAGCTAGCTATTTAATATCATAAAGCCAATGATCCAAATAAAATATAGGAACATTATAGATATTAGCATTATTTTAAAATAATTTTCTGCAATGCTATCAATAATGTCGGTCAATCACGTCCAGTCTTGTTTATATAAATGGTAAATGGACTGTATTTAAAGTAACACTTTTCTAGTCAAAGCCACCACACAAAGCTTTTTTAAACAAGTCAGCATTCATCCATCCACACAAACAGTTTGGAGAACAATGTTGCCAAAGCATCTAAATATAATTTGTAGCAAATATTGGGACCGTAGTTAACACTGTCACTGTCCCTCAGGTTTTGGCATGTTGATTCATGTGAAGTTCAGGCTGTCTGCAGTTTGAAGAGCGCTCTCTCCTTCGAGGTCAGATGGACGATTGGTTGCCAGAGTTCCACTGTGGGTTTTGTTGGACACGACATCTCTCTGGCAGCAGAGGACGAGTCGGACTTCCACAGGAAACACAGCAGCATATTTTGGGGTTTGGTCAGACAAACCCGACCTCGTCGACCTCTGTGAATGAACTGGAGTGACCCCGGACCTGGTGAGGTCGGATTCTCAAACTGTCATTGTTTCCAGTGACATTACAGCTGCCCATTTGATCCCAACTACGACAGTGAATTTCAATTAACACAACAACGACAACACTGACTGGTTAAAGCCTGCAGAGAAATGGACCCATGCTGCTATCACTGAACACTTTGTTTCCAATGACATACTTAAGATCCGTGCAACTGATGAGTTCAGGACATTGTCATGGTACAGCTGTATTGCAGGTATTTTTCATAATAAGTATTGGACAAATTGAAATGTTGGCCCAATAATGACAGCAGATAAAAAAATTAAGGCATTAATGAGTTGTTGGAATTAATTCTAAGGAGAAATGTTTGAACCACATTAGCAGATTTATTAATGCACAGCACAGTTAGGCTACCATTATGTCAGATCCATGGTCGGGGTCATAGATTCTTACTTGTAAAAACCTCAGTCACATAATGGATCAATGAGTCAGGCAGACTAGACTGAGATATTCAACTAAACTAATGCTCTGGCTCTGCTAAGAGGGGGATGGCCATGGGCAGTCACCAAAGTCAGTAGGATTCATCCTCTGAGAACCACAAATGTCAGTATAACATTTCATAGCAATCCATCCAATAATAGTTGAGATATTTCAGACTGGACCAACTGACAGACACGTCAACACTCAAAGTCTTCATTTATGCTGGTTGAGTGATTATTCAACAACAAAGACAGACGGGTGTTCTTGAATAAGTCTAGTCGATAGTGTCGAGTCGATACATCGTAAGAGGTTTTGATGGCAGAAATTGACTGTATGCAATCCGCTGGTGTCATTAAAACTTCTATGCTTCTATATTTAGAGGCGCCGAGACCGGCATGATGAGTAGGCCTTCAAATCTCTGAGAGTCCTTATGGGACTGCAGCGAGCTAAACTTGCTAATCTGCAGTGTAATTATACTGAAGCGCAACAAATAAGAGTGAGCCGGGGAGGAAAGGAGACACTGCTCTTCTCCTCCGTCTCTCTTTCTCTCATACTTTTTCTGCCTCTTTGGAAGTTTCTAAGTCTGGCTGAGTGACCTACATTAGCATTGCTTGCATAAACGGTCTTCCTGTTTGTCCAGCTTCCCCTCTTTCACTCTGTATATCTCTGTCCCTCAGCTGCACATTAATGGTCTCTGTTGGTTTTCTGTGAGTGCACAAGTCCAACATATTGGAGACTTATGCATGTGTGAAAACAAGCTGTCACTTTCTTTGGTTTTCGTCCCAAATTCCAAAGCGTGAACCTCTTTCTGTCCACATTTTACATTGCTTTCACACATTCTTGTTTTCGCTCTACGTGTCAGTTTTGTTTTCTTCAACAGTCTTTTCTTGGCGTCTCAGCCTTATTTATTCTGCCTTATTTATCCCACCACACACACACACACTCACATACACACACACTCACACAAACCACCGCCCTCTTCTTTCTCTGCTTGAATCCGTGTCCATCAGAGGTTTGCAGGCGTCTCCAGAGACCCTCTCCTTCAGAGGAATGTTTTCATGACCCAAATTGCTTTCATGAGCAGTAGTGCAGATTTACTGTATCAGCCGTTTGTTTTGGCCCTAACCTACATTATTTATCTCGCTCACCTTTTACTAAATGTTGTTACAAAGTAACTCCATTTATGAAATACAATACTTTTAGTCCCATTGCCAGCATACAAACATGCTGCTGTTGCATTTCTCTAGTTATCCAACATTGCTCTACTTGCAATGTTACCCAACTTAATTTCTGCTCTCCTCCACTCTGCAACCACGCATCGTAACCTCTTTAATTACAGACTTTGTCACTCTTTATACCATCTCACCTGACTCCCTCCTTTACTCCCATCAAACTTGTATTCCAATTAAAGGTGGGCACATAACAAAAATGCAAATATGGCGACCTACATTGTAGTTCTTTGAGAGAGGACAGTTATATTTGGAGTTGCAGGAAAATGTATTAGAGTCTCAAAGACATTGGTATTTTGGGAAATACACTTATTTTCTCTCTCCAAAAGTTCACTGTGTTTATGCTAAGCTAAGCTAACACTAGGTCTGTTGGCTGTAGCTTCATATATATATATCGTAGAAATATGAGAGTGGCTGCACTTTTATTTTTTTTATGTTATTGTCTCTCTTTGGAAAGCTTTTCAAAACTAGTGATTTTTATTTATTTATAAATTGTATTGGTAAGAAAAATAAATGTGACTTTAGAGCTACAAAATATGTTGCTGAAAACTACCTCCAACAACACTGACCAGACTACTGAGCTTTGAAAGAATTCAGGTTCTGATTCATGTTTGAATTATTGAATACAATGTGATGTAACCTGTAATCTGATCTGTTTAACTTTCTAAGAAACTCAGGCAACCTTGAAGAACACAAACAAAGGAGTCGTCAGAGTCTGGTCCAGTCCAGTGTGTTCACGATCCCATGCAGGACCAAGAACACAAACCTTTTGGTTTATTCACAAGTTGTAGCTTCAAGACTGTACTTTTGCAAAAGTAATGCATACTAAAGTTTTACTATAAAAAACAGACATGTACAGAAAAGAAAACCAGAGAGATGTTGAGACATACATACATTCATTTTGTGTGAATTTACCTGGACACATTAAGAGGCCATGGAGTTGAAAATATGAGCACTTGGAGAAGCTTTTTTTAAAGACATGAACTCCTTTTAGAGTGAACAAAGCCTGAATGTTATATCATAATTTTGTCAGCTCACTTAAACAGGAGAGGATATTCAAGAGGTTATACAATTTATTTCCAAGAAGCTGTTCACTCTGCCAAGAGAGATATATCAAGTGCTCCTCCAAAGACTCCAGGTATTTGGGCTCTGTATCAATTACTTTGCACAGAAACCTTTAAATTGACAGCTTTGCAGTTTTAGTTGACATAAACTCTCTCTGTTGAATGAAGATGGTGTACATGAGCACGAATTTGAAGAAAACAACAGTTTAAACAACAACAGGAAAACAACAAAAATAGGAAGCATAGTTTTTCTTTCTTTGTGCCCCCTGAGCTACATGCTACAGGAAGTTGTACTTCCTTGTGAATTCTGAAAGGTTAAGATATCCATGGGCAATAATTCCCCATCCGACTGTTTTTGCATAGCTGGACTTTTCTATATCTGCATTGTTTTTGTTGTTCTTGTTGTTGTTGGGTAACAAAATAAACTGGATGCGTTGAAATCACAAGCCATAGCAGCTCAGAGGAAGTGTGTGTGGGGGATGCTGTGTTTCATCACACTACAATAAAAAGTTGGTGTCAGTGGTAGTTTGTATGGAAGCTGAAAATGGCCAAATGTTTGCAATTTTTTTTAATGCCATTATGCCAAGATCACAAGATTATTTAGTTATCCAGAGTAATGACTTTAAAAAAAATGCAAACACAGCCTTACTTGGCCTCCATACACTTGTCAGCATGATCACAGTTATCATGAGTCTTGAGTGCTACAAAATGTCACAATAATACCATTATGCCACAACAACAGCTTCAACTCACCCTGGACATTAGGGGTTCAGTATTTGACACCAAGACAAATGCCACTGAATTCATGTCCCAATCTGGTCATAGCTTATAAACTGTGCTGCTACCTTATTAACAGCTTTGGAAACATCTAAAGAATACGGAATCTCATCTGTGACACAAATATTCATCCTTTACATTTACATTTAAAAAGCACATCAAAATGATAGCAATTGTAGTTGCTGTAATTGCTCTTATTAATATGAGTAAACCATATTCAAAGTTAGGTAAAACCAAATCCCACAATGTCTTTAAGAAGCTATGGCTCTAAAACTCACACATTTTCATGTAGTATTGTTTGTTTGTTTAAAAAAACAAGACAAACTAGGTTTTATGGGGGATTATAAGCTTATAAACTTACTAGCTAATACTATAATTGTGGTTTAATGTACATGTCTGTGTGCTAAGTGGCGCTAGCTGCTAGCATAAAGACTGGATGTAGGAAGCAACAGCTTGCCTATTTTTCTCTACAGTTAAACCAACAATTAATCAAATACAGATAATATAACATGCTAAAAAAGTTAGCTTTAGAGGTTTTATAAGTATATTTTTTTAATCTTAAAGACAGCAAGCCAGCAGCAGACCCCTGCTTTCAACTTCCAGTCTTTGCTAGCTAAGCTAATCGTCTCCTAGCTCCAGGTTCACACCTAGCATACAGTGGTATCATCCTCTCATCTAACTCTAATAAGCTTATTTCCCAAATGTTGAACTATGCTTTAATCAGACTGACTGTAGGATTTCTGGGAGCCCGATTACATAATAGATTAGCTTTAGTTGGTGTCATGTTCATTATAATGCTAATGTATTTTCTGAGCACAAAGTCCAGGTTCTTAAAGACATTATCTTGAGATGTTATTTAGGGAACCCCAGGGTGTCGCTCAAAATATCAGCACACAGTAGTTGTCATTACACATCAAAGTGAAATAGAAGAAGTCCTATTTAAGGCACTAGAACTGCTGTCACAGATGAACTATAATTCACAGATATCAGGGAGTTTTTACTTTTTGTTTTTAAACTTTTACTCATGTTCACAAATTGTAAAAATGATAAGAATACGTATGTGACTTAAGGTATACCTGTTTACATCTATCAGGAAATACATTTATATCATGATCTGAAATATTTGTGTATGTGTGATTATATCTGATTAATGGCTTTCCCTTTCCTGCCCACTTCAAGAAATCATAGCTTCTCAGTGGTTTCCAGTTACGATATCAACAAATGTTACTTTTTGTTATTAGACAAGCATCCTCCAATAGAATTTATCTTGGGTAATTACACAATAAAATGCAATAAATTATTGCTGCTTGATTGTATCATATTGCAACCATCAACAAAATAATTTCAACAAATGATTATGGTGAAAATAGAGATTGTGTATTATCAGTTTCTCCATTTTATATTACATGGCTTTAAAACAAAATAATAAACATGTTTGATTTGACGTGACACTCCCTGTACTATAACACATGTAATAAAGAGACAAACACACCAGTTAAGTGAAGAAAATTATAAAACACAAATAAACCGACTGACATAGAAACATGTAAAATCAAACACATGAAGAATATAAAAGAAAAGATTTCGAAGGCAAAGCTCATTAATCTCTTGCATCTTCCAGAGATGAGCTCTTGCCATGTAAAAACAGTCATGTCACAGACATCAGCAAGGCCTCAATATGTTTTCAAACAACATTTTCTCAGAAATATCTCCTAAAATGTGTTTTTCTTGTGTTATTCCTGTTTGTATTTATTTTTTTGTGGAAAATCCTGTTTTGAATGGATGCATTTCCAAAAAAAAAGGGGAAATGAACCTTAAAATGAGCCTGGTGTTTGCGAGTTAACATGTAAAATTGTTCCACAGAATGAAGGCACTGGCCTTTACTGATAGCATACATCAATCAAACTCAAATGAATGCAGATGTTGTTAGAGTTGGTCTGCTCAACGATGCAAACTGGCTCATACTCAGGGACCGTACCATTTTATCCACCAGAAGATCAGACTTTACTCTTTATGTCTTTTGAGGTAATCCAAATACTAGTATCCTGACTCTTACAATAGTGGAGGTACACATCCTGAGCCCCGTCTGCACAGTTTCTTTCCCTTAATCAAAGTTGACGTGCAAAATAAGTCTGAATAAATACTGAATAAATACACTTAGGACATGATGGAATCAGAAATCCAGATGTTGATTTCTGCATTACCGACAGACTCTCATAAAGCCTGTAAGTATTATGAATATCTCTGTTATACAAAGGCTGCTGACAGAGAGGGAATACAAATATGTTTAAGTCAACATAGCTCGGATTGTCACAGGCCAATAGAAATACTGTGAGGGTTTGGGTCACCGGTGGTGACAAGAGGTGGTCTTGAAGAGAATTTGTCTGAAGCTCTCCAGAGTTTGTCCTGGACGGTTTTTAGTGGCAGCCATGTTGGCTCCAAGTCATTAACCCCTCGTCGTTGTGCAATTTAAATTTTTTTTTTTTTTTTATAGCAATAATACCCTTGACTTACCAGGCTATTGCTGGTCAAATGTTAAGTTAAAGGGATAGTTTGGATTTTTTAAAGTGGGGCTGTGAGGTACGGAACTGATCCATACAGTCACTGTATTACCTACAGTAAGCAGGAGTACCAGCACAGAAGCTAGGAAATGTACTGCTGTGCCAGCTAAAAAAGGTCCACGTAGTTTGTTTGTGTTGTTGTGTTGCTTTGTAAGATCTGAACTTGTCGTTTAAAACACCAGAGTCACAATAGCACAAACAAGCTAGCCAATCGAGACAGTGGTAGACCAGTAACCCCGCTTTGCTTCGATGCTGGTACTCCAAACTGGGAGTGTGCCGACAGCCATCTACTGTAAGTAATACGCTGAATATGGATAAGTCGCTCATACAACCACACTTCCAAAAGTATTCCTTTAAAACAAGCCTTTGGAAAGTGAGCAGCTCAACATGTCTTTCTGTGAAATGTAAACAATGTCACTGCATGCATAAATAATGAAAAAATAAATAATGAAAAAAATCCTACAAATAGAAAAATAATGGATGAATAAAACACATGAACAAGAGCCTTAAAGCACGCCAATGTAAAGGTTCAGTCTATTGTTATTCAGCTGCATGATGTTGAGTCAGAAGGGGACAGAAATGATGGAAGCAAGGAAGGAAGACAGAATAGCAGCCAAAACATTATTAAAAGTGGTGGTCAGGGTGGCAGAACAGTGAACACAAAGATGTCAATTATTATATCTTATTAATATTATTATCATTATTCACTCAACAGTAGTGAGTGCATTTACACAAAAAGGCAAATTCATCGTTTGCTCTCTTGTCGAATTTATATGTACATTTAAAGAATGGGGACACTGATTGGTTGAACTTGCAGTGGGTGAATTTGAATGTCTGAACGGGAGATTTGCTTTAAAGCTATGTTCAGACAGGCAGCTTTATTGAAGAGTACTGCACACACAACATGTATGCAAGAGGAAGAGCATGGAGCTACAATAATGGAAGAAGACCATAAAGGCAGCAGTGGAACCTGGACAAATGAAGACATATCAGCACAACAGTTTGTTGTTGCTCGCATGGAGAAGTCAGACAACAACGAGCAGTTAGCATGTGCGCATTAGCTTTTTTACAGTGACATCCGATTGAAAACGGACGGTGATGGTTGTGATTTTGTAAAGTCGTTTGGAGAACTCAGACATTCCTTCCTGTCTGAGCTTAAGTCTGCATGGTTTCTGTAAAGTGCGTGAGAGTGTTTTGAATGAATGAAGACATCTGTCAGATCTTTGTTGCTGATTTTCTTTCAGTTAAAGAGATGTCCGGCGCTGTTTTCTGAATGGGATGGCGCTACAACAAGGAAAGGTGCAACAACATCAGTTTCTCTGAGTGTGAAAAGGAAGAACCACAGGTCAGCCGCTGCTTTGGAGGAGGGTGTGCGCCGGGCCAGGCGGTTACTGCATTTTTCCAGGCGGGTGCACACCGTGGAGAGCATGTCACCGGTGCCTGCTGTGGGTCATGAGGAGCAGCACCTTGCGGATGCCACTGAGGCGGTCTTTCAGAGAGGTAAGGGCCAGGAACGGCAGCTGGGCCCGGCCTTCTAATGGAAGAACGGCGAGTAACCACCAGCACCACGAGGGACCGTTGGGACTGTCCTAAAGGAGGAGAAGACACAGAGAGAGGGTTTTAAATTAAGTTAAAGTAACTTAAACCCTTGTGCCTCACCAGGAACATTTGGGGCTTTTTCAGCTCTGGCTGGTTTATTTAATGCATGTGACATGCATTTTTGCAAAGGTGCATTTTGTTTTTCTCTATTTTTTAAAGTCCAACTTCAGCTCTTTTAATTAACTGTGTAAGTCCTGAAAGAACACAAATGTCCCTAATAAAGCCCAAGGCCATTACAGCATAAAAGCATGCATTCTGTTATATCAATCTACAGCTCTGCCTTCAAAATAAAAATGTACCAATTACGACCACATTGAGCTATTTCCGTTTGCCCCATAGGTCAAATACATGAAATTTTCCTGGTTTCCACTAGAGTTCTTGCTTACCTTGCACGGCAGGTACGAGATCATGCAAGAATCACTGAATCACGAGACCGCAAATCCATCTCACCAGGTTCCGAGTCATGCATTTGAGTCAGCTTCCTGTGAGGAGCTACTGGCAGCTACGTGTGTGTAACGACACAGAGAGGTGACTGTTCATTCTAAACAACAACGGTGGCTGAAGTTAGCTGAGTGCTGCAACAGCATCAGTTCTATCACAAGTGGAGAGTTTTTATTCATTCAACGAGCAGAGAGCAGCACTGAAGGCGTTTGCTCCTCTCCGGGATGGTTTCAGCACAGACGGTGTGTGACAGTGGTGGACAAATGGTTCGTCCAATCATGTGCCAGGTATTTTTTTGAAAATGTATTATCTTTTCCAAACGGTTTCCAATAAGTTTTTGTCAGATGGTTCTGTGTAAAAAGAACATCTGGCGTGTCAGGTTTGGTTATTGCTGCTGTATCAAAAGTTAATCGAAAAATTACTGACATGTCCCAAACTGTTCCAAAATAAATAATAAAAATGAATAAAAGCGTTTAGTATACATTACAACAAAACAAACAAACAGCAGTTGCATTATGTAATGTTTTTGACAACAGACCAACTTTTTTAAAATGAGGCACAAGGGTGGAAGGGAAATTCCAGCTCGCGTTATTATGAAACTACTTTTTTGCCTTTTAATGACTTGCAGACCGATCGCCTCGCGCACACACAACGGTATGTCGTGTTTTTCATTGGAAGTAGCGTTTTTTGTTTTTTTTTACACATAGGATGCATTTAAAAGAAGGATGAATAATGTAAGTAAAAAGTGTGACTGTAAATTGTGTGTGTTTACCTGAAGTTTGGATTCTTTCTGAGGCATGGGTCCAAAGTGTCCTTCGATACGTTCCTGCTGCTCTGCCTTCAGAGAGTTGACCCACACCAGGGCCTGGTCGTACACCGTGTCATGGAGGGACTGCAGCTCATCCTCTGCCAAGCCTTCCACCTAAACACAAATACACACACACCTCTGAGTTAAAACGTATTCTGATCATTCTTTAAGAAGCCATCCCTCTCCCTGTTATCTCTTCCTCAGTCCATCCACACCCTCATACCTTAACGTCCTCCAGGTACTCTATATCAGCTGTGTTGTATCCGTCCCTCTCGTGGTGCTGAATGACTTTAAACCTCCGTCTGCCGATGGTGTCCACAACCGAGCGTCCGTCAGAAAAGAACTTCACATCGCGGATCTCCAGCAGACACCCATAGTCTGCAAACCTACAGACAAGAGGAAGGGAATATTAGACTTCCTGGATACAAACTATGATACTCGTGCACAAAGTGCATATGGGTGCGGTCTAAATACTGACCCTTTGAGGTTGTCTCCCAGACACATGCCAAAAAGGTTGGTTCCCGTCTCCATACATCGGCGAATCATCAGTCTGTAGCAGGGCTCGAAGATATGGAGAGGGCACGGCACAGTGGGGAAGGCCATGGTGCACACAAATATAGGCACATTCTTGTTAAGACTGAAGAGACACAAGAATAAAGAAGCATGTGTTTAGTGTGGGGCCCAGCAGAGTCATGCTACAAAAAACAAACAATCTTCTTTTTGTTTTTAAGGTCAAGAATGAACATTCACTCTCAGCTTTTGAGCCATCTTACATTAAAATTGTTGATAAAATAAACAATTAAAACTCCAGATAATGCATACCTAACTTTTAGGCCAAATGCCAAAGAAAACACTGACTACTGCTGGAGTGCTTCAGTTTCACTCCAGTTTAAGAGGCTTTTTATTGGGGCTACTTCCAGCCCCAGGAAAGTGATACTTGATGCCTGACATGACGCACGCTGTGAGGTCAGTGTGTCAGACACGTGTGTTATGTACAGTAGGTCAGTGGGTCAACAGTCGAAGATCTTTACATAGCCTCTTGTATCAGTCACACATACTCAAACACAATCCGTAATCTATGAGAAGATAAGATTTGGCAGGGGAAGAGGAAACCAAACGAACAAAGAATGAGAAAAAAGAGATATTTAGATAGCAGCTGAAGACACAAACTTACTTTGAGAGCTCTGCCATCTCATCCTGGTGGATTTTCTGTCTTTCTAAGAGCTCTGAGGGAAGATACTTGGATATCAGGTTCTCCATTAGCACTGTCTTGCAGTATTGCCTCTGGACCAGGTACTGGAGAGAGATACAGACAGAGCCTATGTTAGAGCTGTGTTTTTAATGGCAGAAACATATGAGAAAGTAACTCAAGTAGGAACATTAACATTGCAAGATTTGACATTGGCATTGGTGGGAGTTGCACTCTCAGAGTGCCCTTCTAGTTTGTGTTTTCCTTTATCCACAAAATTTAGCAAAATTAGTTTGCATCAGGGTTCTGGGAACCAAGAGGGAAACAGGCTGCATGTCCACCAGTTTTGAGCAGAACCAGTGTGATTAAGGATGTCATCAAAAGAGGGCGTTGCACAATGCACAACAGAAGTAAATCATAGTACAGACTCAGTGGACTAACAGTTAATAAGACCCTGTAACCTGTAGGATATGCAAGCCCACTTCTGGCTCCCACTTCAGGTCAAGGAAAACCTGACCGACTTTTCAGGTTCTGCACCAATTTATTTTTGGTCCATATTCTCAGAGTGGTTTGGAATTAGCTGTGCTAACCGAAACAGAAGCCATTCCCTGTTGGTGGGGAAGCTGTATGTGTGGTCAGCCCTGATAGTGACCTTATTGAGTCATCGGATATGAGCCCTGACATAACTGCTCCATATTAAACACAGTTTGTGCGTCAATTCCACTATTGGTTACATTCAATCAGTCATGGCTGGCCACCAACTCTGTTTTTAGTTCCATAGCCGCCCCTTCACTCATGTTACCTTACATAAAAATGACCCCAGTGACTTCCACAGAGGGCTATATAGAATTTTAATTTGTGGGGAAAGAGATTGTGAAATCAGATTCTGTATCTGCAAATATACGGAGAAAGGTGAGATAAGGGAAATCCTTTGTGGATTCAGTTTTGATCACTCTGAATGGCATCGTATAGACCAGAGTGTGTTATTATAACATTTAAGGGAGTACTAAGCACGTACCTCAGACAGCTCTTCTTTACAGAGTGGACACTTTGGGTTGTGGTCCAGACATCTCTCCAGGCAGCGCAGACAGAACGTGTGGCCGCACGGCGTCGTCACTGGCTCGTAGAAAAGTCTAGTTGGGAAACGCAGAAAACACACCTTAGAATGCAACTATTGATCACTTTCATAAACCATAATTCTGAATAAATTCATTTATCATTTAGTTTACAAGGCAAAAGATAGTGAAGTCCATATAAATGTATTGTTGCTGGAATGAACATCCCATACAGGCTGCGAGCCAAGACAAAGACTCTTTATTCATTCTTCCAGGCTGTATTTCTTCATAATGGTGTTTTAAAAGCTTCCCATATCACATGATTTCATCACAAGCTTCATAAATGTCAGTGATAACTTATCGTTACACAACTGCTAACTTTATTGACTGGAGTGTGGCTGTTAGTCAGCGCTCTGAGTCAAGCTATAAAGCAAAGCTCACCTCATACAAAGAGAGCACTCCAGATCTGTCGGGTCCAACACGTCACAGACTGCAGAGCTCACTGGATCAGTGCCCCGGGCTGGCTCTGAAACAAGAGATTATCATATAAAAATAAGACATCAATTCTGCTAATGGAGAGGGTGCACATGTGTGGCTTGGCAGTGTGTATGTGTGTGTGTGCACACACTCCAGAAACTCACCAGTCTTAGCTCTCTTGCAGTCGTCTCTCCTCTCATGTCCTCCCTCCTCGACCTCTGTGCTCCTCTGTTTCCTTTTGAGAAGGAAACGATGGTCCGGCCTCCTGACCTCAGGCTTTCTCTGACCTTTGACCTCACTGTCCTCTGACTTCTCACGTGCAGGTAACGTGGACGCTGATGACAACAAGCTGGGACTGAAGATCTGTGTGAAAAAAGAAAAGGATGGAAAGAGAGGATAATGAGACTTCATGTCTTGCTTTTTGTAACCCCTGACTGCCAGAAGTGGAGCGTCTCCTACCTGGGAGGGGGTGTGAATTCTGCTCTTGATGTGTGCTCTGAAAAACAGTGTACTGGAGCAGTCTGAGATGTGTTCAGGGACCTGGTCTGTGACTGGAGCCAGGAGATCGCAGAGGAGCTGAGAGAAACAACATACAGTGATGTGATTATTCTGCATTCATTTAAGATAATACAACAATTATCAATAACAATGCAGTTTGTTGTGGTTTCTGGACTGTACACCAGCAGACAAAACAAGGAAAGACAAATTGAAAAAATGACAATATTGTCTTTTGGGGGATGAGATATGAAAAAGAAATATTTTAAATGATATTAATTCATGACAGTACTAGTGTTGGCTTTACCTTGTGTGCCTCCGTCTTGGCCAGTCTACAGTCAGACTCTATGGACAGACAGACCAGGTACTCCCTCAGAGCCTCCTCCGTCCTGCCCAGTGACACCAGGGCCTGGGCCTTACGAATATGACCCTGTAGGCAGGAGGAACATACATGCTTAGAATTATATTATAATTATATATTTTATTTTACAATATATTTTTAAGATTTTACTAACATAAACTGATTACTATAATAATTTGAGAAGGTCAGCCATACCTTGGACCAGTAAGGCATGAGTCTGCAGGCCATCTCTGCGTCTCTCAGAGCTTTTTCATAGTGTCTCAGACTGGAGTGGATCTGTGAGCGATTACTGAACAGTATGTGGTCCATGGGTGCTGAGGAAGAGATGAGTGACAGTCAGTTAGTAAGAAAATAGTTATGAACAACCGTAATTAGAAATAGGGCTGCAATGTTCTGTCCTTTTTTATTATTTGTGAGGAAAAATGACAATGTAACAGTCTAAAAGCTGCATTATCATTATGACATTTCACCAAGTTTAAAACCTATATATACTTCTACATTTCATGACCCCTATACTGAGGCAGCTGGTTCACAAGATACTGCAGGATTTTTAAAAAATGCATCATCACCACTTGTTTATTTCTTCAAAAGATGAATTTAGTGTCTATCTAGTGGCATATGGTTCCAAGTTACAAGAAAGAAGGATTTTTTAATGGATCAGTTTCAACATTATAAAACATGTTACGCAAAAAAAAAATGCTGCCTTACAAAACCGTGCAGCACTATCAAGGTCACCCACATTCCAGGTTTCATAACTATAGAAACTTATGCAAATGTCGCAGCTGGCCCTATGGGAATCAGAGGGAAGCGTTTCCCCGGCTTTAGAACAGACACAGGTAGTAAATCATTCTATGAAGCAGAAACAGGAAAAGGGGTAAAGGGACTATTTTACAGGTCAATCTAAAATATCTTTGGTGTAATACAGGTTTTTAGATTCAAATGCATGAACGGTATCATTCATGATATTTGTAAAAGTAGGACAGATTGGTTGCTTGGTACTTAATTTCCAGAGTGATTACTGCCTTTATACACACACACACACGAACACCTGAGCTAATTATAAATCAAAGGACATTGTACTGACTTGCATTAAATCCCTAAAGGCCTACACTAATCTCAACCATAATCACTATGGCATGTCTAAACAGTCTTAATCCAGATGCAAATAAAAGATTAATTCCACAATTATGCCTTTTGGCAGATTTTGTCTTTTGCCATAATGCAAGGATGCATAGCACGCACACACACACACGATACATAAAATATTTGCAGGTACAACAAGCTACACACCTTTAGTTCCCTTGCTCACAAACACATTTGAACAAATTATTTAGTCAAGTTCGATAATTGGTTGCATGTCTTTAGATAATAACCAAAACTGCATCAGAGTAAATTACGTAAACGGGCAGCCTTTCATCCCTCAACCAAAATCAAAAATCAGCATCGCCTGCAGGCCGGCTCTGCAAGTCATTGTGGTTTGAAGCTGGCCCTTTCAAAATAAGACAGTTATGTCATCTTTGTTAATCATTATTTAGCAAATCACCTTTGCTAAACATGCTGAATCACTTTGAATAACATCCTGGTGGCACTAACATCCTGGAAACAGCCCAGAATAAAACCATCCCATTGCTTTGGACACTACCCAGCTCAGCAACAGTCAGTTACTGGTGTCTGAGCAGCTCCACCGCATCTGCTGGGAGATACAGAATCTGCTGGTGGGGACAATGATATCTATCTCTTCTTTCAGCTGTCAGGGAAACTACTTCTCAGAGGATTCAGCTGTCTGTGAAACAAGTAACTTTAAACGTATAAAGAGCGTGTACAGTACAGCGCAACACAGTAAAGTTAAATGAGGTCAGATCATGTATAAGACGTCTGTGCCACAGGAGACTCTCCCTTTCAGGAGTTGACAAAGTGCCACAGAGTCTGTTACACAGCGGGACCTGACTAAACACAAGTTAAGATACTTGATCCAGCTTTGTATAACATATTTAATTTGCGATATCAATCAGATGAATCCGTATATAATGTAGTGGTATGTAGGTCATAGACATCTTAAAGGGAAATTTAAATAAAGCATCATATTCAGAATTCAGAGTGCATATTAACAGGAATTAAAAGTTCATATGTTTGGATATAAAATATACTTTCTTTGTAAAGATTTTAACAGAAAGTATGACAAAGAATTTGCAGATTATCTGTTTTTTATGTTTTATACAATGTCAGTTGTATTCTAATTGAGATTGTACCTGCAGCACTGTTAATCAATCTAGATTTTTAGGTGTTTTGGAGATATTGGCTCATTAATATCTGTCTGTCTCCATTAGGCCTATATTGGAATTTTATGGCTTTCTGCTTATGGTGGTCAAGGCACGAAATTAAACAAATCCAGAACTCTAGAGCAATTTCTCTTTCCAAAAACCATGACCTGGATACTCAGAGACCCTGTAAGGAGTAATCTCTTGGGGAACTATGAAAGAGACACCTCCCTTGCAGATATCTCCAACACAACTTACACCATAATAAAATGCATGATTTGATTTGGGGATAAACTGTCCTTTAAGACTTATACTTCTAGACTGCAATTCTAAAAACTGCTTATAAATAAAATTTAAATCTGTGCATATAATAGGTCCTAATCCCTGTCTGTAGGTTTCATCCCCACACCTCTGCCTATGTAAAACCTCTGGTAAACTATGAGCATCAGTGTCCCTAGTGGTGACCTAAAATTGTACCCTTGACCCACATTAGCCTGAATCATTGTTTGACGTTACACAATGAGCGAGCCGAGGGGGGCGGGTTACGTGCTTACGCAATGTTTGGTCCACTAGCCCAGCCTACATAATCATGTTATCCAACACATGGCTCCGCGAGGCTAAGACAAATTCCAGCAGAGGCAGCCAGCTACCGCAAAGTGTGCCGCACAGTATATAACACACTTATGAAACACAACTTTATGTTATAAAAGCGTTATACTATTTCTTTCAGGTTACATTACACGTTAACTGACATGATTTTATGTACCCGAAGCCTTGTTATACTGAAGAGTATGCTAGCAGAGTAGTCCAACATGAGGTTAAAGTAGCTACAATATTCGCATACGCAGTAAAAAAAAAAAAAA
>CAFUXE010001131.1:99487-109785 GCA_903364295.1 Serranus cabrilla
CCCAAAAAAAAAAAAAAAAAAAAAAAAAAAAAAAAGGAGTGCTGTGAAGCCACTGCAGTATGCTTTATTCTAATCATAAATATAAACAGTAATTGATTCAGTGCCCTACCTATCAATATGGCTTGGTCGTATTTCTCCAGCGCTGCTTCCATCTTCTTCTCGGCGTACAGTGCGTTGCCCTCCCGCCTCAGCCGGCCGGCCTGGTGAGAGGTCGGGAACCACTTGGCTAGCAGGTTGCTGAGGACCACATTGACCCTGTAAGTCTGGACGTCGGCCACCCTAGAGCTGTCCTTGCACTCCTTGCACATCACCGGCAGCTCCTTCTCCTTCATCTCCCTCTCCAGACACTTCTTACAGAAGCAGTGTCCGCACGGCAGAGTCACCGGCTCGAACAGAAAGCTCAGACATATCCGGCAGGTGATGTCTTCGTACCCGAAACCTGTAGCTCCAACTACCGAGCATCCAGCTGCTGCCGCCGCCCTTGGGTCCTCTCCTTTCCCCGGGTTCCTGTCACCCCAGTCCTGCCTCCTGATACTGTCCGACAGGTACTCTATGAGGTTGGTCAGGTGAACAGGTTTCAGTCTCTCTGTCTCTGAGGCTTGTCTGTATAAGTCGAAAGCTTCTGGGAATTTGCCCCCGAATGCGAGCGCGTCCGCCCGCTTCACCATCAGCTCCTGCCGGCTCTGTAGATCTCCGAGACCCGCTAGTTGGCACTCGTAGATATCCGCAGCCAGGTCGAAGTTTTTCAACTGGAAAGCCTCTGCTGCAAGCTGCAGCATAATCTCCGTCTCTGTCCCCATACTCAGCAGGTTGTGTAAAGTCGTTCCCCTCATCTATGGGTGCGTATCTGGTCAAAACCCCCGCTGTCATTCATGCTTGCTGCTGGGGAAGTACTGGCCACACTGACTGCACGCTCTGGAGTCCAGGAAGCACCCATATTATTCTCAATGGAGCAGTGCATGAGGAAAAAAAACGGTTACGTAAAATTTGTGTCATGTGATGCCGGCCAGCTGTTCTCATTGGACGAGTTCAGGAAAACTGTTACAAAACAATCTGCCATGTAACAGTTTCAGTGTTGGGGGCCGGAGCCTGCCTGACCTGCATGCAGGACGTGAGTAAACAGCGGCGGGTCAGTGTGGGAGCCCAGGTGGGGGACCAACAGAGGTCACTGGCGGTCATTTGCTCATGGCAAAGCTGGAGGCTTCCTCAATAAATAATAAACTTTATTGGTATCATATTCAGGTGATACCAATAAAATGACCTGAATGTTACATGATATAGTTATGTTTTTAAAAAATCCCCTGCCCCACATGAGCAGAGTGGACAGACCTATACAGTGTCGTTTGATTTATGTGTCAGGTCATACCAAAAAAATCTTCTTAAATAAGGATTATTTGGCTGTGGTGCCAGTAATTGGACATGTGTGATCTATCAGTGCTTTTGGTAGCAAGCAATGAAAGAGGTGTTGGTTCAGTATCTGGGCCACCATAATTAAACCATGGGTGTGGGCTTTCAGAGGCATTCCTTCTCTGTCCATATAATTATACAAGAAAAGCAGCAGTTATGTGACCTGCAACTGTTTTATAAGCAGTTATGTGACGGTAAAACAACAAAAAATGCTTTATGTAATTTTTAAACATCAGAATAAAACCATGCTTCTTTTATTGATCAAGTAGAGTTTTTATTTTAGAAAAAGTTTTATTAAATGTTATATTACCCAGGCAGCAGTTTAAGCACAATGTCAGCTTTGCAGACAGTTTATGTGGGTGGCCACAGGCAACACTCGTGGAGGAATGTGGGAATGTGAATGCTGCTAATGGGCACTTTGATGCATCTTTGGATACAATAATACCACTCACTCTTAAAGTCACCACTGCCACAGTTAGAGTTAGCAGCAGTGGAAGGTAACTGAGTACATTTACTCGAGTACTGTACTTAAGTACAAATTTAAGGTACGTGCATTTAAGTCTTTTCTCAGTTTGTGCTTCTACTCCAACAAATTTCAGCCAGGATTATTTAACCTTTCGTATCCATTAACCACGAGAGGATTTTTGCATATAAAACATATGATGATTGGCAGAAAATGAGATGGAAACTGTATTCATTTTTAATGTGAAAACACAACTGTTCAAGCTTCACAAGGGTGACGATTTGCTGCTTTTCCTTTTCATAATGATATATAATTGTAATGTATCATTAATAATGTTGAGGTTTGGACTGCTGATTGGACAAAACAAACATTGTGAGGGTGTCTTTGTGCAGTTGTGGTGGCATTTTTTCACAAACCAAACAATCATTGAATGGAGACAGTAATCAGCAGATTAATCCACAATGAAAATAATCAGTAGTTCATAGTTCAAAATGAGCTCCACCTCCAACTGCAACAGTGACATTTAGTTTTTACATGAATACATGAGTAAAATAATCTATTGATATTGTAGTTGATAGTATAACAGTCACATTTTACTGCATATTGAGTACTTCAAGTAGATTTTCCTGATTATAACGACCTATTTTTACTGATCATGCAGGACTTTTACTGATATTGGACTTTTTTCACAGAGAGGTTTTAGCACACTGACCTACACAATGACATTTAGATACCTTGCTGTCAATACTGGAAGTAAACAAACATGTAACCACTCCACCTCGTTGCCTCCACACCAATCTGTTGCCTCCGCCCACAAGACAGTCCAGGGAGGCCGGTAGACCTGTTCAGCTCTGACCCAAACTGAACCTGGATACTGCTCCTCAGATCACCTCCCTGAAACTGTCAAAGAGCAAACAGAGTTTGACAGGCAGCAACCACTGACCAGAACTTCAGGCACCATGTTGCATAAAAGTGTTATAATGTGTTTAGATGAATCATATGCACATACATAAGTGTAATCTACAATGTAAGTACTATTGCTAATAAACATTCCCAGTTATTACTATTTTGAGGGTGAATACTACAGGTGAACAGGGTAACATTTTGACTAATAGACATCAACAGGAAACCTCCAGAGTCGATTGATTACATTTAGATACAAGACAGTTATTTGTCTTGTATTAGAAGTTTTCTGAAAATGTTTAAATATACCAATGAAAATAAAAAATAACAAGAATAGAATGAAACATTCTAAGTGGATTACGTGGAATTAAGACAATTATTTTTGACATTGCAAGTTTTCTGAAATGTCATGTTTAAAATGGCAATGAATCATTATTTAATGCTAACCTATTTTAATTTAGAATAAATCTAGTTCATAAGCAATAAAACACACCTCTTCTCAATATAATACATCCAAGTGTTATGCTGCTACACATTTGTAACTGACATTATATATTATATATGCTATCATTTAGCATTACCCTGTGCACAGAGGCAGCTGGTGAGCCAGTTACATAGACTCCCTGTAAGGCCAGAAGTAGGTTAAGGCCAGAGTTTAATGACTGTGGTTACAGGATTGCCCTCTAAATCGTTCTGATACACGGTATTATTAGCATTACCTGAAGTAGTAGGCTATATCCTGCTGTCTCAAAATAAAACCCGTTTGCTGTGCGTGTGTGTGTGAGGGGGATTATAGGCTGGTCAGTCTATCAGTGTCAGTAGTAGCGGTGCTGGTAATAGTAGGTCGGCCGGTCTAGCCTGTGAACTCAATCCCACTCACAGACACAGGCGCTGCCTGACTGACATACACAGACAGACTGACACACATGCAGAAACAGACAGACTGACATATATGCAAATGAGGACACTCGGAGTATTATGCGAGCACGCACACTGATCACACACACGACCAGTCACACACACAACAGATTCTTACGTCCCTTGACACCTTGAGATTTTGTTATGTGAGTATTTAAATAGGCCAACAATGCAGTCTAGCAAGGTCTTCTAGCACAGAGTGTCTGGGCATAGTATACTGGGCCGGGACCAGCAGTCACCCCGTACACTGTTATACAAGATCCTACTCAGCTGGAACGAAAGACGGGTATTTATGTGATGCATTACAAGCATGCACTTGTGCTTGTCTGAAATGAAATTCCTTAAGAATGCAGAAACATACAGGAATGCAAGGTATGAATGGATCCAGGTTACGAATGGCAAGAGGTTGAGCTACTGCAACGACATATAATTTTAGGTTAGTTAATGGTTGTCTAAATGCTAAACCTGATATAGGTCGTCTCTGACTGGTCAGGGAGGACAGGATCAGGTCAGTTACTGCAGCTATTAACAGAAAGAATACATGTTTTGTGTAAAATATTGCCTTTTTATTTGTATTGGAATCTCATTAAATGGTATTATGGAGGGATGAAGGTTGATAGTAACATTACAGTGATGTTACAGACTGGGCTTTTTCAGGAGGGGACTTAAAGGGATAGTTTGTATTTTTTGAAGTGGGGTTGTAAAAGGAACTTATCCACAGTCGGTGAATTACTGCATGTGCTCCAGGCAGGAGACAAATTCATGTACTGCTGCAGACAGGGACTGCAGCAAAACATATTTTAACCATCTTACCAAAGACCCATCCTAAAAATGTTATACCCATGTTTACCCCCAATGTTACACCGACACAGTAGCGCATTAAGTTTCCCCTCTGCCTCTTTACATACATAAGGGTAGAACATTGTTAAGGTGGGCCTTTGTTCAGGTGGTTAAAATGCATTTTATTGCAGTCCCTGTCTGCAGCAATACATTTATTTGTTTCCTGCCTGGACAGTCGTCTGGTTCTCTGGTTCTCACTTCCAAAAATCTGTCTCTTTAAAGAGACAGGCGCCAAACAGAGCATTTCAGTCAGAGAGTAAATAGTGATACTCAGCCAGTATGGAAACTGAAACTGAAAATACAAGTATGATAGCACATTATTTCCCATGGAGTTCAAATATGTACAAACCAATCTTTACAAATACAGGAATGGACTGATTTTATTAGAGAAAAGTGGTTCAAGAGGTAAACATTTTTATGTTATTATGGCAAACATACAAAATAACAGAATGTATACTTTTTATACAATAGTGCTACAATCTGAAGGACACATTTGTTCTGTCACTGGTTTGACCTCCATGTATAAAAGCACCAGTAGAAAATAAATCTCCCGGTTCATTCTGTGATTAGCATGTCGTCATGTTTCAGAAGCATGTAGACAAACCGTTCAGTCTCAAACAGACCGGATCACATGACACCAGCTGAAGTGGTTACTTAGTAACAGTGTGTCTGAGTGCTCCCTTGACTGCATTTGTGTTTTGGCACAATAGATACAGCTGTCTCACATCTCCTAACAACCACTGAATCGAATGCTGCTAATATGTACAGTTTACAAGGAGAAGAGTGAGGTGGTGTCATAGTTTTCTTCTCTGACAGTCTGTGAGTTCTTGTCTTTTCGTCTCCAGGGTCTCCTGTGGTGAAGCCAGCTGGCTAACTGTTGTCATCATTTTACCCTCTGTCAGCAGTTAAGCATGTTGGATGCCAACACCATCAAATCATTACACGATGACAGGCCGGCTATTCACTTCTTTCATAACATCACACTTGAAATGATTAAAAAGAGCAATATTCTATGCAATTTACAAAAATCTGCTAAATCTTAGAAATGTCATAAATAACAGGCCTGTGTGGTGCATCAGTCTTGGATTTTGAGAATGTTCCTCTTCTCCAGATCGTTCATCTCTTTGAGAATCAGGGCCACGTTGTAACGCAGCTCATGGAATTTAGACACAGGCACCTGAGCAAGAAAAGTAAAAAAACAGTTCACTGATAGTGTGACACAGACAGGGAGTCAGCTCAAATGTTCAAACAGCATAATATCATCACAATGACGTACGAATGACTACAGGATAGGACGGTGGCTGTTATAACAGAAAATGACCTTGTTCAAACTGTAAACAAACCACACTGGATTCTTGTTGTGCATTTGATGTGTTGCCTTTTTAAATTTTCCGATCATTTTGGCTGTGTTAATGCATATGTTTTACATTTTGACAATAGTGTAAATTTTTTATTTGGAATTTTAGAAGTTCAGACTCTATTTTTACTGTTTTCTAGCAGATTTGGTCATTTTCTCATGGCTCTTGTCTTCTCATGTCACAAGTTTAAACATGATACCATACCACAATACCGTTTTCAGTTTAGTTGATATGAGACAATATCATTAAATATCCGTTAACACAATCAGTTACAGGTCACAAAAATGCCTAACATATGATTTGACAAAATCAAAATCAATAACAATAGTGATTAAATATTGGCTCATTGATCATTTCATTGATATATTGTTACACCCACTGTTTCCATATTGCTGCTGTATTTTGGAGCACTGCAGTGTTTTGAAGTTATTGAAAGATCCCATTCATTCATTCATTCATTCATTCATTCATTTTCTGTAACCGCTTAACTTTTCTTCCGGGTCGCGGGGGCTGGAGCCAATCCCAGCTGCATTAGGCGAGAGGCAGGGTACACCCTGGACAGGACGCCAGTCTATCACAGGGCTGACACACATAGAGACAGACAACCGTTCACACGCTCACTCACACCTACGGGCAATTTAGAGTCACCAATTAAACCTAAGCTGCATGTTTTAAGACTGTGGGAGTACACAGGGACCGGCAATCCTCTTGCTGTGAGGCAAGACTGCTAAACTATTGAAAGATCCCAAACAGCGGAAAAATTAAATCACCCTTACATTTGGTCGACAGAAAATAATAACATTTTTGTGGGTTATTTAAAAGTAAAAAATTCTGGAGATTAATTCATATTTGGTAGATATGATCAGCACAGACGGTTAAAACACTGCTCTAAGGTCATCATGACAACTTTTTTTTTTAGAGTCAAAAGTTATAGATGCAAAAATAGTCACTAAAAGAGTTGTTGGAAATTCTGAACGGCCTTTAATTTTATATTAAATGATTGATGTCTGTGGTTGACCTCTAAAGGTGGCTTACTCCTAAAACTATTCATTCTAAACCAATACACATATATGGGGTTTATTTATAGCTACTATCATTTAGATTCAAGCGGACAAAGAGTTTGTAACCGTTCATCTCCTTATTACACAGAGAGGTAAAGAAAAGTGCAGCCAGCTCTTCTGTCTGATTGTTTTGTTTGTAGTTGGAGCAGCAGACTTCAGTCCTACCCCACAACAGATCCTGGGAAACGCATATCAGGTGGAGATAAGGTGCATCCATCAATAGAATTGGCACTCCGGATGTTGTTGCTACTAATCTTCTAATTCTGCTGTAATCTGATTACATAACCACTGCAGTAGGTAGAGCGGCAGCCGTAGTAGAAGTCCTCCCTCCTGCTTCTGTCCACATTAGTAGCCTCCTTTAACAGCAGCAGTGATCAGGCAGGTGTGGAGTCTGGCGCCCCCTGCTGACTCATGCCTCCTACTGACTTGTTGATTTGATCCAGTTTGCTCTTTAGTTTCTTTTTTTATGTTATCAAATTAGCACATTTGATGATTAGAATATGAGTTTTATATATTATTATAATTATAATGGTTTCTGGGTCGTGCATACAGAAATATTTCTATTGTTGAATCGGTAAATCTACATTTCTTAAAAAAAATATACAAATTCACATTATGTCTGTTGCTTATTTGTGAGCCCACAATTGACTTTCTAATGTATTTTGAACTAAATCTTTGTAAAAACACGTCGAAGAAAAGCCTTTTATTCTAATAAGTAGCTATAATAAAGACTAATGTGTCCACATCAGTTCTATAGTGTTTATTCTCTTCCGTTTTGTAATTATTGCTGAACCAGATACTGTGGTAACAAATAAACAATACTATATCAGAAACAGCTTTTAGGTTAGGCTGTAGTTAATATAAATTACCCTAATTATTCCACTGTGATCTTATTATGCAACAGCTGAAACAGACCTACATTAGCCCACTGGCTAACGACCAACTGCTTTCTGCCCACAGGCTGAAGAGACACTGCAGTGCAGAAATAACGCCAGGCGCACTCAGTCCCAGATCAATCCCCCTCCCTCTGAACTCACCCTGACCCTCAACCTTAGGATCTGAATGAATTATTGCCAACATGTTAATCTTTATGAGAGAATGTGGTTTCATTTAGCAGAATGATTTACCATTCAGGGGACAGGGGCTCTCAAAGTTGACCCACAGTGGATTACTACCACTTCTAAAGACACAGCTGACAGTATGGTTCGCCGTTCATCAGAAAGCTAACAAACAAGGCGATCACACTTTTGGTGCAAAATAAATACATATGCAGATGATGTGATTTATTTGCCCTTTTTTTGCAGCAATCTCCAGCATCCATAACCGTGCATCTGCACCATGTTTTTGACCGCTTGAATCGTAACGTAATGACGTCATCATTAGCGGATTCTGCTGCTGTGGTTTTTATTCAAGATCAAATTAAACAGGAACACCCCTGACATAAGCTTTTTAACTTTAGTAAGTAGCTTAGTCCTTATAGTGTGGGCAGATACTTTATATTCAGAATGAAAACAGGCTGTCCTATCAGGAACACTTAAGTGGTTTAAGTACCTCAAAGCGGTGAAAGGTCCCATCTGATAGTTTTGTCTGCATCAGAACAGAAGGCTGCAGGGCCCTGGCTAAAGAGCTGAGGAGACACACGAGACACAGAGCCACATTACACTGAGAAATATGCTGACATTGTCACATCTCTTTCTTCTTCGGCAGGTTTCTGCTTTCAAACACAATGACCAAGTTGAAACATAAAACAGTCAGAGAGATTTTGCCAGGAAAGCCCTACCAGACACCAAAAAACAACAACATAAATGCTTCAATGAACTGGTCACAGGTTGAAGCTTCTCTGCCTCAGTGCATTACCTTGTAGAAATGGCAACATCCACTCTCCATTTAAAGTCTTCTAATGTGGGGAGGTGTGGATCCTTCTGGGAGGTCGCTGCATCTAGAGCTGCACGCCTGCAGATATAAAGAGCGGTGTCACACGACACAAACACAACCTCTTCAAATCATATTAGGATTAAATCATATATGAAGATATTGTGATACTCAGTTATGTCTTGTAAATTGCTAATAACATGCACATACTTTACAATTACAATTTCTCTATAATTTCATTTGAAAAGTTGAGTTCAATTTGCACCAAAGTTGCAGAGGAGCATCCAAAAATATTTGTGTATTTAAATACCAGAAAACATGTTATATTGTTTTTGAGATATGAAATGACCTATGGCCACAACCAGCAGCCCTACAGCTCCTGTGCCTTCATACAGGACATAAAAACAGAGACAGAGTGTCTGAATTCAGAGGCTGTAAATCAACATACCGATTACCGAAAACCACACTGGAGAAATCTGTGATAAAGTCTTCAGGTATCCTAAGTAACAAAACAGAGAGACCAAATTCAGCGTCTGAGGTTGAAAGTATGTTGTGAATTTTCAGGAGTGATGGAGCACAGAAACATTGATGGTGTGATAAATGATAAGCCTTGCCTCAGTTCTCTGAGATCATCTCTGAAGGCCTAAACAGGGACACAAACAAAATGTTAAGTAATATCCAAAATGTTCCCATTTTAAATTGAGTAATTCAGTGCTAATAAAGACGAGGCATTATATATCTGCTGTGGAAAAAGGCTGTAAGCTGTAGCAGGGTAATGTCCAGTGTTACCTCCTGTTTCAGTGATGATGTGGGGATGCGGATGGCCTCAGACAGCACTCTGTACATCCCAGCTACGATGTGACTGAGCCTCTCCTGAGGGATGGGGCTGCTCTCTGCTATCGACTTCATCACCTCCCTGCAGTCTTTCCCCTCCAGGGCGCTGACCACAGCTGGACAGAGAACCATTCACAGGCACATTAACTCACCTATTTAATGGCTTCAGCTGCTAGTGCTGTACTGTCTGGGAATCTCAGGGATCTTCTCAAAGCATTGGGAAAATCACCAGCCTCCTGCAGATACCATTATTTGAGCTGTTTTCATTCTACTTTTCTACCAAAATCTCAAAGTAAAAGTTGTTGGTTCCCCCGATATCATTGCTCATTGACCAACTACATTTACAATAGACAGACATGCTATTAAGACCACTGAGTAGGTCCAGAATTAAAAACACACACATGTCAGCAGGAAAAAGTGCTATAAAATGATCTGTTAATATTACATATATACATAATATATTATTTTCCACCATCACTGCTGATCATAACTACCACAATTTCATTCATTTTTAGAATTTTAAACCTTTGAATATCTTTTTTTATTGTATTTATTAACATAATGTAATTCCACTTTTGACATTCAAATTGAATTATTTTCTATAATTCTACATGCTGGGGTGAATTATTTTTTGCCTACAGC
>CAFUXE010001131.1:109841-129573 GCA_903364295.1 Serranus cabrilla
ACAAAATACTGTGTATTAAAATTGTTTCTTACTTTAACCAATATATGTATACATAAATACATACATACATACATACATACATACATACACAAATGCCAGTTGGATTTTTTTGTGGTGGCAACATTTTTCATATTTTCCTGTATATTTGATGCTAGAGTATTTTATCATTATTTCTTAAAGTCAATGTCAGTGATTACCAAAATATTTTTTTCCAATTGCATCAAACAATGCAGTGCTCCATAATACAGCAGCCAAAATAACCCCCATTGGAAACCAGAAATGTTTTTTGTATTTGCGCCACAGGGCCAATATGATAACTTGGCTCAATCTGGTGTAAAGTTTGATCACGCTCCGAAGTGTGAAACGGTATTAAAAGGTCAATCAAACGGAATGCATCATGTGTGTATTTTGGCTACACCGTTTATTACAGCCAAAATGTATGCTGTACGCATTAACACAGCCAAAATGAACGAAGAATAGAAAATGCCAAAAATGTCCCTAGTGATGCACAAGGATAAATTGTTATAATAACCGTTTTAGGGAGGCAATAACATTTCTCTATGTCATCTCGCAGACATGTAGTATTTACCTTTCAGTATTTTTCTGAACATCTCTTGGTCCACATCCTTCAGGTTTTTCGACATTGACTCGATTTCTGGAGGTATTCTGCCTCCCAAGAAGCTGGAGTCCATCGTGTGGCTTGAAGACATGACTGACCATGCACCAAATGTCGATATAACAAATAACAAATAGTTAAATTTTAAGAGAAAACGAGTGTGCTCCTTTTTATGCTAGTTTTCTGTTTATGTGACAGCTTCCGCCTTCACGTCACATGACGCTGTGCTCGCTCCCGGGAGTCTCGCGGTGACAGCTTAGATCATCGGTAGAAAAGAAAGGATTTGCAAATGGAGGTGGCAGAAATGATCATTATTTGAACGACAAAAGGTTGGTATTTTAATGTAGATAGCTTCTTGATTACAACTTTTACAGCTTCATAAAGCGTTCGGACTAGCCTCTGTGGGGAAATTGTTAGCTGTGTGTCGTTTTATGGCCTGCTAAACGCTACGTGGACATTTGGAGGATTAGCAGCTACGGTTAGCTAACGATGCTAGCTTGTGTTGTGTTTCAGTCACAGACTGTTCTCCTGTACCAAACACGGTCTAAGCGTTTTATATAACATGTATCCAAACTAATGTAGGTTACGCCTTTAATGCCAATTCTCATTTTCACTGTGATTTTCTCGCACGACGGTATATTTACAGTAAAGCATTTCTGTTCTGTTGTCAAGAAAAACAACAGTTACGGGAGTAGAATAGCGTAGCACGCAGCAGCGTGGATGGCATCTAAATCTAATGTCAACAAGAAACATTAGCCATTTATTTAAAGTCCTTCGCAGTTTAATTAAAAGCTATATTAGGTTATATTAACTTTTCCTGCCCACTAACTTTACTAATTTTACAAACAGAGGCCTTAAATGTAAATTAGCTCGAGTCGCTAATGGATGAAAATAAGTTTTCAGTTCAGTTACCTACCAGTGGTGGAACTAAAGCACATTTACTCCATTACTGTATTTAAATACACATTTGAGGTACTTGTTTTTTACTGGAGTGTTTTTGTTTTATGCAATTTTATACTTTACAGCTTTAGTTCCTAGTTACTTTACAGATTCAGGTTAGAAATCAAAATATAATCAGTACATTAATTATAGTATTATTACATCAATAAGACCATGTAGGTCTTCACAATCTACCTAGCAGAATTTTAAGCAATATATAATTTCTATATATCTAAATACATTTATTCATCAATGGGAAAATAGTAAATAATATTCCTTCATTGTAACATTTAAAACGCATTGTTTATATTTGATGTTGATGTGTTACTGTTAAATATAGCCAGGTTTATTAGTATAGAAGGACACCAACAGTGTGACTCCTGTCTAGACTTGGCATCTGTAAATTATATGCAAACATATTTAATTAAATGAAGCTAAATATCATGTGAGTGCAGTCAAGGACACTTGTATAACCCAGTACAGTCCAATACAATACCGTTCTAATCGATACTTACTACTTATTGAAAAACTTTGTTAGTCTCAGATGTCTTTTATCTAAGTAGTTACTGAGGCTGTAGCTCTGTTGAAAAGTGCCCCTCTGTTTCCGTTTCAGGTCCATCTAGCCATGTCTGAGTCTCTGTATGAGAAGTTTTTAGCTCCAGAGGAGCCCTTCCCTCTCCTCTCCCAAAGAGCCAACCTCAGCGATGTGGGAACCCTGGATGTCAGTGACTTTGGCTGTCAACTGTCGTCATGTCACAGAACAGATCCTCTACACCGCTTCCACAGCAATAGGCAAGTAGCCAGTGTGTGTCTGTGTATGTAAATGTATGTCACCTGTCTGGAATATCCACCTTCACCCTTATCGACAAAAGCTGGACCACCAACAGCTGCATTGTGGTATTCATCTCACCGCCAGTGCCAATGTGCTTGTCAAGTTGCACATGTTGTGGTTAACACTGACAGAAAAGTCTGTTTGCAACTGTGGCAGTGCACTAGTATTTTTGTATTTTACACTCTGCAACATTTCAAGGCCAGTATTACCACATGTTTGCAGCCACTTATCAAATTAAATAAAATCATAAATGAAATGTTCCTCAGGTGGAACCTCACTTCCTGTGGGACAAGTGTTGCCAGCTCAGAGTGCAGCGAGGAGCTCTTCTCCTCAGTGTCTGTGGGGGATCAGGACGATTGTTACTCCCTTCTGGATGACCAAGAACTAACATCTCTGGACCTGTTCCCAGAGGGCAGCGTTTGCAGTGATGTCTCCTCCTCTATCAGCACCTATTGGGATTGGTCTGACAGCGAATTTGAGTGGCAGGTTGGTTGTTAGCTGACTGGTTATATAACTGAGAAGGGCGTTTGGTGTTTTCTCTGCTCCTCATTGTTCGCCTGTCCTCCTTCTGTCCTCCCAGTTGCCAGGAAGTGACATTGCCAGCGGCAGTGATGTTCTTTCTGACATCATCCCCAGTGTGCCAAGCTCACCCTGTCTGTTCTCTAAGAGAAAGCCAAAGCCGCACCCTCATCGCAACCTGGATGAGTTACCATGGAGTGCCATGACCAACGATGAACAAGTAAACAAAGCCAACACACCTTTCTGTATTATCAGGTTATAAAGATAGCGACCACACTATCTGCTGGGCAGAGAGATGAGGACAAAAGCAACAAAACTCATATCTTAACGTCTATGTTTCCACTTCCAGGTGGAGTACATTGAGTACCTGAGTCGGAAGGTCAGCACAGAGATGGGCCTCAGAGAGCAGCTGGACATCATCAAGATCATCGACCCCTGCGCTCAGATCTCTCCCACTGACAGCGAGTTCATCATCGAGCTCAACTGCCTCACAGACGAGAAACTCAAGCAGGTGGGTTGAACTCTGAAACAAAACTGTACATGTCAAATAAACATGTTACTTAAGAAAGAAGATTTCTCACACTTGTAAACTAAGTGAAAAGTCTGGTTATCATTTGTGAAAGAAAGATGGTAACTCAGAGTTTTGCTGCATGTTTAAAGTATTTTGTCTGACCTGTGTGATGTCATCAGGTGCGTAACTACATCAGAGAGCACAGTCCCAGGCAGCGGGCCAGCAGCACGAGAGAGGGCTGGAAGAGGAGCAGCCACAGCAGCGCCAGCACCGGCGGAGTCAGTGGAGCCAGCAGCAGTAACGCCAGCATGGTCAGCTCCGCCAGCTCCTCCACCGGCTCCACAGCCTCCAACTCTGTAGCAGGTAAGATGCTAGCTGGTTATGGGGCATTGTCAGCTCAGCTGTTGGGATTCAACAGTAGGGCACGTTTTGGTCAAAGAATAAGGAATTGTAACATTACAATAAATGTTCCAATAATTTTCAGTTATTTTCCTGTGTTCTTGGTGGTAATACTGTCTATATCTCCTTGGGTTCTAGGTGGTACAGCATCAGCCTGTAGTGGAAGCAGTGTTGCCAACATTAGCAGAGCTCACAGCGATGGTAACCTTTCCAGTGCTGCAGAACGTATACGAGACTCTAAAGTAAGAACTATGGATATTTTGTCTGTGTGAAATGAAGAAAATATGTTGTTGCCACTTTTATGCTAGATGTGTTGATCACTGAACACACTTTACTTCTCCGGCAACTTACAAAGACAAGTGGAGCAGGAAAAGTTTGCCTTTAACTGGCTGTTCTCACGCACATTTCCACCATGTTTGTTCGAGTAAATATGCTCACAGCTGATCACCGTAATCGACCTGAAATCTCGATCATATAATCATCCAGCACTAGTTGCACCTCAATACTTTAATCCTCATTGTGATTTAATCTCTAACCTCTCTCTCTCACCACACCGCCTTCCAGAAACGTTCCAAGCAGCGTAAGCTCCAACAGAAAGCCCTCCGCAAGCGGCAGATGAAAGAGCAGCGACAGGCCCGCAAGGAGCGTCTGAGTGGACTGTTTCTGAACGAGGAGGTGCTGGCGCTGCGAGTGACGGAGGAGGACGACCACGGTGACGACCTGGACATACTGATGTGACAGCAGTGAATCAATCAGTGCTCCCTCTACGCCTGTCCCCTCACCACCCAGCCACTGCCATAGAGCTCATAGACCACGCTGCTCCAGATCACTGCATGCATTAGCTTCGAGTCGGCTCACATGATGCATTTTGTAAGAGTAATGTCTGATCAGCAGAAATAGCTTGTAGTAGCCTCTGACATAGCTTGACATACCGCTTGCTGATACTAGTGTAGTACTGCTAGTGCTAAAACTGATAGCTGCTGCAATCACTAATAAGCTAGCTGTAGCAATAATGCTGAAATACTGCTTTGATTAGATACTGACCTCAGGCCAGCCTGCTGATAGCCAGCGCTAACGCTGCAACAACAGCTACTCAAATATACACTACAACGGCCACTTATTTCAGTTCCTAGATGCTGTAACAGCCTATATCCACTGCTACTAATACAGCCACCGCTGGCAGAAGGACAGATCAGGCAAGAGAAGTGGTTAGGAGCTTGGCCACAGTATGCAGATGCTGCTCTGCGATAACCACGTATTATTTCCTCATAACTATATGCAAGCTGGCAGTATTTTGTAAGTAAGTGTTTACCCATCTGCCTGCACACACATCCATCCTCTACAGGGCTATATCTGCACAGGCCAAACTCTGCTGATCTGCAGCTTTGGTTTTAACTGCTGCAGATAATGTTAGAGCACGAGTAGATACCTTAAGGCCTGCAGTGCAGTTTAAACTAACAGATTTACTGTAACTACAAGTGATGGGGACACATCTTCGAGAAATGACACAAAATCATGAGATTGAAACTTTGAGTTGATAAGCAATTTCTCTACAATGGGGAAAATAATTTAAAACCATCCTCTGAAAATAAACCAATAAGATTAAGAAAGGAATGTTACTAAAGGAAGTGAGCTGGTCTGTCTTTCTACCTGCTGAGTGTCGTGGTCCCCCTTTCTCTCTGAAGGCTTAGAGGGAGCACTGAATCTGCATGTTTAAAACGTCACCCACACCGAGTCGCTGTGTGGTCCAATAACTAACAACTTGCTTCATTATTTGCATACACCTGTTTAAAAAATAGCTTATGTGTTGTAAATAAATGATAAATAACAGCATATTTACTGCTTGCTTTAAGGTTTTCCTTGGTGATAAAGGTTTGATTTGAAGTTTTTTTTCCCCCCTTTATGTGTATATATATAGTTATTATAAGAAGGTAGTGAACTGATTGGTTATCGTAGCTTAAATGCTGTCAATTGCCACTGGTTCTTTGCAATATTTTGAGTCTTATTTTGGAGCATTTAGCTGTTGTGTCACTTAAGTTGGGTCATCGTGTCAGATATTTCTTTTTTTAAGTCCTTTTTTTTGTCAGCACTCCTACTGTATATTTAGCCTGAGACAGAATAATCACAGGTTCTCCATCATTTACTTCTTTGTAGATTTTTGAATGATTTGACCACCACGATAACTTTGAAGCATTTGAGCATCAGTTAAGTCTTTATAAGAAGTTTTTACAGATCATATTGTGTCTGTCCATGTACTATGAGGCTGGTTTGGTTTGGGCGCTAAAGTTTAGCTGGTTTCTTCTAACATTGGGCCTTTAACTTTAAGGTGTGTGCTCATTTTGCTCCGTTAAAATATTGAAAATCTACAACAAAGTGTTGAAGAAGCACTAACACCTCAGCTTTTTGTGGAGTTGTAGCTACCATGGCATTTTCATATTTGCTAGGAGTAGCAACCACATATATTGTTTTTTTTGTGTGTGTGTTTTTTCCCTGTCTATCGTGTGAGACACACTTTCCTGCAGCCTCTCAGCTGTAATGTGATGAACCACTGCAGTTATCGGCCTAAAAGCCGGCTGTAATTTCTAATACTTTGTCCCTGTCTCATGTGTAAAGTTATTAATTACAGCCATTATGTTAAATGCAGCTTTATGTATTCTGTAGTTATGAATTAGTAAAACTCTATTTTGAAAAGTAAGATAATTTTGAAAAAAATTTAAAATAAACCAGTGTGATGCAACAAAGGTATTTGTGTATATAAGGCACCATGTAATTGCTGATGATGAATGACATTGAACTGATTAAATATGGTTAAAAAGGTTTGAGTGTAAACTGAACTTTCTGTTTTTTCCTCAGTGTCATTGTTAGAAGTATGTTACACCAGTTGAGTTAAAGATTTTAACCATCAGCTTCAGTAACTGTTTTTACATGTACATGTTTCTTACACACCACTGTGGAGCAGTGTTGCCTACCGTGTCCCCTGTATAATCACTGGCTGAAGCATATTGAATACCAGAATGTTGGTGCTTCAGGCAGGACTGTGTGCAGACCACTGAATGGTTCGGATTGACTTTAAACTTGAACAATAAACTTACATTGTTGCATCCTATTCTTGTCAATGAAGTCATTTTCTTTCAGTGAGGTGGTTATATTACATTTACAAGACAGAACACTACTTATTTGTAATCCAGCCAAGCATAAAAGAAACAGAAATAATGTGTATGTTTGTATTTATATTATAACTATTACATTTCTGTTATTATTACTTCATTTAATTATGTCATTTCTTTTTTGTCCGCCCAATTTGAATCGTCCAATTCTTCATGCATTGTTTAGCTGAATTGGTGTAGTGGTCTTGCTTATTACAAGTACCAAGTTACCAAGGTACCAAGTAAAATCCACGTTATTTGGTTTGGGTTGAATTTAACGCGCATTGGTTTCTTTGGACTGTAGGGGGCAACCGCGAGCATCAGAGCTCGTGGGCTCCCCGGAAACAGAAAGGAAGAAGCCGGATATGGCGTCGTGCTGTTTACATTGTTGATTTGCGAGTGAATATGAGCTAAGATAACGGACAAAAATTACCTTTGACACATTTACCCGCAGTTTGGGTGTATTTGTTGTATTTCAATGGGTGGTCACGGGGTTTTGGGGAACGAGCCCGAGTCTATTGACTATTCGGTGCATGAAGCCTGGAATGAGGCCACAAATGTCTACCTGCTGGTTATCCTCGTCAGCTTCGGCCTGCTGATGTACGCCAGAAAGTAAGCACCGTTTGCACTGTCGGTCAACTTGTCACTGTATCGGTTGGTTTATAAAATGTAGAGGTACAACACAAGCGTATGGGTCAGTCAGAGAGTTCGCCTTTCCTATGTTTCGTATTTGGAAATATTAAAATTCACGCCAGATTCCATTGAAAATCATCGTATTTTAAGGTTTTCTTGTTTGCGTGGAAATAAGCGTATTCTGGCGAAATCAGCCTTCAGATAATTCTCTAAATGAATTTATTCCAATTTCTATCTAGCCTGCGCGTTATATCTGTCTGTCTCTCTCTTTACCTTTAACGTAGAAACAAGAGGAAGATCATGCGTATCTTCGCTTTGCCTCCCACTGTTGGCAGCAGCCCGGAGCCAAACTTCTACGACAGCCTGCAGAAAGTCCGCCTGCGACAGCAGCTGGAGATGTACTCTCTGGGTGAGCATGAGTGTCGCTCTGCACAGGAAATAAATGCCTAGATCTGGGGTTGCCAACTGAATGTATCTTGCACCAAATCCTATTCTATAGGAAATGTATATAAAAAAAGTATATAACAATTCATATTTCATGGAAGTTATTCCACCAAATAATGTAGGAAAATTAAAATGCTCTTCTCTCTTGTCTTTTAGCTCGGAAATTTGAGCAGCAGCAGGGCCAGGCAGACAGTGTGCAGCTCTCTATGGAATGAGACCAGGAAGGATCTCATCCCGTTCTGTGGGACCAAGCACTCCAGTGTCTGAGCCCTCTGTGCGTGGATCAGAAAAGACTTGGATGGCTCAGAGAAAGGGCAAAAGACACCACTCCTATCTGGTTGTTTTTTCATTCACTGTCTTTTGTCTCTTTTTGTCTATAACAAGTGATGTAGGTACAGCTGGCTGGCTGTCTGGAGAAGCAGTTTAGGGGAGCATGGCATCAATCAGAGACTATTTAGGAATGATAGACCTGTAACAGCGTCACTGAGATACTCTCAGTATGAGATTAAAACAAAGTCCACCATGGGATTTTTTTTGCACATAGAAAATCTTTTAAATGTAATATAGTTTCCGGTTGGTTTGCGTTTGATTTTTTTATTTGTTTTTTAAATGTTTTGTTGGCTGGGTAGTAAAATCCAAATTCTGAAATGTGAAAATAAAAGCACATAATAAACATAAAGCAGTCAATAAATGTCTTCATTTTCAGACCGGACTTAACTAGAATTAAGAATGACTGATCTGGGTTTTTATTTGATCTTGTGTCACAACTTTTTAAAAAGTCAATTTTTCATCCAACTAGTGCTTTACAGAAGCCAGATAATTTTCTTAAGTGGAGCCACTGCCATGATGAAAGACGTGTGCAGGCAAACATTAATTTCTGAGGACGTGCACAACCAACTTTCCTAACCACCACAGGATATGCAGGGCTGATGTCATGTGTTCGTGTACACACAGTTAAAAGTAAGAATGTTTTAGCCTTTGGTCTCACAGTTTCTGGAATTAGATGATTTTTTAAATTGAAACAGTGAGTAGGATTTGTCCCTTGCAGTTGGTAAACATCTAATTAGCCAGTGAGTTCAGAGATCGTCAGTCTTGCTAGCTAATAGGAATAATATTCATGTCCACACTGTTAAATCTAGTGGAGCTTCCTCAGGTTTGTTCTTGGATGACACTGGCTAGTATCAGCCAGTCCCGAACACAGCAAAATGGAAAAGAATAAGACTCCTCCACACACTTCTAATAGGTCACACGTGATGATTGCGAGGGATCTTTTTTATGAAAATCTTACTCATTGTGCTTTTAAAGTTTTCCATGTTCAAGTACCACAAAGGAAATCTCATTCCACACTGTAATTGTGCAGCGTTTCCTCCATCAGGAGAACACTCCTTTCATAGTACTCATGAAACTCTCAAACAGGGTTTTATTCATTCTTAAACATCCAGCAAACGGCTCCGTTAGTCTGGGAACATGTCAACTGATTACAGAAACAGGCATATTCAGCAATTATCATTACAGTAAAACAGATGGCAGACAAGTATAGTGTTCCTTTTTAAAACACAACTTCAATCAGATAAAAAGCATGTTCACTCTTCTTTGAGCAAGAGACTTTCTGTCTGTAGTGGTACACATTCAAATTGGATTTCTTTATAAGTGAGCCATCAGTAATGAATGGAGAATGTTTAGTATTTACAAGAACTTTCTACTAATGGAATGACACAAGGTTTCACTACAGACAAACATTAAGAGCTGATAGCGTCAGCAGTGTAAACAAGGCCATGGTGTTCGCACCTCTTTGGAAATGTTTGCTTTCCCGCATAGGATTGTTGAAGCTTGGCACCGACATTTTAAGGAAAAATATTTACACAATGCTCCAGGCATAAAATTAATTGTCCAAAGCGAGTTCCCTTCGCGCCCTCACTCGTTTAAGAAAATAGTCCGAACAACATAGAGTACAAAAATAACACGTTCTTGAAACGAAAATGTAACAACGCAATTATATACAGAAACCAGGCAGCGAGTCAGGAGACAGAAATAAAATAACGTGTGCTCATTCGCACAGTACAGCAAGCGGATTTTGCAAAAGTCAAATAAAGTTCAAGTAGCAGCAGGAGCAGGCAAGATTCTCGTCTACAATGCAATATGTTTTATTGAACTTCAAACCGTCAGTGTGGGCCTCGAGGGCACACGTCCACGTCGTCCACAGACAGAGTGCTGGCATGCCGAGACGTCCAGTCTCTGAGGAACAGATCCTCTGCTTGGCTCTGCAGAGTCTCTTGGCCTTTCTGAACCTCAGAGCCGGTCTGGTTCACCACCAAACCCACTCCAGCTGTCTGGGTGAAGTAGTTCTCTGACCAGTTGGACGTTCCTGTGAACACAAAAACAGACACTTCAGTGAAATGCAACACTGAGATTTTTGTTATACAGTATATAGATAAGATTCTTCCCCACAGAGAGAAGGAATTTCATTGTATTTACTTTCTCAGTGTTTGGAATAATGGGACAGCATTATGCTCCATTAATCCAACATTTGTAGACCTGCAGCTTAAACCCTGAACTATGAAAAGCAGATCAGTTCCTATACATAAAGGAGGTGAGGTAAGGGGATCTTCATTGAACACAGCTTGAAATATACCAATTCCAGGCTAAAACGACTTGGAAAGGGGGATTTATTGTCTCTCTGATCCAAGCATCTTGTTTTACAAGCTAATTATTTGTTTTGTTTGATATATTATCTGCAAAATAACCAGTGATCAGATACATTTAGTAGGTTAGTTCCCTGTGAAATGTAGTGAAAATACAATAAATGAATAAAAAAGGAACCCATAGTGTCTCTGAATTGGACTTAAGTACAGTATTTGAATACATGTGCTAAGTTATGTTCCATCTCTGAGCATGTCACAGTGGCCAGTTTTTAAATGTTTGGTAGTAAGTGGGTATATCGTACCTATATAGACCACTCTGTCCGTAACCATGTACTTGGCGTGATTGACCCGTGCAAAAGGGATCTTCATCTGCTGCGCTGTTGAAGGCACTGTAAAGATTTTCTATACAGAAAGCAAACAAGTTAAGGATGGATTATCATTCTTTTAAAGTCAGGATGTCTCAGCTATTGTGCAGGAAATGAAACCTCCCGACGCACCACTTCAATATCACATTCCAGATGAGGCCTGTTGAGGACCAGCAGGGACTGCAGGAAGGGGAACATGGAGGCCGGTGAGTGCTTCCAGCAGCTGACCAGCAGTCTGACCTGGACCTTTCTGGTGCAGGCTGCAGCACGCAGGGCAGAGTCGATGGCCGGCCAGAACCTGAGAGACGGAGACCAACGCACAGCTTGAACTCTGTGTTTGGACACATCTAAAAGCATCGCAGCACTGATCAGCTTTCTGCCAGGCAGGCAAGTTTCCACCATTTGAGCGAGAAAGCCTCCAGTCAGCAGGAGAAGCTGCTTTGTCAGCCAATCAGGCTCCAGTGCTGCGACTGTTGATTCAATAGATACCCTTCTCACTGGTCTATATCTATTCACAAGACAGAATGCATTGCATTATTTGTTACTGTAATACCTTCATCTAATCAAGTAAGCTGAGTAACATTACCATGCTGTTGGGCAGAAACCTTTTATACTCCAAACTATGATTTTCAGGGAATTAAAAGTGATTAATTTGAAAACATTTTAGTGGACTATTTTACTTTAGACAAAGTCAGATGATGTGAAAGTGCCTCAAAACCTGCATTCTTTCTAATGGCGAGCAGGGGGCGACTCAACTGGCTGTAGAAAGAAAGAAGTCAGATTGTATAGATGTCTACGAGAAAACAAGCCTACTTCTCTCTTCATCTTTTACCCAAATAACCATTTCTTTCATGACTTTATGTTCTGAATTGTTAGTTTTAAGTCTTCTTCAATACAGCATGATGTTCATTTAGTAAATGATGGTCCCATTTGGAGTAAAATAGAGGATACTTTAAGGTGTGGCTACCTCATGATATCAGGCCTCAACCACGGCGCACTGTTTTTTTTTGTCTAACAACTTACAACCTAGTGTGCTTTCAGTTCATCAAAGTTCATTGTTATTTGAGTAACAAGTTCCTTTAATACTTTTCTTTGGTAAGAAAGTCAAAATAGGTTTGTGTCCACCAGTAATGATAACTCACCCTAGAGAATACGCACATTATTTGTATGAGGAATCTATTTGTGTCTGCTGATGAATCGAGGATGATCTACAACGTAGCATTAATACTGGTGGGTATACTGTGTGAGATGAGTGGATGGTTACCTGACTGGCTCAGTGTACTGAGACAGAGGAAGAAAGTCCATAACAGAGATGTAAATGGATTTCTGGGCATCGTTGATGACGGACAGGATGGTGGAGAGATCGTCAGAGCGAGCGCGGGCGGAGATCTGCTGTGGGGCGCTCTGCAGGGAACAGATAGAACACAGAGAACTGACATGGAGCAACCACAGAGGACATACACACAATTATATCAATATATTGTATGAGAGGATATTATTATTATCATTATTAAAAATGCTTACTCATCAATGCGGGAAAAAAAAGTAATTTAATAAAAGCAGATCGCTGTTAAAGCAAGCTGTTAGAGTTGCTCTGAACTTACAGACAAGTAGACTTGAGCAGGCACTCCATTGAACTTCAGGCGCAGTGGATTCTGGGAGCTGGACAGGGCGGAGAGACGAGCCGGCCAGTAGGGCGGCAGGGAGCCGTTGTTTGCTCCACCAATGCTCCAGTAAACCCCAAAGATACGAAAGGCATCCTGAGCCAGACAGCTGCAGTCCTCCACCGACAGGCCCACCTCCTTCACCTAGTTTTCACAAAGAAAACAGGAAGCATTATGTCTGTAACAGCCACCACTGTGTGTGTGTGTGTGTGTGTGTATGCAGGTGGGATCATCTGAGGCCGGTTCCAGGAAACATCTGAATGAATTTCCTGAGTCCGGCTTGTGACCCCGTCTGATCTGGAAGCTGCAGAGTTATGTTGCACTATGAAGACCCAGACAGTAATCAAGGTCATTTCATTCAATCTATACATGAGGCTAATTCATTTTTTCACCTCTTGGAACAACACTTTTTGAATGCAGTTGAACAAACTTGACAAAAAAATTTCAATGATGAACACAATCAGGAAAAATAACCAAGCTTAAACTACATGTTTCAATAAAAATGTTGAGTGACATGACACCAAGAGTCATGTGACAAAATTCAGTGAAATTTTCTGCTCTATTTACACAGAGCAGAGAGGAGGGGACAGGGGAGGTTGTAAGTAGTTTGTTAAAAATTGAAAATGAACTGGTTAGGACATCACACATCTAATGGACAATCGTGTAATTTACGAGTGAACAGCAATGAAACTCTTCCTTCTCATTCAAAGAGTCACGTAGGAGAACATTATGACTGCTAAAAATCCATTTGAAAACCCTTCACTCTGCTTTACCTGACTCAGAGAGCGCCAGTCCATGTTAGCACTGCCCAGGTAGAGGTGCTTCTGATCCACCACCCACAGCTTGGTGTGAACAATGCCTCCAGTTACAGCCTTGAGGTCCACCTCTCTGACCTCGGCACCTGAAAACAAACAAAACACACACACACAGTCAGAAATCACTGTACAGTTATAACCCAAAGTACTCCTTCAGCTTTGGGCTCCATACAGTCGGGTGATAATGTACCTGTCGCAGCCAATTCTGCCGTGTCTTGAGTTGAGGTCTGGGGGGCGTTCACAGCGATCTGGAGCTTCACACCTTTAGATTCCAGTTGTTTAAGTGTGTCAAAGACCATTCTTCCCTGTAAAATATGTGGAATTAATATTACACGCATTATAGGGTAAAAAGATATAGATACATTCAACACTAAACTGACCTGAGAGTCAGAGGAGCCTGCAACCTCGCCATCTCGTAGCGTGAAGTAGAAAGCAGCGATATGGACCGAGCTGTTGGCTTTGTCCAGCAGATGTAACCAGCTGTCAGAGATGCTCTGTCTGGACGAGGGAGAAGACTGGTACAGACCCTCAGGGATGCTCTCCACCAGGCGCACCCTGCACAGGAGAGACAACCACTTACACCAAACAGGATCCAGTCACAACTAGAGTCTGCGTGACTTTACTGTAGCTGCTAATGTGCTTCAAACCAGCAAAACAGACAAAAAGTGTGGTTCATTCAGGCTCAGCTAACTGCGTAAATAAACGTGAATAATGACAAAGCAAAGCCGTTTCTTACATTTTACAATTTCTCATTTGTAAGACAGCAAACGGCTCAGAAGAACAAAACTAATTGGGGAGATCAACACTACTGCAAAGTCAGTTTAAAGTTTCCCTTTCACATCTTCCTTGTCCACCTTTTATTCTAACAGGTGAGGGAGCTGTGTGTTTAGAGCCTTAACATTCCTCTATTGCTCCATATGGTACTGAACACTTTTTATCAGTCCAATGATTCAGATCCCTCTTGTAAGTGTACACCACTCAAATATTTGTTGGCAAACATGTCACAGTACAGCTGCTAAAAATGATCTTCTTTTTCACAGGGATTTAAATACAAAAATGTATTAGTGTTAAATAATTGGGATTGCATTTTACACAACTGACTGCTTCCACATCAACGTTGGCTCAGCTCCATTAAGATTAAATACACCTGTTCTTTTCCTACTGTGCCTTGTGAATCTAAGTAATCTCTTTGTATTGCCCTGACCATGTCTTACCGACAGTCGGTGCTGCAGGGCTCTGGTACCAGGCCAAAGCCCTCCAGCCAGTGCAGCTCCATCTGAGCTGTGAGCTGGGTCACAGACAGGGGAAGCCCGTAGTGCCAGACATGCTGGCCAAAGCCCCCGAGAAGCAGCAGGGTGGTGGGCAGGAACCAGAAGAGGGCAAAACTGGAGCATCCCGAGCTCTGCGAAACAAAAGAAAGTACAATGTGTAGTGTAGAGTTCTGATCATAACTTTGAGAAGAGACATGGAAACAGCTGAGGGCTGTGTGCATACCACAGCTGTTACTACAGGGTGTGGTGGAATTCCTTTTTGGTGCGACTGAGTCAGCTGAGACCACCATATGACTGATATCAGTGGAATCTATCAGGCGAGTAGAACAACATTACTAACCTTTGTTGACTTGGTGGATGGGGCTTTAGCAGGCTTCTCTGGTGGAGGAGCATCTTCAACACTGGCCTCTTCCTCTGCAGGCTCTGAAACCTGTGACTGACTCATGAGTGGTTCATGCTGCTCCTTCACCTCCTCTGAATCATCACAGCCCTCAGACTTTTCATCTGGCAAACTATCCTCACATTCAACATCTGAGGAAGATCTGCTGTCCTTAAAGTCCAGTGTGTTCATCGGCTCCGTCTCCCACGGTGGTTGTTCGTTCATAATCGCCTCCTCTTGGCTGACCTCGGCTGTGTCAGGGATGTCTGCAGACTCTGACTCTCCGGTGTCCCCAGAGGCAGTGAGGGTAGTCCAGCTTTTAGCCTCGGCGTCGTTCTTCTCCTCCGCTTCTTCTGATTTCATTTGGCTGATGGAGCCCTCGAATGGAAGGTCAGATATGGGGGCATCCTGTTCGGTCTCAGCTTCTATTTCATACTCATTGCTCTCATCTTGCTCTGGTACGTGTTGCTCTGACCCTGGCTGTGGTCTGAGGGAAGGCCTGGGGCTTGCGGTCATAGAGGAGAACTGCACAGACTCAGACAGACTCTTGGGTGCAGTAATTAGAGGAACATGAGCTGCTGCAGCAGCTTCCTCTGTGCTGCTGAAGGGAGACGGGGCTTCAAAGAGGAGTTTGGGGACACGGACCGACGGTAGCGGGAGCGCCGTTTCTCTGACATCAGGCGGCTTGGACTTCGAGGCCTCCATGCTGCCGCTCCCAGCTTTCTCCGGCGGCTGAGTGCTGACAGGGGAATCTCTCTTGGGAACAGGCAGCTCTGAGGTCTGGCTCGCACCGATAGGTCGTTTGTGGAAAGTGGGGATTCTGGAGACGGGTTTCCCTCCTTTGCGGTTCATGTCTTCTTTCTCCTCAAGCTCTTTTCTTGCAAGCTTGTCGTCAGCAGCCAGACGGTCCAGCACAACAGTGCAATACTTCAGTTCCTGAGAAGGACAGACATCTCATATAAAAACTATTTAATTCAAACCAACCTTGGTTGCAAGTTACATCTAAAATACCATTAAAAACCAGCTAAACAGACGTGCAAACTTCATATCCTAAAGTCTTTGTTCACTGTCTGTGCCTCAGTACATTACCTTCAGAGGCCTCTTCACTGCAATAGCTAGAATAGCCGCACCTATTCAAATGAGCTCTCCTGCCTCAGCATGGCTACCACACACTGTTTATCATGTTGTCATGGATGTCAATATTTGTTTATGAACAAACAAGACATGAGTGTTATCCCGGCTACAACTATCTTTAACTTTACATTCTGGCAGCAGTAAAAGATGAACATTTATCTTGCAAGTTGAGTTCACAATGCTAATTAATTTATAAATACACAAGTTTCCCATGGCAACCGTTTAATATTCCACAATAGATACATGGGATGGGTCATCATGAGGGCGTGGCCAGTCTATTGGTCAAATAACATGGCTTTAACCTGCTAGGTGTTGTATTCCTAACAAAGGCAAATCATTTTACATTAGATTTTTGCAGAAAATCTTCATAATCTGCAGATATGTGGCTGGTGACTGCTTGCTATTTTGGTTGACATGTTGATAAGACATCTATACTTTATCCATATAGTGAAAAATTACGATGAAATTTTGGTTTGATTTACATAATAATGTTTTCATACTATCATATTTACTCACTGCTTTAATTTAAAGAGTCAAATTGTTACTATGACATTATGAGTAATACATCTCTAAACTAGTTTGTTAAAAAGTAATTTACAAATAAACAAAAGTCTACTGGTCATATTTCTGTCTGTTGCATTTATTTTACAAGATATAATGTTAACAATGACTTTAATTTACTTTATGTTACTATATGCTTAAGTATCTGAATGTCTGCCACCAGTTTAAAGAAGTTATATTTCTCCTTTCTATTCCAATGTTTGTATTTGTGCTTGTTTTTTATGTCTTATCATCTAATGACACAGAAGACATTGAACATGCCACAGTAGGAAAACCCCTGGTGTAAATAATTAATGGTGGATTCGACTGAACTGCTTCAGTTTCAGTGCTGCTATTGTTCATGTTGGCTCTCTGTCACACTGTCGTGGCTTACTGGGACACTTGTAGAGAGCTGAGCCATCATTTATGTTATCTGTAACATCTGTGCTTTTCCTATGACAAGAAACAAATGGAATGAAAATAAATATTCTAACCCAACTAAAAGAGTGTTTTAAGGCGAATATGTATATCTTTTTTTTTTATAAATGCACAACACAAACATTATGATCCATTGGATTTTAATGTTTTCTTTAATTAAGCCTATGATATAAACTATAAACTGAAATTTTGAGGCTGAAAAATAAACTACGTAATACAACAAACTATGTAATTTAAACACTGTTTTAAGTTACCTAAAACATTTTTTGGCCAGCCTGTATACTGATACTGATATATCTGCATGAAGCTAAAGTCAGCTCTGAGGTCAGTGTTGCTCTGAACTACATTTAATTAATCAGTCAAAATAATTAAAATTATATTATTTTTTTAATTAAATTGTGCAGCCCTAATTGTTTGTCTGATAAAACAAATATAAGCCAACAAATATATAGGGTTGGTTATTTTCATTACAAAACAATCTGATTATTTTCTTGATTAATTGGTTTATAGAACGTGAAAAAGTCACGAATGTCCATCTCACTTTTTCCAAGTCTAAGGTGATGTCTTTATGTCTTGTTTTGTCAGTCTAAATACATTAATTTTAATATAACATGAAACAGAGAAAGGCAAGCAGCACGGTGGAGTCTGAAAACAGCATTTTCTGCCTGAAAAATTACTACAACAATTAAGTGAGTATCAATAGTTCGCTTTTGTTTTCTGATAATAGATCAGTCTATTCATTTTTGCAGCTGTCTCTCTCTCTCTCTCTCTCTCTCTATATATATATATATATATATATATACCCACAAACACTGATTTTGACATAGGCCTTAAACTCCAAAAAGCATTAGGTAAGCTCCATGGTTTATATGTAAAGTCATAGGCTAAATATAGTATAAATCAGTTTACTGCTTGACAACAGGACAGATGAGATTAAGACACTTCCGCACAAGCTTGCCAATATTTCCTGCTGATGATTACATGCTGCTGCACACACATAGCAAAATATCTGTTAGCACATGGCAGTATAAGTAAGAGTTGTGCCACACCCAGCCATCCGAGATAGCCTTGCTTTCCCAGCCCTTACAACACATCTAACAGAAAGAGGTGTGTTTGTTTGTGCTTTCTGTGAGGTGAGGTGGATTATAGACTACCGTTACACCAGCCTCCTCTGAAGTGTCCTCCTCCACATCAGCAGGGGGATCTTTCTCCATCACTTGGCTCTGGACAGTCTCAGAGTCTGACTCATCTGACTCCTGATGGGACAAGGTCGGTCATATTCAGTTAACAAGCACGACTCAGCATTATAATAAAGCATCAGTTATAAAGCCCACAATGTAAGACTTAAAGACACATGCACAGCTTGTATTTCAATCTACATCATGCAGATGGAAAATGTAGATAAAAAGGAACATAAAGTGAAAACGTTTATCTGTTTTATTCGCATAGAAACACCGCCAGCGTGAAGAAGAAAAACTTACCATGATGCAGTAACTTGCTAGGTAAGTTCTGGCTGAGCTCAGGGGTTCACACTCACGATGCGGTTATTAGCTTTTAACAGTTATGCTAACCAGCTAGGCAAATATTACTTACTTTAAAGTGGTATTACCAGTAAATATATGACAATTTTGAGTCGCCTAGTTCCTATACCGCCTTTCCGTGAGTATTATCCTCGGGTTAGCCAGCTAACGTCGCTGCAGTTGACGTTAGCGAGCAAGCTACGTGGCCGACTGTGAAGTTTTCAGCAGCAGCAGCAGCAGCAGCGGCGGAGGAAGAGGAGGCGGAAAAGCTGAGTAATAAAAATACCCACCTCGTTCGCAGCTCTCCCGAACAGGCGGGTCGACCTTCTCGGCGTTGCCCGTGATGTGTCCAGTAACTCGTCCTCACTTGTCTGGCTCGGATGGATGGATTTTCTGGACCGCAGTAACATGGGCATCTTGGACCACTTTAATAATGCAGCACCTTCGTGACACGGGATTAACGGACGGAGACGTAAAGAGCTGTCACATTTGTCTGCAGTTCTGATGAGAGCCCACTCTGTGAAACCGATAAAGCCGAGATATCGTTAAACTAAAGTTGCATTTAACAGCTGCTATAGTTATAGAAACACATTTATCGGCGAGTTAGAACACAATTCGCAATTAATCTGATTTGATTGTGCCGTTGTTCTTGAGACAAGTAAACAACAAATTGAAGAAACCGCGAGTTCCTGTCGTCGCTGATTGGCGGTTGGATTACAAACGGTAGCTCCGCCCAGAGCCCTTGAAAGAGAGAGTCGTGACAACGGAAGTTCAAAATGCTTACTCGTCACGTGATCCATGTAGACTTCAGATAGTTCCCGGAAGTCCTTGGTGGGCAATAACAATACATTCTGCAGAGCGGAAGAACTGCAGAATTATATTAATGTAGTTTAATAAGTTTTTTTTTTTTTAGTTTTTTTTTTTA
>CAFUXE010001135.1:0-13055 GCA_903364295.1 Serranus cabrilla
AAAAATGTATTTTCACCTGCATAAGAAATAGCACTTGAGCTGGGATGAAACTCGCCATTTCTATTTGTCTGCCATCTGTTACACTGTTTGCAGTGCATGAAATTTGCATTTATCAGTCCATTTCGTATTCACTAAATAATCCGAACATGTGGTAGTCTTGCCCCTGTGCAACATTTCAATAAAAATTGCCTCCACTCAGCATCTCTGATTGAACCCATTTTTTTTTCAGCGCAGACACTGAAGCACTAAAATCATAGGTTTGGGTGTGAAATCAATAGTTAGATCAGTTTTAAAATAATATATTTCTACCTGCCCTCTGCATCCCCTCTGCAGCCTTTTAAATAGGTGTGATTAGAGGGTTATCCCTTTTCCCTTAATCTGCAGGGACATGAGCGCCTACGCCCTTATTAAATCTAAAATGTAGCCATGCTGCAGTTCAGTGCACACATATTGTTCCTTTCCTGAAGGGTCCAGCACCCAATATGAGCCAGTGCCATGTATTCTATAGTGAAATCTTTGAGATATCCCATTTCTCATTTAGCAGTAAATGACAAACCAATCTCTTGGATCATTTCAATTCAGCAGCCGGCGAGTCTGTCTATTGGATTTTAAAGCTTTCTCTCTTCTGCTAACTGGAGATATTTATCCTGTGGTTTGGTGCCTCTTTCTGAGCTAGAGAACTTGTAAGCTGCAATATTTGGAATAATAACAAAAGCAACTGTCAAAGAATATAACTTTATTGCTGAATAATGTCCGTTCATACCAAGAAAAAAAATTTTTTCATTATTTTTCATCTTATAAATTACAGGATGTACATGGGCTGATTAAAACCAACTGAAAAATCTAATGAATTACCATCAGTAGAGTTACAGCATTTCACCTGTAGAGTTTTGTCCTGTTCAGTCACCACCAGCTGAATAGTCAATCATCCAGTCAGGCAGATCAAGCATTTCAAAAAAACATTTGTGAGCAAGTCTTAGACGATCATTCAAAGGAGCAGCCTTGATGAGAATTCCAGATAAAATTACTTTTTCAAAAATTCCATTCACACTCAGTGCTGGATAAACGCCAAAAGTTAAATAACATTTTTTGAATGTCCCTCCACCTGCGACTGCCTTTTCACATGGACAGATGTGTCAAGTCCAGTCTCACAGTTCAGCTAAATGAATTTTAAAAAACGGTGGTTAGAGAGAGTAGAGTTATTATAGAAAAGCAAAGACATAATCATTCAAGAGTCAGTACCTTTACGAAGACTGCTTTAAACTTTAGATACTGTTTGATTTTAAAAGATCTCTCCCATGGCCCTGAAACTGTCACTCTCAAAGAACTCCATATGAGTTTCCACATCACTTGAGATACAGTTTCAACAAATAGGCACAGAATAGTTTAAGGTCCAAGTTTGTGCAAACTTAACCTGAGGTACAGTCATCAAATGCAGACAATTTAGCACTATATATGCAATATTTCTGACACGGGTGCAACGATTTTCAATACTAAATTGAAAATCCATAAGAATGAGCTCTCGATTTTGACCTTCAAAATCAGAGGCAGGATTGGCAATTTTCCCAGTATTTTTCTCTCTCCATCCCCACCTCAATGCATGCATCAGAAGGAAAACACTTCAAAAACTATGCAGCTGACTGGTATTCTGCAGCTGTACTTTCTGAACCAAAGTGGCCACTGCTGGAGTCAGAGATGGTGGAGAAACAGGATGGGAGAATCCTCCTGGGGTCTGTTCCAAAACATTAAATGAGTCAGATGCACCAAAATAAAAACATGACTCATTTGGTAATCTCAATTTAAGGAACAGACTGCTGCCTACACTAACATCACTGGTGTAGCCACACTTGCCTTCATCATGTATTATGTAAACAACTAACACGTCCTGGACAGAGAAACTACAGTTTGCAGGTGATGCAACATACAGGTAGCATAACGCAAGCTAGCAGCTCTTCTTTATCTTTAAGTTTGTTCCCAATGGACAAAAATGTTTTTACTTTTTAAAAATGGTGCTTATATCACAACTGTTACCATGATTATCTTTATAAAGACTCATTTGAAAAGGTAAATGACAGTTGTCAGAACATAAATCACAGTAAAACAGTACTTTATAGTCACCAATACTAACTGAGCATTAAACTTTTAACTGAAGGTTAAATTCAGAAGTCAAATCAGATTATAGATCTGGAGAATCTTGACACCCCTAGTATATCTGGTGTGGAAAAAGCCCTGGCTCACCACTGCAGAGACCCTGAATCAAACACCAGCAGCAGCTTAAATTCTGGAGCATTGTGCATCTTCAGGATGTGTGTGACGTCTTCATCATCGAACACGCCCATGATGAGGAGGGTACTGATGAGCTTCACAGCTTTCCCTCCATCTTGCACAGCCTCAGTCAGCATGTTCAGGGCCTTGGTCTTCAGCACCTGCAAATACAAGAAAACCCATGATTATTACCGACTCAGGGGAACAGTGGTGGAATGTAATTAAGTACATTATTCAAGTCCTGTTTTCCATTTAATGTAACCTATACTTCTGCTCCGCTACATTTAGCTGACAGCTTTAGTTACTTTTCAGGTCAAGATTTAACATAAAAAATATGATCACTTTAAAATGATCAAACATTTTTTATAAATTAAACTACATAACAGTATTAAGTAGTTAAAAGTAGCCCTACGTTGACAACATTCAATTGATGCTGATACTTTTTTACTTTTACATACGTTTTGAATGCAGGACTTTTACTTGCAGTGGAGTAATTCTGCAGTGTGGCATTAGTGTTTTTACTGCAGTACGGGATCTGCATACTTCTTCACCACTGGTCATATCACCCAGCTCTAGTGGATCAATGTGTCCAGGTGGGAAACTGATAACACAACTATAGTGACTGGTGCAGGATGAAGGCTGTCTACACTCTCCTTCTGTCTAACTCTTCTTCCTGTGTGAGAGCATGCAGGCGTGATATTGTTTAAATACGACAAACATTTCACTCTCTGGGAAAAGACATTCATAGTGTTGCACTTGTTTGTTCACATTGAAAAGTACCAATAAAACAAAGAGAATTAAGGAGAAATTTAGCTTTATATACAAACATTTGCTTAACATTTTAAAAAATGAAATTGAATGCCAAAATGGCTGAGCTGAATAACTTCAAACAGTTCAAGTAAAAGCAATATGTGAGACCTGTGGTTAGAACAGTTAATTCCAAAATAAAGACATTATTCTCCTCATTCTTGGTCTTGAATGAGGTTCCTGAAAAACAACTAAAACAGCGCAGTATTGTCTCCAGTTGCCAAACTTCACTGGAGCTTCCTTAATCTGCGCCTGAACGGCAGCTCAGAGTATTAAAAAGTAAATAATGAGAGATGCTTCTGTACTGCAGAGTTTTGAGTAATATCAGCCTTTCGGGGATGATTACATGTTACAAATCTGAGCAGTTTTTTGGGATGACAGTCATGTAATGATTGTGCATCAGTCTGTTGGATTGAGATGGATTTTGATTTTTTTTTTATTCCGGGCAGCTAAGGCTCTTTTGTGATGTAATTGGTGAACAAGCCCTGCTTTTTCAGCCTCATATCCACTCTGTCGCTCTCCATTACTCTGGCAGGTCACCTTCTCATTGGGTGTGAAGATGTAATACAGCCTTTTCATATGCCATATTAAACGGCCGTATGCACAGGGTAATCGATTACCCTCCGAATTATGATGCTCGCCGCTTCGCAGTCGGAGAGTCACTTATTTGCATGTAGGGAGCTGTTGGTTTTGGCTATACTGTAGCTGAAATCTTTGGAGTTTGGATCTGTTTGTGTGTGTGGAACAATGAGATGTGCACACAGTCCTAAAGCTAATATTTAGATTGTTAAATCCAGTCCCATCTGCTGCTTTTGGTTCAAGTTTTAGAATTGTCCTATTTATTAAATGCAGGCACATATTGTGCTCATGCTTATTGAACCACTGTTATTGTTCATACTTTGATATGCATCTGCTTGTTTTTGTAATTATGTTTCCATCTGATCTCTAAGTCAATCTGTGGGTTATGAAATTTTAAAGATTTCCATTTGTCTACAAAAACCCTTCTTCAGTGTTTTAAAATGTTTATGCCTATGAAAGATACACATATTTTGGGAGTGACATGTAAGAAAGATCCAAAGTTGTTTTATATAACCTTGATTACAAGAAAGTGCCTAGAGTGCAGGGGGAGCACGGTGCCTGAATTTTTATTCATATCACAATTTAAACACATCATCTCAGTTCAATCTGTTTAAATGATAGTAGCTTCATAGCAGTTATCCATAAAATAGTCCTATCCAACAATGATATCATCGCATGTCATGATGTTTTACTGTGGGCCTATTCGTTGACATTTCCCAACTTTATATTGGTTAATTTAAACTTTTAGATTTTGAACATCAAAGTCACACAAAAACATAAACTACCAATTGATGCAGCAGTGGACATGCAAATTTCAGTGTTCCGTGAGGTAAAATTTCTGTTTTTATCAATGGAGTCTGGTGGCGTTTAAGAGATGGAAATAACAGCTTCAGTATGTGTTGCTGCTGCCCCTGTCCACAGCAGTACATTCCTGCCTGCTTCCACTAACTGGGGTTGGCAGACCACCATCTACTGTAGGTAAAACACTGACTCTGGATAAGCACCACATACAACCCCGTTTCAATAAACCAAGTTATTCTTTAAAACCCTGAGGCCACAAGGCGCTTTAACAAATGTTTTTCCAACAAACATGGAATAAACAAGAGGTATTCTCGTTTCTTAGGACATGCATCTCTTATGTTTGTCAGATTTAATCACTGAATCCTTCACAACACAGTTTTGCTCTGCATTTTAACCTGTTTGCAGAGCACACTGTGAATACCGAGCCCGATGTGCCGTGTCTCCCTGTTGTAGTCTCATTACACCATCCTAAATTCCACACCTGTCAACATGAGGCCACGGGGCAATGGAGAGAGAAAAATAACAAATATTGTGATCATTAATTCACCACAGGTGCTACACCCCCCAGACAACTGTAATACATGAGAGGATCGCATCATGACGAGGCTCTGATCAGTGTGATCACACACTCTGTGACTAAGTGTCCCTCTGAGGTTCCTGAGTGTGCTGGACCTCATAGGGCTGCCAAGCCCAGGCACTATATAAATCACAAGGTCTTATTAATGCCGCGGTAAAAGCTTGTATTTTTTTTTACCAGCTGGCCCCTTAGTTGTACGCATTCACATCGCATGATGAATTAGAAACTCTTAAGACATCACACTGGTCACATCTTTGGGCTCCCACACTGGAATAACTTCACATGATCATGTTGTACTGATGCTGCATTAGGATGCAAAGGGTGTGACAGTGTTTTGGCTACAGACAAGGAGGCAAGATGACCTGCAGATGACTCTTATGCACAATCTTTTACAGAAATATAATTAAATGAGAGAGGCTTCTTTTCTAATGGCACGTTTTTGTTAGAAATCGTGCGATGACATCATAGGTAGTTCTTGTGATTTCCCAGTCAACACTTCTTCTATCTGGATTGTAAACGTGCTGAAAATGTCATTTTGCCGAATTGCATCTTTAATGGCATTCGCTCATTAACTTAGCTTATGCATTCAGCCAAGTAATTGAATTCCCTTTGGTTGTGGAGTAGTTCCTTTCTCCATCTCTCTCTCTTTACCTCCACCTTTGTGCGGCTGCACAGTAAAGCAATTAATTCATGTAATCTCACCCGCTGGTTTTTGCTTCATAAAATGGTTGAAAAGGCAATATTAATTTCTTTGGGTGCTTTAATTGGAGTCAGTGTGTTCAGTAATTTGTTGATGTAGTGTGTAGTGTGTAGTTCCCTTTTCGTTTTTCTTCTCCTATACCTTCAGAAAAGCTAGCGGCTTTGCTCTGATCCAAAAGATCTATTTTTCCAGTGTGGCCTTTAGTTGTACAGTTGCTATGGATTCAGTGGATATGTATTATATAGCACGGAAGAGGGAAATTATATATTCATGTTTTTCCCTAAGGCAGACATCTAATTTAACCCCTTACCATTCTGCACATCCCCCTTCGTTAGATGGTGGTGGTCACAGAGGATGTTCGGAGGGAGATAGTAGGTCAACAGCAGATGTTACAAAGAACTGCTGTACATTATCTGAAAGCTGGGAAACTGAAAATCAATTGCACTGGCAGCTCAGCAGTGTGTCAAGTTGTTCTGGCCATAAATTAGAAATAGAATTTAATTAATTCAAACAAATTGTGAACATGTATAAGGGTTTAGAACATTATAATGAGTACATGGAGGCGATGCTTATGTCTCAAAAGGTGTTTCAGCAATTCTGGGGTTGATAACGTTTGTTACACAGATTTTTACACCTGAATTGATTTTTTAAAATGGGTGAAAATTCCACAATAAGGCACCAAGTCCCAGAGGAACGCTACAGAGAATAAATTCCATGATTTTGTATCAAAAACGTATCTCTATTCTGAAAACTGCTGAGAACCCCCTTATTGTCATTATACGTAGGAAAGCCACACATCCTCTGACTGCTCTAGGTCTCTAGTTTGTGGTTGTAAAATGTAATGAGGCTGTGATTATCTTAGAGGTCACAGCAGCTCATTTTATACAGTGAGGTCAAGTTTTAAAAAATGCACTCACTACAATGAAATTGTACTATGGGGACCAACATCATCATACATGAAAAAAATTGGGCTCATTGAATTTGCATGAGTCCCAGCTCTCCGGTCAAACTCAATTTATGCAATTCCAAGACTGTTTAGGGACCTCACTATGCAGAAATATGCAAATGACAAAGATTTCTGGGAGGAAAATTAATCCATTATGCATTTTTTGATTGACCAATCAAAAAATAGTCAATAGGGTTATTAATCGATATACAAATATGCATGTGTATAACAAAACAAACTATTGTTTGTATAGATTGTTCTATTTGAAGGGGGAACAGAATAATAATGATAACTTTTACTAAAATACCTAAAATAATTGGCAACAAATGTAAAATAACAGTGCTCCAGCCAGACTTGCCGTTGCCTTTCTGCAGTCACATCATGTAGAAGGTGCACAAAGCCTCCATTTATTTATTTATTTCACTGTCATGAGTGAATCATGAACAGGGATCATCGCTGTCGTGCTCAGTTTGAATCTGTAAACATGCGAGCACATCACAAATAAAAATAAAATAAAATAAATGTGACATCCTGTGAGACACTGGGTGCACAGTGGAGAGGTTCAATTCAAAGATGCATTAAAATTCATGGTGGCCCTCATGCCATCTTCACATGATTACCCGTCTCCCACAGTGGAGCTATGGTACAGGACATCCACTTGACATCAGGACAAAAGAATACAAGGTGCACAGACAAATCTCCAGGAGGATGGCGAGCAGAAGGTGAAAAAAAGAGTGGACAGAGACACATTTCCTGTATTTTGTGGAGGCAATTTGGCAACAAATAAATTACACGAGCCCTCCTCTTGGTTATGCTGTCACGGCAGAGTGGTGAAACCATCCATTAGTTCTTCATTACCTGTCAGCCTGTTGCCACATGTTGACAGGATTTACGCCCCACAAGACATATCTGAGCGCAGCTAGCAGCACCGGCATGCATAGTCATTAGGACTTTCTGGTATAGGGGAGGTGGAGAACGGATGTCAACACACACACACACACTCATTAAAAGTCAGGTGGGATATTGGTAAACAAAATTCTGTTTACTTTAAATCAAACAGCTTCTCGGTAAATCCAAAGCCTGACAGTGTGACCCGTAACTTCTGCTTTGCACAGGTTCTTCAGAGCGGGATTTGAATTCAAAGATGACATGAATTTGAGGAATAATAAAAGATAATGGTGTGAATGATCCGCGAGACAGTTGGCAGAGGGATTTCTCAATGCACCATCTTAATATGCATGATTCTGTTTTGTTTTGATACTATGTACTTTGATAGTTTGACTTTTTTTTTAAAGAGGAAAGCGGGAGTGTATACCACTAAAAGTTGAACCCATGTAGCAGCAAATGCAGGTTTTAATCCGGCTTTCCTTTTGACGCAGAACTTCAGATCTGATTCCCTCTTCCATTCTCTCCATCACTATCTAATAGAAGCTGAAAAATGCCAAGTAAAAGAAAATATGGTAAATGGACTTGTGTGGCATTTTTTTCCAGTCTGAGCGACCACTCAAATCACTTTAACACTACAGATATCGCTCATTCACCCATTCACACATTCATACTGAAGGCCGAGGCTACCCTACACGGTGCCACCTGCATCCATCAGGAATCCATTCACACACAGGTGAACGCAGCATCTCGAGCTATCTGGGGTTCATTACTTCAGGTACTTCAACATGTAGGCTGCCACGGTCAGGGATTGAAACCTCGACCTTCTGATCAGTTCTCATGCTGATCCACAGTCGACCAAGGCCGCCCTGTAACCAGATTCACAATGAGTCCGCCTGCGATTTGCATTTTCTAACAGCCGTTATGCGTCTCTAATGGGAGGTGGCTCTGAGGATGGGCTTGGTAATTACATTTCAGTGCATGAGAAAAAAACATACAGCTGTTTATTTACTTATATGATAGCATGCATATTAAGTATATAGCGTATGGTATGCAATTTTAATGCAGTGATTTTTTCTTGGATATCAGAGATAAGAATGTACGTGGAGTGATAGTGTTGTCGCCATTCACACTTCACAGGAGCTCAAAGTTCACATAAATTGTTCTGAACTAGTTCAATTTCTTTCATTTTTTAATACTTTATCTCAATATGTCATTCTAAAAATTGCCAATATGGCATCAGATATCCAGACTTTTTTCAGACCAAGAAGGCAAAATTTGCATAGAAATGTAAGAGTGGTCATGGTAACTGGTGACTTGAAGCCGAAATTGTCCATGACTACTCTGAATAATTTTAATTAAAGGCTGGCATTATGATAAACACAAATGAGTGTGTATTTCCAGTTGATTAAAGTCAAATTCAAGTCTTTAACAAGAACACGTATATGTTCTGTGGTCACTGTGAGCAGCCACAACACATTCAGCTGAGTCACCAGTTAACACAGTCACTCGGTAAATCGTAACACCAGGCAGGGAAACTCTGGGGAACAAACTTCCACACTACACTGGCATGCTGCGCGCCGTCAATCACAGTGTGAGCGTCATTAACGTTGCTCATTTGAAAAATGATACATTCAGTTCACTGTTCACCAAAAATGCACAGCACTGGTACGATAACGTCAACTTCAATACCTTGACACCAATATCTCGTTACAATCCTAGTGGGTTGTTTCCCATCTGCTCCGGATCTCCTGCAACCATTTTGAAAGCTCCATGATGAACGACCCCCCCGTTCATCCAGACATGCAGCTTCCTGTACAGCACACACACAGCTCTGTCTGCAGGTCTGCGCTGGCTCCAGCTGACCTCATTGTTCTCATGCTTGACTGACTCCCTCTGCTTCTTTAACTTCTCTCTCCATCTTCCCTGGTAGCCTAAGCCAACCAAACAGCTAGCATCTCTGGATGATGTATGTTTTCATTCTCCAAACAGCCAGGAGGCTGTGCAGATATTGTCAGTGAGCTCTGAGGCGCAGAGCAGAGCGGGGCTGGCTCTGCAGAGATTGTGCTATAGTGCTTGCTTAAGGCTATGAAAGCAGAATGACATTATGCAGAATGTGGGCTGCATTATGCTCATGTATTATGACCTTTTTTCCCCTCTGAATTGCATTATGGAAAGAATGAAAATATATCGATGATCTCTGCGGGGGTCTGTGTTCTCGGCTTTTAACACAGTCAGTATCAGTCGGAGTGGCAGCGTCTGAGGCTGCCGAGACAGATTAGAAAGCTTTTGCTTGCTCAGTCACTTTTGCAGTTTAATATACTTGTTTTGTCCTCCAGGATTTCAAATTTTGGATTAAATTAGTGTGTGTGTTTTCCCTACCATTAGTGGGCACATTTTAACCACCCACCCACTTAATCCCCACCATCAATCAGGAAACATGACTATAAGGCTGCGTGTTATTAAAACTAATTGAAAACTGTTTCACACCTCAAAGCAAATTAATTCCCCAAACTCTCACCCAGTTATAGTAATTCAACTTTTAATACAGCACTACACTGAACTCCTGTGTATGCTGTAAAATGCTCTCACTGTACACAACAGAAGTAACCTTGTTCATTCAGATTTTTCATCGACAAAAAGGCACCTTTGTTTTAAACTGTGCTGATTTTTAATGTTGTTTTTCTCAGATCGTTTTTTAAATTTAACAAGATAAAAGAGTCACTCAGAATTCAGTAAACAGGGGATGCCCTTGTGTTCCAGTTCTCTTTTGTCTTCTTTCACACCTGTACGCTATATTTAAAATGCTCCGCTCTTTATCACAAATCGTTATTATGGGTTGGATTGACAAACAAACTATTCTGCTGTTTAGGTTGGAGATCTTGTTCCTGAATTTCCCCCACGGGGATCAATAAAGGAATATCTTATCTGATTTCTTGTTGGCCTGTGGTGCGTTCACATGCTCCTCAGATTGTCACTGTTGTGACTTTGGTGTGTTCATGAGCTTTAGGTTAGAGATGCACAATGTGGATTTTTTCAGCCAATACCAATAAACATGAATGACTTGCTTCTAATGGCTGATGTGAAGAAGATAACCGATAATATCCCATTTTGTATATCCTTCCTGTGATTCGGATATGCTCCAAGATTTAACGTGTTACTCCTCAGCCCATGCTACTCCTTTCCACCAAGTTTTATGAAAATGGGGACGATAGTCTTTCTGTAATCTTGTTGACAAACAGACAAGACCACCTTCTTAGCACCGGTAACAATTCCTATGCCCTATGCTGTTTGGACCCAGTTAACCCTGAGAGGCCTGAATGTTCCTGGGTAAGAGGGAGCCATGAGCCTGATGCAACTCAGTGAGTTTTTTAGAGCAACACCACCAGAAAAACCAACAACTCTGTTCAACATTGACACAGGCAGCCCCGGTTCAGGCCTGCGGCTGAAACAACACATCAGAGTAGAGTGAAGAGTCAGAATCCTACATAGAGCGACTTCCATGGTGAAATCTCAATCTGTGGTCTAAGGGGAACATCATAATCTTACAAATTCATTAGGTGCACCAAAACCACAAAAACACATGCAGGGATTATTAAAAAACAGAGATTACATGGCAACAAGATGTGAGAGCGCTCAATGAAAACAAAGGAAAAGCATTTCCTTTGTCAGATTGTCGTCTTAAATGTGATGATTGGACTTTTGATAACATCCTCAGGGCTCTGCCTGATCCCCTCCTATTTCTGATTGAAATATTCAGCATCATATTGAACTCAATTTCTTTGACACAGCAGCGTATTGTTAGCCTTGATTTCTTTTCATTTATTTCTCATGTCCCACCCTCATGCTGGATCAGCCCTCAAACAGGATGATGTGTGAAGGATGCAGCTTAATGGCTCATATAGAAACCGTGGCCTCAATCTGCGATTCCTTTTCATTACGGGACAGTGGAAAACAAGCCTCTATTCTTAGCCTTTGTTGTGTGTGTGTGTTGGGGGGTAGCACTTCATGTTTACGTTAAAGGTTGTTTGGCCAAATGTAGTCATAAAAAACACACTTCAAAACTGTAATACACACTGATATTTTCTGCTGTGGATCAGGATCGAGAGCCTCCCAAACAGTATGCAGATGTGAGCGTCTCTTCTCTTTTGCTGAAGGCATTTCAGTTTGATGTGAGGAATGTTGCATGGAGCGTGAAATAGTTTCATAAAGCTTTAGGGAGGAGGTGTGTTTGATTCATAACTATTTCACATTTGAAATGAAGTGTACTTTCAACCGTAGCTTTTTTTCTAAGCCATCTGTTGTTTAGATGCCAAAATGTAGGAATCTGCATATCTCAAAACTAATGAGAAACTAATGGCCCATCACAAAAAGTCCATGAATACGAGCTGTGACATTACGTTGAAGGAAATGATCCGGCATGCAGTGACTCGTCTATGTTTTGTTTCCCATTACACAAATGGCTTTTTCTTTTCCTATGAATGCAAATTCTTTCTCCTCCCAGTCGACTTAGAAATCACCTCTACCTGTACACAGACAGGGGAAACTTTCTCTTTCAGTGGTTTCAGTGAAATCTGCCTGTATTTTTACAATGATCTAACCAGTTGACAAGTTGCAACAACTTTTTCTTTTACCCATTGGTATTGCCCCAAAGAGCGTTACAGACATGTTAGGGTTGGACAGAAGAATAAAGAAACTATTCTATGTATGCAGCATCTTTTCAGAAGTTGTAATTATTCTACAGTTTAAAGACTTCTGTGGCTGTCACATGCTCGCTCGCTCTCATCTGAGCTGCAGTGTTGCCAGGTTGGCTCAAAAATGTAATTCTTAGCCAGAAATGAACATTAATGTTGGAGGAAATTCAAATAAGAAAATTATCTGAACTATGACGAAGCAGACCTGAACTTTGTGAAATCACCAAATGTAGCTTGTAGCTCCAAAATAATCCATTCTGACGCTGCATCATTTGCACCCTTAGACAAAACGCCAACTTTCTTGGTTGTGATGTTGCCACTACTGCACATAAGTTTACTATGAAACCACAACTTGTCATTTGCACACTATTGTAAGGACTAAACAAACAACATATCAAAATATAATTCTACTTAGTAAACTCTAAAGGTGCTTATGCTAAGCTAAGCCAGCTAAGTTAAGATAACTGGCTGCTGCTCATGGAAAAAACTTTTGGACTGGTGAACTGACCCTTTAACCTAGTTGTATAAATGTCAGAGCTAACTTGACCTGCCTGTTTGTTAACTATATCATTATCTCTATGAATGTAACCTGTGCGTGTTTAACCTAAGCTGCTGTTCTCTGTGCAGACGGACTGCTCCAGCGACAGCGAGAGCGAGGACAACTTTATCGTCGTCCCTCCACGAGACCACCTGGGCCTGGCCATCTTCTCCATGCTCTGCTGCTTCTGGCCTCTGGGGATCGCAGCATTTTACTTCTCACAGGGGGTGAGGACACACACACACACACACATATATATATAT
>CAFUXE010001135.1:13084-32096 GCA_903364295.1 Serranus cabrilla
TATATATATACATATATATATATATATACATACACGTATATCACTGCGGACGCCTCAAACGTTATGATAAAACATCTGCCTCACGAGGTCTAACATAAAACAGGTGCATCCTCCCACACACAAGTCCTCATGAATTCATAGACAAGCAAGCACGTAAATACACATGCACACACTCAGCCCCATGTATGAGTCATCAGCACAAGACGAGGGCCCATCACACATACAAAAAGGGCTGACAGCTGACTCTCTTACTGCCAATACAAGGCCACTTTCTTTTTCCTTTTTTTTTTTTTACTGGGCAACTCATCAATTACTCAAGGCCAATCTGTAATGGCTGCTTGATGCTCTGTAAACAGGCTGAAAGACGCCTTTAGGAAGCGTATATAAATCTCTTTCAAGGCTCCATCTGCAATCTGCAAAAAAAAAAGAGCTAATGAAAGTACTAAAATGAGAGACAGACTTTGAACTAGTGGCGTTTTCAAGAGGATTGGAGATGAACCCAATTACAGGAGTGCTGACGGATTAAAGGTGATGTTCTCTGAGACACATTTAACTGCTCGCAGTGTTTGTGGGAAGAAATGCATGAAACACACTAAAACACAGCAGTCCTCATGCAGGAAGTGACATCGGAACATGTTTATTATTTTTTACTCATGTCCACCATTTGTACTTATTTTGTGAGCACCCTTGTACTCAGGTATGATTTTTTTTTTTTTTATGAAAAGATATAAAAAATCTCTTTTTCACAATTCACAAATTATTTGTGCAATGCAATTAACTAGGATGGAAAAATCATACTCCTGATTATTTTAGTCAGTATTGAGATCATTTTCTTGAACTTTGACAATAATTAAACAAAAATAAAATAAAAATGAATGCAAAAAACATAAATAAGTAAGTATTTATTTAATAATAAATAAACTAAGTATATAAGCGTATATACACCAAAATAAATAGAATTTATTTACATTTACATTTAAATAACATTTTGGTGCATATTCGAGTCAGTATACTAGGAAAAGACAAAACGACATGGTTCTTGTGTGATCCCTGGTGCTATTTTATATATATATAGCAATATAAGCTATAAGTAGTATAGTAGCTATAAGTATTTGCACATGTCACACTCCTGCCTTATACAGTGTTTAGTGTTGCCTGTGCTAATAAACAATTATGATCAAGTGGGATTCACAAATAAGGATGTGGCTGTTAACTGGAATCAAACCAACGGAGCGTCTCCACAGTTAAAACATCAGATCCTATTAACAGAGCTTGGGTGTTAAATACATTAATGGATCAATTAATATTCCCTTGGCAGACAGACTGACTTTGATGGAAAGATAAAGCCACATTAACATGAACTGCAGAGAGCGCAGCTCTTTTCAAAGAGAACAAACCTGTGTGATTTCAGAGTGCAACCTGTCACAGCATGACCAGGCCACGCCGCCCATCTGAAAGCTTAGCCGTGACATCGACAAACTGCACATAATAGTTGTCTAATGGATTCGAACTGGACTTCCTCCGTTTTTACGGCTCGGTAGGAAACAACTCCACTGATGATGTGTCAGTCAAACAAAGCAGAGAGATCACCTCCTGTCTTGCCCTGAATCAATCCTGTCTCTCTCACGTACATCGTCAAGATGAAAACCGTCATATGTTTAAAAGCCGCCACACATGCATCAATGTGTATTGAAAGGCAAATGTAAACACACACTGTAAACACACACACACATGCGAGACGGATGAGCTTTCCAGTAAATTGCTCTGCCTTTGACTATAATTCTTATCAAAAGCCCGAGCATTTAGTGGACTTATCTGCGGGGGCGAGCAGTCCGAGGCAGATGAAGGCAGTCAGTGAATTATCTTGTCAGGAGCTAATTTGATTCTTCCTGGGTAATTATGGGGAAGTGATGGCTGTGTTTAGGGATGGATGGCTTTTCTGCCAATCTGCCTCCTTTAGAAGGTGCCGTCCAGAAGAGCTGTCAGGAAAAGATATGGTGGGAGTCTGGGATCGCTTCATTTTATAGCTCAATAACCCACTTCACTGGTCTTCATTTCATTCAATCGTTCAGGGAGCCCCCCCTAACTAAATGAATTAACTCTGTAGGATTTAGAGCGAGGATATTGTAAGTTCTTGATTTGCTGTGTGAACTTCAGCACTGGGAAAAAAGTGTAGAGATTTGTTTTCACCAACAAGGTCAGAGTGCAATATCTACTTTTTTCCCAAAGTATTGTATGTTAATACTTATTAAAAGTGCTCAAATTATTATAATATCTTTTTAAAAAAAACTTTACAAACCACTGACAGAGTTGTAGCTAATTGAAGAACTCTTGCTGTGATTGGCTGTGAGAAAAAACAAACAACTTGTCATTTTTTTCTAGATCTGAGTACAAAAAGAATCAAATGCAGATATCATTTGACTGGAGAAGTTTTATACGACTTGATACTGGGTTATTTTGAACTCAAAGCAGTTTCAGGGTGTTTTTGTTTTTTGCTCCTGTCACATTTTACTCATTGATGCCTTGTTTTTCACTGCAATATATATATATAAGTCCTCCACCTCCATGCAAGTAGAACAATCATTGTGAGAAGTACGGAGAATTTTTTTTTTTTTTGAGCAGAATAACACAGTTCTAATGCCAAGAATCCTAAAAAACAAAACAGAAAACAGTCAAAAAAGAACAAGCAGAATTTCTTTGCTACTTTGTTTTGCAGATTTCTATTTTTGGGCTATGTGAAGTATAAACTCTACCTACGACTTTTTCTTGTCCTTTCCTCTCAGGTCTGTGTAAACAGCTTGCACCTCAGTAAAGTTTCATTGAATTTTTGTTACGTGACTGTTTTTTATTTTTCTACAGGATCTGGTTAGTAACAGTTTGGTTAGTTAAAAGGGTTAAAAGATATCGAGCACTGATATGCAGCTATAAGACAATGAGTTTTGAAAGGTAAATAAAAAATCACAGTTAGTCTAACTATCCTATAAAGACCAAACCTTGTTATCTCATCTCCAATGATTTTTTATAAGCAGATGCATTATGGGATTAGATGAGGGCAGCAGAATGAGCCGAGGCGGAAAGTTTAAAATTGATAGCACATCAGCTGCGTCGCTTACTCCGAGGACATTTTACAAACAAACAGCTTAGCGAATGTAATAGAGTCTGCGGATGGCGGATCAATAGTGTTTTTGTCCCGGTAGAAGGTCAGACCTTGTCAGACAGAGAGAGCTGCTGCATGCGTCCCAAGGAGACGGGTTTGACTGAGGGCATCAGTGAGCAGACGTGCTGCTTTAAATACACTCATATCCTATTTGCCAAAGACTACATCTTTAATTCCGTGTAATGTCTTTATGGTGCTTTACTGTTTTAGGATTCAGCGTTAACCGCCCACACACACACACACAGCTGATAATGACTAAAATACCGTGGATATCTGGGGAGAATTAGCTCGGAGCATTTGATTGGGAGGCAGAATTGAGTTTCAATTATTGCCACTAACAGGGTGAGTGTTTTTGTTTGGAGATGCTGATAAATGTTTCTCTCGGCTCGGAGACATCTGTGCCGGAGAGTGCAGAGTTGAGGAGCTGCAGCGATTCCTTTCCTCGATTATGCAAATAAGACTCCCCTGAAGTTATCCTACAGCATACAAGTCATCATAATGGATGGAAATGAATGAGCTAATTATTGCGAAACAGTTTATGTATTTGCATGCGTGACTGTGTGGTGGGAGGTCGAGAGAGAAACACAGAGAGCAGGAGAGAGAGAGGGAGATTTGCTGCTTTATGTGTTGTTTATTTAGAAGAAAACCTGTTAAGGGTGCTGAATTGACTCCTGAAAGCGCATCGCTATATGAGTCTCCATGCAGCTGAGTCTGAGATGTTATCTTCTTTTCTATGACACCACATTTCAATCATTTTGTCAAGGTTGTGGAGATAAAGCCTTAATGCTTCTAACCATTTCCCTCTCAAGGGGATTCAAGGAAAAATCCTCCACAATGACTTCTACGGTACATTATACAAAGCGGATGCTCACAGAGAGAGAATAAGCACATGCACTTTAACCTACTGTACGCATTATTAGAGTTAGGCTCTCAGCAGCATGTCTCTGAGGAAGAGCCACAACATGTTTGGATTTTTTATTTATGCGAGGGGAAGAAAATATTGATAAATCAATTACAGTGTGTAATAAATGCTTTTACTGGAGAAATGGAATAACAAGAAACTGTGTTTCCTGGCGGTGATGCAGGCTGTCCACTTTCACATTATGACTCTCACAGTCAGGAGGAGAATGTGCTCCATCTCTTTTAGGAGGACCCAGTTTCAATAAGGCCTCATAACAGTGCTTTTGTTTCAATAATTACTGTATTGACACAGAAGCTAAAGGCTCGGCTTCGACACATCCTTTGTCTACATTTGCTTCCTGACCTTTCTAGGCGTTTGTCTAAAGAGTCTTCCTCCCCGGCTCTCATCTGCCCGTCTTTGTCTCGGACTATCAGGCTTTGTCTTCTAAAACCTTTTTGGCAGTAATGAAGCATTTTGTGCGCAGTGGGAAAGACCACATGTGTAGTGTTTTTCAGAAGTAACAGCCATCATTGAAAAATGGTAAAAATTACTTTTTTTTGCAGTGGAAACCACTTTGAATTGATCACTAAAAGCCGGCGATTATTATGACAGAAATGTTTTTGTTCTTCTTTATTTGTCATGCAGATTACCATCTTATTGCTGTTTATTAAATGAAATAATGAAAGAAACAGCTTCTTTATTTACTGGCTCGCTGCCAGTTCATCGCCCTCAGCTCTGAGGCGTTACGTGACCGGCCATTATTAATTCACTTAACAAGGGAGATCACAACCACAGGTGTTTTCCATGTGCGTATTCTCTCTCTGCGTCATCATTAGCAGCCCTGACCGTTTTCTCATTGAAGTAGACTACATAAGGAAGCCTGAGGACACTGAGTGAAACTTTATGGATGCAGATGAACGGAGCTTCTCGCTCACCCGCCACAGTCCGCTGTATGAGCAGGCGCCATTCAGCAAAGTCTTACTGTTGCATCTTGTTGGCTTGTTTTTGACAATTTCTCATTGCTTGCTACGTGTTCAGTTGCCTGCTGGAAGGCAGACGGGCTACTGCGAGGCAAATTATCAAGGGAGTAAAGTACAAAAACAAATAAGTTGTCATGAAATTAATTAGATTTATTTAAAAAGTATTTGTTAATATATGGTTTTTATCCAAAGCAGTAGTTGATTTCAACAGTGATCATCAGCAATTTCCATTGTATTTATTATTCATTCATCATTCTGCTGTTCCTAACGAGGCAGCGATATGCAAAGCTGACTGCTTCCTGAATATAAAAATACATATTGTTCCTGTAACCAAGATGTTCTTTTTGTGAAACGATTTGTTTCATGGTTCACGTTCTGTTCTTTATCATCTACTGGCTGGAACTTTGTGAGCTGATTTTGAAAAGCAGTGACGAGCTCGGAGAACAGTGACACAAAGCAGGACTCGTTGTAAAGTTAGACGGAACACAGAAGAGAAGATATTACTGGGAACATAAATCTCCAGTCATTTAGATGAAATGAGAATAGACGGATAAGAAAGCAGCACAGGAGGAAAGGAGGACTGGTTCTCTCAGATAAATTGTGCCAGTGACTCAAACAGATGTTACAAATAGTCAGAGAAGTTAATTTGACAGAGGCTGCGTTCAGAGTTTCAACAGAATGGGATGCAACTGATTCACAACCGTTTTTAACAGCTGTTCGTGATCGTGAGCAAGGAGGGGCAGCTTATTACGACCTATAATGCTGTTATTGTGAGGTGGCTCCATCTAGTGGCCATAGTTATTATAATGGGATCAAAGGAGGGAGTGAGGCTTTGGATTTGGAGCTAAAAGGGCCTTGAAGGAAGGGAGTAAGGGTGGGAGGCTGAAAAAACCACAGGAGAACACCATGGATGTCCTGTATGAAACTAAAAGTCAACATTTTTATTTTAAGTTAACTGACGTACATAACTACATCCGTCACTGTCTGTGTCACCTACCTATAGGCGAGTTAAAGTCCAAATGTAATCTTTGTTCTGAACTTAGCTTACTTTTTAAAATGTTTGAGTTCTGTTTCACAACCTTAACCACATGTTTAAAGTTGTATTGTTTCTCTTGTGGATGTATTATAGAACTGGATAGGACACCGCCGCTCGGCCTTGCAGCTGTTTTTCCAGTGGCTACTTACAGCTAAAATCACTCTTTGGCTCAAAAAGTATTTTACCTATCGACCAAGACACTGAAAGATAAAACAGCAAACAAGCTCAGTTATGGCTCCTTCCATAATGACTTTATGATCCATGAAGATTATGATTTCAAATAGTACTGGTCTTTGTGAATTGGACTGCTTTTGCAGTGAGGCTCATTTGCATAAAAGGAGGCCAATTTTGCTCGCAATCTATGCACATTAAGTTATTTAGATATGCGCAAATAACACAGGCACACGGAGACGCTATTTGCTGGGAAATTGCTTGAGAATTAGTTTCTTTTTGTCATATTTCCACAGTTTTAGCGTGCTCACAACGTTTGCAAAAGCTGCACAATACTTTGTGAAGTTGCCCCACAATATGTTACAATGCCAACTACACTAACATCTGTAGGATATGCAGTCCCCCATGAAATCATATGTGCTCTAAAGCTGTTGTATGAGGAAACATTGCTATAAAAGTGCTACAAGTCCGTGCCAGGGCTGCCTCACAAGTCATTTTCTCTCTTTTTTTCTCTCTGTGCTGTTGTCCACATAAATGCAGGATTAAGTATAACCATGGTGACATGCAACGTTGCAATCAAGAACTCACATATTTTTCTACCACAGCAAACATACCAGACCACTTGAAATGAGAAAGCAGCCATAATGCAGTTGGAAGGGAATCTGTCCTTCCTGGTGCTTTGCTTCTCAGTATCTTGCAGTGATGTACAGTCTATGTCATCTCTGTCTTATTCTGATGCTATAGACTAAACCCAGGCTTAACACATCACAATTTGTGTCAAAAGTAATTTGCTTCTGTCTGACTGAATTGACTGGCTACAAAACTGCAGACAGAAAGATCCAGAATGGGAAATAGTAAAGTCTAAGTTGGAGTTCACTGTCTGGGGCGGCTGCTCTGACTCTGTATGCATGACTGTAGTGCAAATGGGCAGAGGCTATGAATAATACAGTATTTTTTAAATAATTCTAGGTACATTGTACAGATGAAAAGGCATCAGTAAGTATTAAATATTCATGCCAACCAAAAAACATCTTTATAGTTAAGAAAAAACTGGCACATCAAAAGAATTTTGACATTTAGCCTCTGCGAGCTGTTTGTATTAGAGTTTTTAAATTGGTTTAAATAATTGAAGATTGATTTTTCTGTTTTTGTTTCGTTCCCGACTGGATTCTGAGAGGTTCACTCACTTACTGCAGGCTCTACCTTCAGTTAGCCATGCAGAGCACACCTAAAAATAAAAAGGAGCCACAGGGTCAGGTACCTGAACCAGCTGGCTCCACTAAATGAGGAAAAGCAGTGGCTCCGTTCCAAAGTCCTCCCAGATTTCTGAGCTTCTCATTCTGTTCTGATGAGCAAGGTTAGACATCCTGCACAGAAACTTCATTTAAGCCACTTCGATCCACAGTCTGAGAGCTTGTGAGCAAAATCAAAGGTCAAAACAAAGATTTTTTTGTCGAACCTCTCTTTGGTGTTTATTTTTCCATTCACTGCCAGATACAAAATCAACATCACCCAGACTCTTCATGGAACTGGCAGTCACAGTCCCTCTTAACCTCAGGAGTGAATAAGAAACACATCCTCGTGTACCTGGAGTTCCTCTTCTGAAATGAATAGGACAGATTTTTAAAAGAGATGACTGTAGCCTCCGAGTAGAAGGTCTGATGCCAGATTCATCACATTCACACGCACACACGGCTCCATTTTCATTAGAAAGAATTCAATAAAATAATGGAGGTCATCCCACACACACTATTATTTCAAACTGTTCTGGCATACATTCAGCACAATAGTGCGACCAATTTATAGTGTTATAGGTGCAATAAATGATGTTTGTGCATTGGCACCAATGGAAAAAATGTAATAGAATAATATGTGATGCCGTTTGCAGCAAAACAGAGCAGAAATTAGTTTAGGAGATGACAATGGAAAAGGAAAACATAACAAAGCCACTGCAACAATTCACACTCTGTCACTGTGTGTAATTTCTTCTCCGCTGCTGACCTCTGTTCAATTATATGAATGAAAGGAACAAATCAAAACTCTCAAAATTCTCCTGCCTCTATTTCTTCCCTGACAAGCGAGTTCATTCAGATAGTATAAAGCTACAGAATAACTGACAGAAGCAGCAACAATAGGCAGGAAGTAAACTATTCACTGTTGTATTTTCACGCAGAGTATTCGTATCCAGATAGTAACAAATGATATATGAAGCAAGAACCCTTTCAGTTACATGGCTGATGTTTCCTATGTGGCTAATTAGGTCGGCTCAGTAGGATAGTTTATTTGTCTCACTCATTAACGGGGACTCCCAGTGCTGCTTTTTTGACGGGCTTAATAGTATTAAATACTAGAAAGAGACTTTAAACATAAAAACTCCCTCACAGGGCACCTTTAATTTTTAACATAATTAACAAATTGTTCAAAACTGCTGTTAAATGTTTTAGCAATGGATCAAAAGATTGCAAATAATGTGAAAGGGAATCCTGAACTAACCGGCTTCACTAAGATTTAAGATGTTTAATACTGCAGTCAGTCGGAGTAAGGCTGCTGTTATTTATGCAAAACGGCGAACACAACACCACACAGAGGACCCATATGTGCCTATAGAGGGCTGTAAAAATGCTCTATAACCTTAAATACATGGTAACTGGGTCATGCAGACAGGGACTTTTTCTGGGAAAATAAACACTCAAAGCACATGAGGAACCTGCGTTTTAAAGGGGACCTTTTATGCTAATTTTCAGATTCACACACGTACTTTGGGGTTCTACTAGAATGTGTTTACATGCTTTTAGGTAAAAAATAAATAAAAACACACACTTAATTTCTCTCATACAACCCATAGTGCCTGCACCTCTATTCACCCTGTTCCTCAAACGTTCGGTTTATGTGCCTGTCTCTTTAAGGCCCGCTCCTGTGTCTTCCACATCTGTGTCGCAAAAATTAACCAACAAAAACTTCCACACAATCCAACACGTTCCAGCAAGACTCTGATCAGAAACTGGGGGGAGGTTAACATCTGCAGCAAAGATTACAGGCTTCTCTGATGTTAGCAATTAGCTATTTGTAGCAGTGTATGTAGTGCAGTCATGTGCCGAGAGCAGGTGGCCATGTATAAAAATCCATCACAAACTGATGTCAGCTGGAGCCGAGAATAGAAAAAAAGGTCAGAAACCTGATGATTTGCCAAAAAGAGATTATTTTTACATTTACTGCACATTCATTTGTAACATTATAGGACGAAAATAAGGAAAAGAATAATAGATCCCCTTTCCAAACAGTAGCATTATCAATCGGAACTCGCTTTGTCCGAGTCTTCCTATAGCTTAATCTCAACTCCTATTTGTCGAGTGTTTTTTTTCCAGTGATGAGAAATTATGATAAATCTGCCTTCCTCATATGTCATTTATCATTCAGTGCTAGCAGCCGATATGACCATAACCTCCAGTCCTTGACATTTTCACACTAATTGCCATTTTTTAGTCCTGCCATGCATGATGAGCTCTCCTGGGTGATTCCGAACTGCTCATTCAATGAGCTCATCCTCCAATTGCATTTTTCCCTCACACCGCCACAGAAATAACAGACAGCTTTTGTAATTACGGTTCTTTTGAAAAATGGGTCACCCTTTCTCTTGAGGTACCTCCAAACTGTATCTGACTTTCTTTTTCTCTTATATATTCTTCTTTCCAGACCACCAAGGCAGTGAACAAAGGTGACTTCCCACTGGCCAACATCGCCTCCAGACGTGCTTTGTTCCTGGCTGCCCTCTCCATCACTATAGGCACCGGTGTGTATGTGGGGGTGGTGGTAGCTCTCATTGCCTACCTTTCTAAACCAGGACACATATAGCAGGCACACCTTCCCTCCAACACACCTCCGGGGAGCCCAGGAAGAGAACAACCCCCCTAATGGGAACGACATTGCTCCTGCAGACTTCGAGGAAAAGTTTTTCGGGATGTACAGTTTTTTTCCCTCCGCCTTCCTTTCTTCCCAGCTTTCTCTCCCTACAGGCCCTCTGTCAGCCAAGATTAGCCACAGTGACTGGAGAGAGGTCAAGCTGGAGGGTGAGAAGAGGGGGAATTGGGGATAGACAAAGTTTTCTTTTTGTTTTTTTTTGAGACAGGGTTTGAGTAATGGAAGTATTCCATGTTGGAGTCCAGTTTGCATCCCATTGACTTAAACTCCTCTTGTCTTCATCCACGTTTGGCTGGTTTTTAACTTAACCCCTACAGACACATTAAGGAGACGATAATGTCGTGCAATTATTAAAGGAGTGTTAGAGATCAACACAAAATAACTCTTAAACCAACTCTATCTTGTTGTTATTTGAGCTGCATTTAAAATCGGAGCCTCTCTGTGGAAGTCCCGTCTCCTGTCATCTCAGTTCGCCGCCCTGAACTGTCTAATAGACCGTGAGCTGCCCTCATCGACTAAAAACTACCAAGGCTGCATTTGTCTCTGGGCTGATTGCCTCATGGCAGATGACCACACTCATGTTTTTTTTTTTATCAGGACAAAGGAGGGGCTTTCAATTATGGAGAAACTACAGAAAAAAATACAGACCTACTGATTATAATTTCAATCAAAGAAGAAGAAAGCTCTGAGCGAGAGAGAATAAAAAACGATCAAACACGATCAGAGGCTGTTTGTGAACAATATGCACTGGCATGAATTACAAGAATCTCAATGGAGCCTCAGGCCTGTATTTTACCTTTGAGAAAGTGTCCATCCATCAAAGATATGCCCTAAAATGTAACTAAATCTGTTCATGCCAGATATGGTTTTTTGCCTACGTACATGCAAATGTGCTTTGTTTTTATGTTTGTCTTTTTTGTGTTCCCTGGAAGGCACCTTGATTAATCTCGCTTTAAGGAATGTTCATTTATAGCCTTTGAAGTAAAGCACACATACGAGGCGGCCAGATGGTCAGAAATTCAGGGGAAAACGGTGCACAGTGTCTCCCCCCAAAAAACGCTGCATCTGGTGCGCAACATCAGCCACTCACAATGGGCGAGGAAGTTATAAATCAGGTAGATAATACCATTAAAAGGCAGGTCTAACTTCTCCTCCAGGGCTGCAAAAACAAACAAAGAGTCGCAATCTGGCAGCTTTGAATTTAACTGTGCTCAATTATTTGTTGCATGACCTTGGGTATGCCAGCAGTATACTGCTACGCATGATTGATTGGATTTAGAACTTGTTTTTGTCAGATCATAAAAAAAGCTTAAATTAAAATTGATCTGACTGCGAAAGGAGCTCGTATTTTGTGCAATGCTTAAACCAACATTCCCCAATTCCATTTAAACAGGACATTTCATAGTAATAAAGCACTGAGATAAGTTCACAATTTCAAAGACAGACGCTCAACAGACATCCTCTGATTCTCTATCTATGAAGGGCTTATTAATTACAGACATTTCACTTTGTGTTTTTATGTTGTAGATGCAGGCAGATGGTAGTTCAAGCCTCGAGAGGTGACATTATACACTTAGTTTCCCTGCACAGGTCCTGCATTAGTCATACCTGACATTTATGGTGCACAATTAGCTCCCTGTAATGGCTTTTTCTGAAGGAATGTGTACTCTCTGGAGCATAGCCCTAAAATAGCACAACCACATTAATTTCACTAATAAGCCACTTTTGGCGTCGCTGGTTGCTGTCAAAACCTGCAAGTAAACAATTCATTTACACATCCCCGGCTCTGTGAACATTTTAAAATAACCATGTAAGTCGGTTCTGCTGTGTTAATGAAGAGTGAAAATTGCCCATATTCTCCGCGAGGGGAAGTTTCCAATGCGCTTTGCTTAAATAAAAACTGCAGCTAAGACTCGAAGCTTTTTATTTTTGGCTGGCTGAATGAATAAAAAAGGCAGTCAGATGATGAGAGGTTGAATGCTGATTGTTTGGGGCTGTTAGATTCACCTCATTGAGTTTCTGGTCATCTGAAAAGCTGGTCATGACACTGTATATGTTTGGCCTTATCACCCCTTCGGACCACTTGTTCCAGTGGAAACTCATGAGCTACTGATTCCACGTCAGTGTACGCACACATCATGACCATCACTGTAACTATACTGAAAGACTCTGTGCGTCTGCTTTCATCTCTTGGAGAAAGTTTTATTGCTGATAATGATGAACATGCTTTGTGTTATGTAGCGTGTCATTCAAGATGATGTGTTTTTATCTGGCTTCTTTGGCAACCTGGTATTGTGCAATGTGTTACAACAGTACGTGGGTTTCAGTGCGGTTGTTATTTCCTCCTCATTGTGATGAGTTAATGTACACATCCATGCAACAAAGACCTTTGCCGAATGCATTCCTCAATGCCAGGGTGATAGTGCTCTCTTCGTGTCGTGCTCTTAAGCCGAATTAAAGATGACATTTTGTTTTTTTATTATGCTCTGGGGATTTCTTTTCCTATCTTGTGTGAAGGCAACATGTACATAGTGCAAATAAAGACATGTTCAAATGTAATGACAAATAAATCAGAAAGGAAGGATGTCCTTTCTTAAAAGCTAAATATTGTTTTTTTTTTTACTGTGGTTTATATAACTCCGTGGTCGTATTCATATCCGAAAAAACCCTTTCACGACCTGAGAGAACTGGCCCAGTAATTGAGATGCTCGAGTTGTCCTTAAAGCAAGAGCAAACACAGACTGAGTCATGGAGTGTAGGTGGTTTTGCCAGAAAGAGACGGAGGAGCAGCTGTGAAATTTGTAGCTGCAGTGTTCTCATAGCTGCGTGCCGGAAAGTACACCTTTTTTTTGTGCTGTCACCAGAATGGTTATTGAACATAAATGCAGAGCTACACTCGTCTCAACATTTCACACACTGAACAATGCAGCTACAGGACAAACTGACATTTCACACTGGGCTTTTATTTTATTTTGATAGTCACATTCAGGCAGTCTAACTAAGCTTAGGTGGGTGGGGATTTTCAGGTATGTGCAGTGTTTTCTAACAGTGGTTCCTGAGGTTTTTTCGTCTCATGTATCAGATACCACCCACATATGTTTATGAATGCAAGTAGATAACTATTTTTCTTATATTCTTTAAAAACATGGTTGTGTAACTGACTTCTTGGTGAAGTTTAGTTCTGGATTTACACAGGACACAAACAGCAGTTTGTCCTGTAATGTTTGACCTCTGCATCCATCCACCGAACCCGACCCGGCCTCAACCCTACACGGACTTTACATGTTCCTTCACTTCCTCTTTCGCTCCTGTCATATCAACTTCAACCACTAGAGGCCGCTGCCTAACAATAAATGTAAATAAGGGTTGTAATTAGTAACCAAGATACTACCTTTTTTTGGAGTGAGGTCTGGTCTACTACGGTCTGGTTTATTATGACTTTTAACAATTTCAAAACTGTATTCATACTAATTATTTAAACCAGTGGTGTGCACAGACTTTTTAAAGGGCAGGGGCAAAAAAAAGAAGGAAGGGCACAACAGCGCGTTTTCACCACTAAAGAGGGTACTTTAGGCGCGTTTTTGCCTGCCAAGAGGGCAACTTACAGCCCCCTCTGCTAGTCCTATTACTGGTAACTGTTTTATTTTTCTCTGTAACTCAAATAAGCCGATTTATTTTTCTAATCAAATCATTGTTTCTACTTTGTAGTTGAGTGTGGTACCCCTGGAGTACAATATCCCATACGATACAGTGAATAACTCATTCCATGTAAGTAGGAACTAAACTGTACATGCAGCTGAATCGGATTGTGAGGTGTTGTAGGTCTTACATAGCACACCAGTGTACATGCAACAACAGTGGGTGTGACTGCAGCACCAGCTGGGGAAGAGCTCTCATTGCAGGAGTGAGTAAGGAGTGAGTCACACACTGATGTCTTTGTCAGAGAACACGCTGCAGCACAATAGACGATGTTGAGATGCTTGCCTAGTCATCAGGGGTGAAAAATACTCATATAAAACAAAACAAAGAGCATGCTCCACTTTTTTTCTCTTCACTGGGATATGCTAAACAGACTGCTCAACACCAGACACACAGGCAGATTGAATTAATAAGCACTATAGATCAAAAGAAGACTGTTGTGTCTCAGTGTTCAGTGACTTTGGCTCAGCAAACAAGACAGAGAGCAGGAAAATATTTTGCTCATCATCTGGTGCTCCGTCTGATTTGTACTAGAGGGATTTCACATGCTCGTTTTAAAAATAATTTGTGAAGTTAGAAGTTTTTCAGGAAATGGACCTGTTATTATAGAGCTACAAATAGAACCATCAAAAGCTTTCAATCATTACAGAATAGTCTGACTCTCCAATGTGGATGAGTCAGTTTTCATCATTCCAACCATTTCTTGCTCGCGTTAGTGGATCATGCCGAAGATTATCGTGGGAGAGGAATGCGCCTGGTTTTATTTGCTCTTCTCATGCTTCTAACTGCAAGCTACAACGTTAAATTGCAGTCTTTTTCTGCGAGTGCAGTTCTTGAGATTGGTTATTGTATTTCACTCAAGGATGGTGCAATACCCTGGAAACCTCCACTTTATGAGCTCTCACACTTGCCCACACATGACAAGGAGTCAGTGGAGTTTCACAGCTTTTCCACGTATAACATTCACAGGTGGATTAGGCAAAAAGAGTCTTGGAACGGCGTCCACACTTTGGTACAAGTGGTGTTTTAATTGTGGCATGTCAGACTTGGCGAGCATTGTTTTTCACTGCAGTTTTCGTCCCTATAGAGGTGGAGTCAACAGCCTTTGTAAACCAGAACACAGAGGCAGGAATGGAAAGAGACTGGATGTGCACGTTATGGACTATTTTTTTTCACTATCATATTGTTTTCCCATCCTGCCAGACAACTGTAGGTGTAATACACAGTAATCCTGAGGTTCCAAACTGCTCTCAAATCTTTTTGAGGTTTGTTTGGGGAGATAAAGTGCCTTCAAGGCTCACCTTTAAGAATTCAAACCCACAACAAAACTGAGGAAAATGGAAAACGAAAAGCGAGAGTATACAGTAGCCTCCTCCCACTGAGGTCATTCCCTCTCATACAGCTGTAAAAAAAGGAAACAATGCAAATCATTTTTTCTAATATCAATACTGTAACCTTTTTGATTTGGGGTGGTTCATGATGCTGCCTTAGTTTTGTATTGACTTGATAAAAAAAAAAGATATGCTAATTTTAGGTTTTTAATGGAATTGCTTTGGGCATTAAAATGGCTTTTGGACAGATTGCAACCTCAGATAAAGAGGCTCATTTAGCTTATGCGACTCAGGCACTTTATAAAAATAGCACAGTGAACAGGTGCTGGTTTTGAACATACCTTGTGAATTTATAACGTGAGACTATTTAGGAAAAAAGCAGCTTAGAGGACTGTGCATTGCCTTTTCTGCTGAGGGGAAACTGAATGTCTCAAAAGCCCCAAACTATACAAAACAAAAAGACACGCAGATGTTGCGTTCTCTAAATGTTCTCATCTTGGATGACAGAAGTAGCCGGGCCTCAGGCTGTTTCGGCTCCATTTCCATAGCAATCCCTAAGGCTACAGCTACAGATCACAAAAGCATTCTGGTCATGAAAAAACCCTTTGGTGCAAACTTATTCCCATTTCCAAACTGAACGCCGCTGTAGAGCTGTTCCTATCCCTGCATATTCAGTCTCTATATTTAGACTGGATATTCTTTGTGGATATATTTGCTTTTACTTATCTCTTTCAATAACGAAACCTCGGTGGAGAGAAGAAAATTGTGTCCCTGCTGAATAACACTGATTAGAAGACTGCGCTGTATTTGCCAGTTATTCATGAGAAATAGTTGGAAATATCTGCACTACATTGAGAGATGTGCATCAGAATCCTCACTATTTAGTTTAGAAGCGTAGAAGCAAACACTGATTAAGGGCTGCTTTTTGTTCTGCTAATGCTAAGACAATGCATACACGCGAAGACAAGTTTAAACGCTGGAAGAAGAAAAAACGTCACAAAAGTGCCCCTTTAGTAGATAGAACATGAAAGAGTGCCCCTTTCAGTGCGCTATCAATGGAGAACACATGCTGAAGTCTCCTCTATGGTTTCCTTAACTGGATAACAATATGATATGGTGCCCTACACGGTGCACTTAAATGGAGAAAACCTAATAAAGTGCCCTTAACAGTGTCTTTAAATGGTGAAACGTGCCCTACAGGATGTCTTCTGAGTAAGGAAAACATGATGATGTGCCCTCTTGACATTTCTTAAATGGAGAAAACATCACAAAGTGCCCTAAAGGCTGTCCTTAAATGGAGAAAACATGATAAAGTGCCTGCTCAGTGTCCTTAAATAAAAACAACACCACAAATTGCCCTACATGGTATCCTTAAATGGAGAAAACATCTCATAGTGCTCTATAGGGTGTCCTTAAATGGGGAAAACAGAATAATGTGCCCTGTCAGGTGCCATTAAATTAAAAAAAAACGTGATAAAGTGCCCTATGGGATGCCCTTAAATGGAGAAAACATCATAAAGTGTCCGCTTGGCAGTCCTTAAATGGAGAAAACATCACAAAGTGGCCTAAGGGTGCCTTTAAATGGAAAAAGCATGATAAAGTGCTCTATGAGATGCCATTAAATGGATAAAACATCACAATGTTCCTTATAGGATGCCATTAAATGGAAAGAATATGAGAAAGTGCCTTCTGAGATGCCCTTAAATGGAGAAAACATAATAAAGTGCCCTATAGGAATTTCTAAATGGAAGAAAACTCTCTATGTTGTGATGCAACATGATGCACATGATGCAGTACCCTATAGGCTGTGCCACTGAATCTAATCACGATTGGAGTAATAAAACCATACATTACACCTGTACTTTTGATTTCAGGCATCATAAGCAATAATGTGGAAGCAAGTTTATTGTGAGGGATTTCTATCACAGCATGCCTGCACAGTAATGAACTTGGAGTCAAGGGGACATGCATCAAAGCGCTCTCGAATTAAATTGTGCAGTTATTTGCACATGTATACTTTCTTTGTCTCAGTACAGCATCCGAATCATTGTTTGCCGTGCGGCAGCAGTTTCTCTCCAATACCCAGGCTGCTACTGCTGCTGAAGAGCAAGTGAATAGCGAGAACCTCTTATACAGAGAAAAAACGCTCTCTCATCCATGACTCTGCACACCTCTCAGAGTATAGGCTGAGTTTCCAGGAAAGCCCATTCAAATGCAATGAAAGCATTTTCACATAATAATGTTTTCACATAACTCCGGCTTTTATCTGGCTTCCGCACTTGTCAGTTTGTCTGTAAGCAAGGGGAAAGAAGGGGGCGAGATGGAACTAATTTTATGGATTTTGAAGCCCTCAGGAGAGAGCCAGATACCTCTGTAAAGATTTATTTATCAACTCAAACGCTAGCAGAGGAGAGCAGAGTCAGAGAGGGGAAACATGAGATTGTGCAGAGAAATCTATGTATGTACAGCTATTCAAAGTCGGTCAGAGGGAGCAGCTGGGCGGCTGAGGGGAACATATCCTATTTTTGAAGATAAGATTAAGTAAAAAGCCGACAAAGCAGTTATCAATGTGGATAACAGATTCATTCTGCAAGTTAAATTATTCAGCTCTACAGGCCTGCAGACTGTTAGAATGAAACACTTGTGAATCCTTTGCTTTACTTGGGTATAGTTCAATGTTTTTGTAAAATATGCTTATTGTTAATGATGCTACAACAAGCAGCTACTTAGCTAAGCCGAGCATAACATCTGGAAAAGGGGGAAGCAAGAAGAAAACACAGACTTTATGGTGTAGTCTTTTTTGTTTGCTGTTTTGTGTCTCTTTATGGTCTCCTTGTAGTTATTCTGGTTTTACCTTACAAAATAGCCCACATTTTACAGGGTAATTACCCTCTCTAATCCTCTCAAGTTAGGAAATAATGAATCAGTACACCGTTACTAAAAGATTCACTCCAGAAGTAATTTCTCCTCTCCTTCAAAATACCTAATAAGTACACAGTACTTACTTAATATATACTTATACTTATGACAGTATGTCATTTCTACTTTCTTTTTTAAATACCTAGTTGTTACCCATACAGTCTATGGTTGTTACTCACTTGTTCCACTGAAGCTAGGCTAACCAGCTGCTAACTATGTCTTCTTATTAATCGTACAGATATGAGAGTGGAGTTGATTTTACTCCCTGTAGCCATTTCATTGCAGTGAAAGCATTTCTTGAAACTTAACCTGCAGTGACCTCTAGGATAATCACAGCCTCATGAAACTTTACGACTTTACACTAGAGACCTGGAGCATTCAGAAGATGTATATAGCTTCCCTAGGTATATTGTAAAAAATGGGGTTTCTCAGCAGTTTAGAGAACATTAGTGCTCACCATCCAATTACCGAAATCTCAAAAATGTCTGAAGCTTTTCAGACTATTTTTATTTCTATGGTGTCCAATAGGTCCTGGTGTACTGATGCAATATTCTGGATGGGTTTTGACCAGTTTGATCAGTTATTTAATTTATGACCAGAACACCTTGACTTGAGTTGCATCTCTAATAAATCTTCAGATTCCCAGCTTTCAGATGATACTTCACTTCTATGTGGCATCTATTGACCTTCTAACTCCCTGTAAAAATCCACTGCCCACAACCCCCTGTTCTAGGGTTCTAGGGATTAACACAGACATTTAGGGAATTAATTCCTCAGTCACTTGGAGCAAAATATACACCAGTAATAAACACATTTATCCATCAGCATCAGTAACAATAAGCCTAAACATACTACAAGATACGAGTTCAGACTTTAACATCTTTAGATAATTTATGACTC
>CAFUXE010001135.1:32114-43424 GCA_903364295.1 Serranus cabrilla
AAAAAAAAAAAAAACACACACACAGTCATTTAAATCTGTTGCCCGTGGCGAAAGCTCATCATTTCATGTTTTTAGCTGAAGTGAAAACTAATCTATTTTTCCTTCCATATTGGCTTTTGTGCCTGCCTCATAAACATTTCCAAGCAGTCACGACTGTCTATGAAATTTAAAAGCTATTTTCCTCAGGACAAAGAGGAGCAGGGCGCGGATGAAACGTAATAAAATGGACAACTCAAAGCGACCTGCTCCGAGTAGTGCTGCGGGTGTCTGGTGACAGATGCCGGTCCTGAGGAAGTGCCTTCAAAAGTATACATTTTTCTTCCACATTTGGTGATAAAAAGGACACAATGTAGACTCTTCCCTCTGTTCACAAAATGAATGCTTTTCATGCCAGCACGGTAGACAGACGGGCCAGTCACCATGTGTCACATATTGGATTAAAATGCTATTTCATTAACCGAAACATTAAAAAGGAATCAGCACAGCAGTTAAAGGGGCTTAGACCTTTCACACTGGTGGAGGTATGCCAGAGCTGCTGCTAATCAAAACCAGCGGTTTGCCTCCAGCAGTGATACACTGCAGGGGAAATATGGGCATCCATTGCTTTTACGACTATATAGTGCCAATTTGCACGTGTTAATTGAGAGCAATGGAATGTCTACAAGGCAAAAATGACTTTCGAATGTCAAGGTTGCAAGAAAACCACTACCAAATGGGAGAAGACAAGTCAATTATTTCTCCCCTTTTCTTTTTCTTACATGACTTTCATGGAAATATGTAGTCATTAAATGCCACCGTGGTGTGTGCGAGCCAATTAGATAAGTGATCATGCTAGATAGACTCATCTCTGTAATAAAGTAGTCATAAAATGTCACTGAATGATAAGAATGAGGATACGCAAAGCTCCCAAGTAATAAATCTGTCCACTTCCTTTAACTTCTTCAACTCAGTGGGGACGCCAGAGTCCTCGGCTCCAGCGGGCTCAGATTTAATGCTACAGTGAAGAGCGGTGCTGGTATCACAAGGAAGTAAAAGATTTGAGGAATCTCAGGAATTGGTACCAACCATGACATGATATCTTGTTGGAAAGCGGGTTAATATATCTTAAAAAATGGACCTCAATGGGTACCCACAAGTCTTTCCTACACAGACATGCCCACTGTATGCAAATCCCATACAGTGTGTTATTAAACTATTAATGTGTTATTTTTGCCAATTGTATTTGAATATTTCTGCATACTGGAGTCTCTGAACAGTCTTAGAATTGCATGAATTAGTTATGACTGGAACTATGACAATCTTAAGGATTTAATGAGCTCAATTTTATTCACATGTGATAAAGTTAGTCCCCGTATCAACCACTTTTCAAAAATGGACCTCACTGTATTAAATGACCTTTAGTGACCTCTTGGATAATCACAGCCTCATGAAACTACAACCACAAACTAGAGACCTGGGTCATTCAGTGGATGTATTTTATCAGTAATGTTGACAAAAAGAGGGCTTCTGGGCAATTTCCTCAACAGAGGTCCTTGCTATCCAATTATCCTGCAATATTACAGATGCAATTACAGAAATCTCCAAATATCAATATCAACTTTTGAGCATTTTTATCAATAAGCTACTCAAGGGGCAAAAAAATTGTTGCAAATTGTTGGGAATGGACATCATACACAAAGTTCTTGTACACTTTCAACATTTGTATAGGTGCCTAACAAGGTTTATTACAGATTTCTGACTAGAATAACTTGAAACACAGTTCTGAGCTGCATCTTTACTTAATCTTCAGGTTCCCAGCTTTCTGATGTATATATAATTTAACCTGTTCTGACATCTACTGTTGACCTGCTATCTCCCCGAAAAAAAAACCCTTCGCCCTCCCAAAAGAAGATACAGGGAGCTGGTAAGATGACATGGAGTGAAAAATCATGCTAGATAGACTTGTATCTTTAATAAAGTAGTCGTAAAATGTCTCTAAATGGTTATGATGACACACAACACTTTAAAGTAATAAATCTGTCCACTTCCTTTAACTCCAGCCAGACAAATGTCGTATTAATGATTCCTAAAAGATTACAGCGTTTCAAATGACATCTGGACCTCCTCGTCTTCAAGTGTGCTCACGCTTGATTGAGTTAACAGCATCTCAGCGGGAGTTTTACTACGGTTTCTCTCTGTAGACTAGCTGAGAACTACAGTGGCATGCAGCTATAGGCAACAAGAAATGGAAAAAGTAACACTTTGAATAATGCTCCAGCCACCCACACAAACACACTCTGTCATTAAGTTTAACAATACAACCAACACCCCCTGCAGCCGCCACTCGCATCCTCTACCGTCCCCTCTGCACTCGACTCATAATTTTTGCTTTCAAACTCAGATCTCCCCGTAGTGTTGGCAAGTTTCAGATAGCCAGCTATATCATCTCAGCCTCAGCTGGTGAACAAGCACACAGAGTTCCTTCAGATTGGTTTCAGGTGATGTTTTTATCCTTTATCAAAATGGAACCATGCTTGTCGTTCTCCCAGCTTATAGCTAAAGAAACAAGAGATTGTTTGCAGGAGGCTGCACTTAACACTCAATTTTTCCAGCTGGAATCAACAGTCTGATTATGAGCCTGGCTAATTGCTTCAGCGCTGGAGCCTCTTTGATTAGCAGCAGTGCTCCGTTCTAAACAAATTAGGACCCAAACGACACACGGAATTGAAGAATTTGCTGCCTTGTGAGCAAAAACAAACTTAATTTCCGGGAGACATGCTGTACTGTCTGCTTGTTCCAGCTGAAGCACATAAACTGGTCTATTTCAATGGCTCTTAAACTTATTGACTGCTTCACAGTTCCACGCTTGTGCTTGTGAGCACAGACAAAAGCAGACAACTCAATGGAGCTTACCAGGACAAATGGCGCTTTGAAGCCATGAGCATGCTCAGATGTCACAATGACGACATAAAAGGGGGTTGACCACATACATGAGTAAATGTGTGCAACCTGGCGAATGTTACCGAGACTGTTTGGCCTTTAAGCAAAGTAAGACGTCAGTGGCAACAATCAGCTGGTGGCAGTGGGAGACCTTTAAAATGGGGACCACTCACTCAGTTGTCTTGACACGGCAAATGGAGCGATCACTCCTCGGAAAGGTCGCAAGGACGTATGAAAATGGTGCTGTACGTTCTGTAAATATCAGCAGGAGAAGCAGCAGGAGACAATTCTGGAGAAAAGAGTGGGACACTTCACAGAGGACTATGTGTAAGAGAGGAATAGAGATGGAGAGTGAAGGGAATGAAGACGAGACCAGGGCAGCCGGGGCTGTCTGACAGACAGGTAGTGATTTACTGCCTTCCTGCTGACTCTCACGTTGTTGTCTCTGTCCCTAATTGACAGTCAATTATCTCCCGATGACAGCACCATCCAATGGCGAGCCGGTCTGTGTGTGAAGGCTTTGTTGACATCCCCGGGGCACGGCCAAGTTTACAAGGCTCGACTCGGGTGACAAATCAATCCCGTTTGTAGACATTTTTCCCTTTTTTCCCTGGAGAATCAGCAGAAAGGCCAATTGTAGACATATGAGAGTGATGGTCAGGGTCAAAGCTACACCACAGGAAATAAAATAGGTGCTTTAAAATGTTTAAAGTGTCTGATTGCAGGGTGGGTGATTGTGCTTGATTATTAGGTTTCAAAAGAATGGATAATGATGATAATAAGGACAATGGATGTGCTCTTTAAAGAAAATATCAGGTCATGGTGTATTTGGAGGCGGAGCAGCGAGGGGCGGTGAAAGTTGGACATGGACGTTTACCCAGCTGTAGTGTAGGGAATGACTATTCATTCAATACAGAGAGGAATTGACTTTTTGTTTTTTTGTTTTGTAATTGTCAACATCTTACTACAGTGTAGCACTGTAAGTCGTACTAGCATTGTTCTGATGCCCACTAGGCCCCAAATAATCCCATTGGACTGAAAAAAATCCCTTTGACTTGTTTATTTGCAGTGACTGCTCACCTTTCTATTTATTTTTTCTCTCAGATTTTTAGGTTTTGTTTAATAATTTTAAAATGTCCTTAAATGTTTTTCTGCCCTTTGTCATGATGCTTTTAATTATTGGTTAAAGCACTTTGACTCTATAAATAAACTGGCTTTGCCTTAATTGGCTATTTATTCTTTTAGAGCAGACATTGATGTGGTAAGGTTAGGCACAGAGACGCATGGATAGGATTTGGGAAATATCATGGTTTGGGTTAAAATTATCACTTCACTCAAAATGCAGTGCAATGAAAAACTGCATGTGATTATTTGGAGCAACAGTTTTTGGATTTTGGGATAACTGGCCATACAGTGGGACATCAGAACAATGGTCTTACTACAAAGATTCATATTGATCGTAATGAGCTGCTATACAAATTGCCTTTTGGATCGTATTTTGGGAGAGGACAGTCTCTGAACCTAAGTTTCCTCCAGTTAGCAGTGATGCAGTGAATTAGTCCAGGGCTTTTATTGTGAAAGGTAAGAACAAAGGCTATAATGTGCAGCTGTTGACTATCTGGGAGACAGTTTGTTTTTAGTTTAGTCCAGGTAGCTTCCATGTTATTATTACCTTTATAAGAATAGGTGCAAGATTGTTGTGTGTTTGAGTAATCTATATTTTAATACAAGTACATGAATATGGATATAACTTAAAACGGCCATGCTTAAAATACTCACATTCTTAGACTCTTTAGGCCCTGAAAGCCAAAATTGACAAAAAAAATACAGATGGATAACTGCTGAAGGCTTCCAACCCATCTTATTGAACATGATGCATTAGCAGTCTGCCTCTAATCAATTCTTAATTATGCTGCAGGCAGAGGAATCCAGCTGTTAGGGTTATTGTAGAAAAACTTAGCTGGGTCAAAGGCTGCGAGTGAAGCATAGTGGCAGCAGAGTCAATGTATCGATGGTGCTGCAGCAGCAGGATCACAGCAGTATAAAGCACGGGAACGCACACTAACTCATGCAGATAATAGATAAGGACATTTTCACCAAGCTTTGATTTGCTGTGTGTTTATGTGCAGTGTGTGTTTTTTGTTTCTTGAGAAGCAGCTCAGGTCCCAAGATTCCCTTCAATCCCAGCTGTTGTTGTAGATGGCTTTTTTACGTGAGGTCTCATCTCCCATCATCGATGAGAACAGCTTGATAAGGGTGTGTACTTGGATGGATAATGAAAAGATGTGCTGCCAGGCAAAAGGAGCGCTTGCAAACACCCCCCGAACACCTGTCCAATCAGCCAACAACACCCAGCCCTTAAATGTTTTCCATCAGTGCTGCTGGTGTTCAGGAGCGCTGAGCTCACAGGGAAACGCAAGTAATTGGCTTCTGTTTGTTCCTGGCCTTATCAGTGTATTAGTTTCATGGGTAACTTGGAACTAATTAATCAGGGTATGGGGGAGGGAAGGGATTTGCCTTTCACTCTTCAGTCTCTTTCATTTTCTTTTCATTTTCTTTTAAACACCAACTCGTCTCACAGTGTTCTGGAAGCCCTTTTGGAACAGTTGGAATAAAGATACGGACCCGGAGAAGTCTTTCCCAATTTAAGAGGCTTTGTTTTCTTTACACGCCTAATCCTGTGTTTTGTCTCACACTGCCACCACTGTTTTGTTTGAATGTTTACAATGTGTGTCTGCCACCGGCCCCGCAGCATCTCACACTCATTTGAATGGAAAATAACTTGATTTCATTTTTTTTTTTAAACGAACTGTGTTCAAATAATTGCTTTGATACAATCTAGGAATTTCATCTATAACTGCCTGAGGAAGTTTTTTTTAATGAAAGCTGACTGAGTGTTGCTGAACAATGCTGCTGGAATCAGCTTAGAATCACATTGTTACACACATCTGATAAAGAGTATGTAAAATATACATAGTACATCCCAGAAACCACAGAGATATTCCCTGAGCAGATACATGTTGTAGACCGAGATACTGGTCTCATATGAAACTAGTAGACCTACAGGATCCATTGGCATTAGTGAGGGAAAAACTGATATGACCATTTTCTACGGGTTCCCTTGACCTCTGACCTCAATATCTGAATATCAGAATGAAAATAGCTTCTATGGGAATCATCATCAACAACTACTTTTCCAAGTTTAAAATGACTCCTAAAGACATGGGATATTCATAATGATTATAGATATTTAACTAGAAAATCTGTAACTATGGAAACAATTGCAGAGTGCAGTCCTGATTGGCACGGAAACAACATCAACTTCAATCTCTTTTGTCTATATGTCTTCATTGTGCTACTTTTCTATAAGCTGTAACCAAGTTTCCAGTAAAATCAAAGCTAATTTTGAAATGTCACATCCATGGAAATGCAAATTAGGGACGCTTCCATCAACTGATTTAGAGCAAATAAACAAAGCTGCATAAATGTACTATTGCCAAAAGATTGCTCTAGGCTAATCTGTCAGTCAACAGAAGAAGAAGTAGAGATTGTGCAAGAGAGAAAAAAACAACAACAAAAAGAGGTTGCTAATCAGACAACTTCAGCCAATTTATCTTCCATGTCAGCTCGTCTTGACCAGCAGAGCAGCAACAGCTGATCATGTGAGTTAAATGTTTGCTACTTCAGAACTTATTCAGAAAAAGTGTTTTTCTCCCACTTTGCACGTTAACAAATGTTGGTGTTTCGGTGAAGCTTTTCTAATGCCAGTCTTCAAAAGACTATTGATAAGATGTGATCCATGACTGACTGGGTCCAATGTGTGTTGAATGCACATCAGCAGGGCCATGTTATATCTGGTGTATATTGTTGCTACGCTGCATTTTGATACAAGCATCTAGTGAAATCTCTCACCAGCATCCGGACACTGTCTCACACCCTCTTTCATCTCCTTGCAATTCTCATACTCATAGAACTGAGGTTACATCCAGTAACTTACATTACTTTGGCTGCCAGTTGATGGTCACTACTCTGCAGGCTTGAGCACTGCAGAAATGTGTACTTGCTATATACTACAGTCTCAATGGGTAAAAAAAAATTCAGTATTTCACAGGCTCCGTAAATATGTCCAGAAAACAATATGTAACAAAAGTGATTCCATGTCCTTCAGGTAAAAAGTTCTGTACTAGCTGGAGTAAATCAGGGGTAATTTATCATCTTAAAAACATCCACCTAATGTGTTCAGTGCCTTAACTCATCATGGACTCTCATAAGCATGCATTTAATTTCAACAGATAGTAAGAGATTACAGAGCAAGACCGAGACGTTGCCACACAGATGTCTACTATCACTTCTGCATTGAACACAGCCCCTAAAGATGCCATGCTGTTGGCAGAGAGCCCTCCCTCCTGGCTGTGGAAAGCCTTCACAAAGCCAGCATATGAGCTGTTGTTTGTATAGTATCTTGCCCACAAGTTCCTTCACCATAAAAGACAAACAGCTGCTGTGAGCTTTTCAGGGATGCTGTAAGTTATGCATTATATGCCAAGGTAAACACAGAAAGACAAAAGTGCTGCATTTCCTCCAGCATGGGTTGGAGGGAAAAAGTCACTGAGGAGTACAACCAGGCAGGAACATCAATATGGGACGATTATGAAGAAATCTGGAAGACTTTCAATGTCAAGTTTTTCTAATTCTTACTTTCTACAATATCACAGAAAGGCAACAAAGGTATGGTGAGGCTTATGGGCATGGTTAGGCCTAAGTTAAGTTCACACAAAACAACTTCCAAAGTCTGCAGATTGTTCTACTGTTCACTCTACCCAACTTGCAGTCTCCAGACTATGGTTTGTCATTAAATCACACACAAAAAGTATTCTAAAAATGGGTGTCTGGCAGAAACAAGTGCTCCAAGTTGTCTGTGCACCAATTTGCAACAATAAAGCAAAAGAGAAAAAGAAAAGGGGTTCAGTATAGCTGTACAATTTGCTTATTTTGCTACTTCATAATAAAGGCTTTAACATAACAAATTTGCGCAGAACTCTTAATGTGGAGAGTTTGTAGGAAATAAGATGTGTTCACCTACTGTTTTACAGCTGTTTCTTCGACCACTAGTCAGTTCAAGATGCACCTTTATGCAGGTAGCACTGTTATAATGGTCAAACCGAATCAGCCAAGCCAGCAGATACGTATGGAGAAGGGACTATTGTCAGCTTGATAACCTTAGCTGGCATCTGTGAGCAGTGCAGGGGTTCCTGGTGGTAGCAAAGAAAGCAGAAAAGAGAAAGCACATACCGTGTGTATTGCTCCAATGATGAACTGGCTCCTGCCCTGCAGGGAAGATCATAGAAGATCCATTAACTGGAGGAAACAGAGTATCATTAAGCATGAAAAACATGTGACCAGACTTCCAATATGTAATATGAATGTAAATTCATCTAACGGGCACTTCATCTGCATTGGGCCTCATACTGTGGCACTCGATGTCGTGCCGTGCCGTCACCCTCATTTTCCATTTTCTGTGTCATTTTCATCATGCACCTCCATGCGTGATGCACCTCAAGGTGTGAGACATGGGATGCCACTGAGAAGACAACTACCAATCAAACCAAAGACATGTTGGCAGGAGGTGATTTAAAGCCTTAAACCTGCAGGAGATAAAACCTTGTGCAGTATATGTCAAGTAATGAAAAGCATAAATACGGTGGTGCTGGATACCATTTTTCCATGTTTCTAGTAACTGTAAATCTACTGACATTTCCATATAATTGCAAGTGAGTATTCGTTCATGCTTCATCATCAAAAGGGACTTGAAGCCTTACGGAGGTCTTCTATTATTTAAGACACAGCAGGGATTATATTTTGGGTAAGAAACACTTTGACACATATCTTTGGTGATGAAATGTATCCATGCTTCTGCCTAGCATGAAGTGCTTTCACTACAAATCTATCATTTGAGTAACAGCCCATGGGAGTTCCGCCTTGTCATTTTCCCCCCTTCTCCTCTCTGCTCAGCCTCAGAGTGTGGGAGGAGAGCAGAAAGGCCTCGCATTAATGCCTCGCGCTTTCAAATGGAAGCCCATCGACTGGGGATGTGTGTTCATTTCATATGCTTGATATCTAACTCGGAAGGAGGGATGCGAAGTGTGAGGATTAGCAGGCAGACAGACACACAGCATGGAGGTCTGTCTGGCTCTGTTGACTCTGTGGGATCCCAATAGACTCTGTGCACACATATACGGAGGCCAGAGGGTAGCGACGAGGCGGCTGTTGATGTTTGAAAGCACACACAATGTGCAGACGCGTAGGACCTACACACACATACACACACCTGCACACAGGTAAATGTTAATACGTACTTGCGTATATTAATGCCTGTATGAGCACATTTCATTTGGATATACTGCTGTTATAATAGGCCCCCTTAATTTTAGAAGTAGCTCAGTGTCACATTTTTCATGGCCTTCCTGATATTAAATGGATTGGTAGCTACAGAAAAGCAGATTGACTCCCACCTACATAAAGCTCTGGAAAAACTCTCAGCACACACACTGTGTCAGAATTAAACACACATTATCACAGCACTTGTACGATGGCAGGAAAGCAGTCTATATATATTTACTTTTAATTGCATATGTTTATATAAGCAGTGTGCTTTTTTATTCATCAATATTCATCAGTGCTAAATGCACCTGCCTTTATGTTATTGCAATTACAGCTTAAACTACTTTTTAATGATTTAGTCGATGTACAGAAAAATAATCTGCAGTCATTTACAAGCAAAAATGCCAAATATTCTATAGGTATAGCTTTGTGAATGTGGAGACCAGCTCTTTTTCTTTGTCTGTGGCAGTAGTGAAGTGATTTGTCATAGTGCTAACATGTGCCCTACAATGCTGCATTCACACACACCTCAGATGGTCCCATTTCCTGTGTTTGGAAGTAGATCTTCAACCTCGGTGTGTTCATGAACTGTGCAAAGAAGATGTGTTTTACTGCTCAAAGCATTAGAACAACCAACATGTTGCATAACCAGCTGTATTAATAGGGTTAAGGCTGATAAACAACTTATTTTACAAATCTTTTATATCTACAAAGACAACAAATATTGGTACCATAACAATTGCATCATATAACATATCACATGTGAGTAAAATGTATACCCAATAAAAGTAAAATGTATACGTTGACTTCTTTCAATGTTGCTGCATAACGTCCCTTCACATTAACTTGAGGGGGTGTTTGAAGTAATTATGGGAACTAATTTTTCTGATTATTCTGAGTAGCCTGCAGACGAAGCAGACACATTCTTATGTCTTTAGTTGTATTTTTTCGGTATAGTTTAAAAAAAATGTGTTCCTGTCATAGAAGATTCGTGTGAACTCCCCCTCAAAAGTACATGACTTGCTGTGTTGTTGCCATATTAAGCCCAAACAATGTTGGATAAAAATAAATGTGTTGATGCCAGACAAAATGGTTTTAGGTTAACTTTAGTTGCTTTCCATGTAGAGTGATCCAGAAAGCAATAACCCTCAACAAGGCAGGTACAGCCATTTTTTCTGTGGTTTTAGGGATTTAATACAAGTAAGGGCCAAGCTGTGTAGCCTGTGTAAGCCTCTGGGGCTAGCTAGAGCTTTGCTAGCCTAGTAAACACACATGCTTATATTATATATAAATCATAAATCATTTCTGTATGCATACTTAAATTATTCACATTGCTAGTAAAATAAGCACTCCATTAATGTATTAAGACATTGCAGTTAAATGAATTCATGCTCATATGTAACATTTGCCTCTCTCATCCACCTCACCTGCTGGTCTTGGGTCCAACTGCCAAACAGGAAGTGCCAGCTTCCAATTGGCTTTATATTAGTGGGAACTTGGACTGTACCATTATGAGTAGAGTACAGGGGGGGTTCATTGTTTCAGGGAATAGACTATTTCAAGTACCATAAAAAACCTATATTGTTATTGTATTTCTAAACATGTATGTTTTATAGATTTTAAATGTTAGAGTGGAATCTGTTTTGCATTACATTTACTGTAAGGAACCAGCATATTACCACAATAAGAATGCAGAAAGCAGAAAAACATGTGCATGCATACATGTCAGCATAAGCTTTTTCATGAGCCTATGCATAAACATAAAGCATGTTTTTAGTGTTTGAGTGCCTCATTTAGAAACCATGCATAGGAAGAATGCTGTAAAGCTTTAATGTAATTTCAGCACTGGTCGCCCTTTCACAGCACACCTCAATTTACATAAACGTGTGTGTTGGTATATGAGTGCAGTCATGTGTGAGTTTTGCACGTGTCGGCTCATGTGTGCAAAGAGTGCAGCTGTGATGCTGGGTGATCCATGCGGGTGCAGGTGGCCCATATTGGCCAGCTTTG
>CAFUXE010001135.1:43444-75271 GCA_903364295.1 Serranus cabrilla
GTGTGTGTGTGTGTGTATGTGTGTGAGAGAGCCTGTGATCCTGTGCACAGCTGTGATGTGGCAATATACTCAGCATCAAGTTCAGCTCAGGCTATTCATACATCATCCCCACAGTTGGAAGATCCTTCAGTCATTTGTGAGGACGCACTCTGGTACCCAGCTCCATCTTCAGAGCTACTTGTCATCCATGCACTCGGGAACACTGAAATGATGTTTCTGGGGTCTTGAGAATTCAATGTGTGGCAATATTTTGCAATTCCTTCGCAAAAATTGTACATTTTTATTTACCTCATGGATTTTTGTTTTGCTCAACTAATACAAGTTTAATCAATAGCTTCCTTGTGTTTACATGTGACTGTAGGCGTGTCTGCATACATGCTTGATTGCAGTGTTTGATTCTCCGTATGTAAGCACGTGCGATTGTGTGGGTGGTTGTGTTTTTCAGATCTAAGATGAAAAGCTTCGAGATGAGAAGAACAAGGCTTTTATTATTTTCTCACAGAGATTTATGTGCAATCTTCCACTGTGGCTCAGCAGGGCCAGATATCGGAAGCCAGTAATCTCAGCCATGGATTTAGTGCCAGAGTCAGAGAGGTCAACAACCTCTCCATCCACACAGAACTCTCAACATGTGATGGATAACCTGAGCCGCAGCAGGACACCACAATGTTCAGCCATATTGTTTCCTTCCGTCAGTATGTCATGTTTCAGTCTAAGACATATGGTGGAGTCACAGTTGCCAACTAGTTGGCACTTTATCCGAGCATGTTCTTTCCTCCACTTATCAAAAGACAGCTTTGTCTACCCACGCAAAATTTAACTGAAAGCTATTGTAAGGATTTGTATGAAACCACTGCCTGTAATGATCTAACTTTGACAATGAGTGATGACAAAAGGTTGTTTCAGAATTGGAGTGTGTCTCACATAATTAGTGGTCTAAAGACGTTTTTGGTTGATGAGTACTCATTTCAGGTACCTACTATATGAAACAATTTACATATATTATGCGCTTTGTGTAGCCAATATGTGAGCAGTTTAAAGAGTTTAATGTAACTTAAAAACTGAGACTTTCCCCAGTTTCCTCAGCCTGTGGAATGGTTTCTATGTAGAAGACTCGGAACAGTTTTGATGGGAAAATCCAAAGGATAGGACGTCTATGCGGCTATGCTTGCCTACTCCTGAGTGGCTTGTCTTCAGCTCCCCTACTTCATCAAACTCCTGGCACCCACCACAACAAAGAGTCCAACAAACACAAAGAACAAAAAGCCCACATAAGCACAAAAATATTAACATATATATACTTTGTGACTGAGTGGGAGCGTGACAAGCGTCTGGGGTTTTCCTTAACTTGCTTGCTTGCTAATGAAATACTATCTGAGTGGATACGTTAGTTCACTAACTAACTTAACTAACTAACTTATGAGAACGGTGTTGATTTTAGCCAACAGTAAAGGATGTGACGTACAAAGCAAGGGGGGGAAATAACTTTCCACTAACCAAGAATAAAGCAAGTCAGGGAGAGTCAGCTAGCTAGTTTAAGTTAAGCTAAGGATAACCAGCTAGCTGTAACTTAGCTAAGCGGTCTGGGTTTGTTGTATCGTTAGCTGATAAAGTAACATGCAAATGGAAAGCTAGATAGTATCATGGTCAACATGAGTCATAAGCATTAATGTACTATCAACATGATTCTGTCAGTCACATTTAGTCTCATGTATGTCATTTCATTGTTTTGGCCAAATCAGAAGATGCTTGCTCGCAGCGATGGAGTCCAAGGACAAACAACAGGAAGCTGCTGAGAATTATTTCCTTTTTCTGAACGACAACTTCACACATGTGGTCTCTTATCTGAACAAATATTCCACCTATTAAACTTTGTCAGAGCTCCTTTCAAATGGAAAAAAGCGGATTGTGTTATTGATATTAATATAGGACTACCCCTACAATCAGCTGCTGTAAATAACTTTCTGTATTCAATATCTCCACCCACACATCCTAATTCTGATTATTCAGCACAGCTCTCCCATCTCTCTGTACGCTCTTCCAGCCATATACTTTGAAAGCCCCTGGGACAATTACTGAGACACATTGACACGAAAATGTAATTATAATGTCATTAAATGATAATCAAAAACGCAGCCATCATAATCCCAGCGGGTCCGCTACCTCTACATAGCCAGCTCAGTGATCTACAGGGCCTGTGAGACACGTGCAGCCATTGAGAACTGTTGGCAGCACTGGCATCATTTCTGAGGAAGTCACATCCTTCACACGGTCCAAACACACTTCTACACACAGACACACACACATCCAACACTGCAGTTAACTGCCGTCACAGGTGTTCACATACACATATACAAAAAAATGTCAGCACAGTTCAGTTAATTAAGTGCCCACAGTATATTTAGGTTTAAAGTACTGTATCTGCATGAGAGTCAATATGGATCCGCACCAGCAATTTAAAACCGTGATCCCGTCAGAGCATGAAGTGAAACATTGAAGTGGGTTAGTCTCAGTTGGGCTACTAGATAGATTGCATGGCTTTAACACACATCTCATATTCCAAAACTAAAAGTCACAGCCAGTAACTACAACAGGGCAATCCAATCCCCAGGCACATCTTTTTTTTAGGAAACCATGATCACACTTTTCTATCAAAGACCCACAGAGCTGCAGAGCTAGGTCATGTTTGTTGACCCCCATCATCACCCTGTGTACATTGTACATTGCTGCCTGAGTTCCTTTTTCCTCAGTTTTCTTCTTCTTACATCAAACTGATGTAGTCATGCTATTTTTTTTTTTATTTCAAGGTTTGTCAAGCATTTGTTTTTCTTGTCAGTTAAGCAATTTTGGTTCAATTCCTGTCATTTATACGTCTTGCATGGCTTGGGAAGCAGATTTAAGCTTCATTTATATTGTTGCTCCCTTTGGTATTTCTACAATAGTTTTACTCTCTGTATGATGGATCAATAATAGTGCCACAATGATAATTTGAACTTGCATCTGGCACATCAGGAGGATGAAGCTGCAACAGATGTGGAGCTTCATCTTTCTCTCTAAGGTCAACTGTGCTTTTTTTGTGGGACTTATAGTCACATTCAACCTTCAACCCATCACAAAGCTCAATATCAGTAGATTTGCAGCTATGTCTAAAAGCTGTCTATTTATTCTCATTGTTCTCGTCATTGTTATGATTTAAGTACAACATTTTCCACGAAATACAATAATTTTAAGCTTCTGGTACGATAGTCTAACATTTCCCATCTGGCAACAGTGAACAGGCTGCCTGTACACTGCAGCAGACGTTATCCTGCTCTAAAGACCAGGCCCTTTGTCCAAACACTGCTATACCCTGTGCAAGAAGACTTTTTATGTGCAGTGGATTGCTGTAGAAGTCAAACCTTAGATGTGTTACTTCTTTGATGAAGATGAGAGAAAACCAATTCAGCCAGGGAGGAGGCAATTCTCTCTCAATGCCTCTCTCGCAGTGATTCTCCAGCAGCAGTTTGAAAGCTTGCCCAACAACACGGTTGGCAGAGGTGTGGAGGCGCAGAGCGATGGAGAGAAAGTAAATGAAACACCAAACAATCCAATACAAGGATCGAGTTGTTTTTGGTTTGTATGACTCATTCCTCAGAAAGATCGGCCCAAACATTGGCTGAAAATGCAGAAAACAATGAGTAAACAGAGGAATATGCTTTTTCCTTTCAATCACATGAAAGGTGCTCACAGGTACATTGTTAGAAATCTTTCATTGTTGTGTTTCCCAGCTACACATGTTCCTGTTCTCTCCAAAGACGGGCCTATTTACCAAACAAGCCAAGCCAAAAGCCATGTGTCTCATTACTGTATTAAGTTTCACAACAGAGATGTTTAGGACACACCATTCTGTCTCCTTGGCTGAATTATGCTCTTTTGTTGGACTCTGCAGGATAATGTGTTGACAGCCAAGCTTTGAGTTATTGGAGGAAGTAATCCTTTCAACACAGTTGTGAGCACATTTTTATCTGGGTAATTGCCATAAGAGTGATATGGGCACATACTCGGTGAGGACAGAGCTGTTTAGAGGATATTGGGCATTGTGTAGCTCAGCTGGGATTGTGCGAAGCTTGTGTCACAACATCAAGTCACTGCCACTTACCTGCTCTATTGACTGTTAAACAACACACCACAATAACAGTGGACCTTGGAATAGGGAGCTGCTCCTGGTCTGCCCATTCGGTAATAAACAGTATCTGGCTCATTTCACACCCTGGAGATCGCTCTCTTGGCTCCTATAGTGGCTAGAAAAAGAAGACAACATTTAGGTGCAAAAAAACAACACATATTCAGACATTTTTATGTGCCATGACTTGAAACTAGGACTGCAACTGAATTTACAATTACATAAAGCAGAGAAAAGCAGCAAATGACCAAATCTGAGAAGCAACAAACAAATGGCATTTTGCTTAAGAAATTATTAAACAGTCCTAGAATTTATTTTTGAATACTTGAATACTACTACTACTTGAATACTGAGTAAGCAATTGTGGCCACTGGGGAGCAGCAGAAACTAGCTCTCAACAATAAACTAGCTCTCAGCAGTAAACTAATACATTTGCCTTCATCTGATTTGTCAACTTGTTGAATGTAAGTCCATTACTCACTTGCCCATTTAACTCTATTTTGGTCTCCACCACCTCCTGAAAGAAATGTTTCGCTCTTTAGCAGAGAAATGTTCCACAATGTTCACCAGCCAGCTGCTAAAGTTTCTGTCTTTTGGTGTGAGGTAGGTAGCAGTCTTGGAACCCATTGGCTATCAGCACAACAATGATTTAGCCTCTGCTAGAATGAGGCTAAGTCATTAGCTAATGCTAGAGTTAGCTAGCTAGTTTGTTTATCATGGACAATTGTTTTTCATATGCCTTTTAGCTCAACTGAATACTGGACTAGACATTTTTAAGTGGCCCAAAATGTTACAGTTAACTTTTTAAACCCAATGTGGTAGTGCCCTGTCAATCATCATTTCATTTTTGGGTTTGGTTATTTGAGTTATTTATGTTTTCTAGTATTTTTGTCATTTGTCATGGTCAAGTTTGGTTTGTTTAATGGTACAAAAATTCAATAACTACCTCTGTGCTAATGCTTGCACATCAGTATGAATAGTGTGTCCTTCAGACTGTATTAATAAACACAGGCCTGAAGTCTGAGCCCATTGCAGTCACCTTGGTGACCTCATAAAGGTATTGTGAACCATGGCACAGCCTGTAGCATAGATTTATACACAATGCAAACTCAGTTCAGCCTGGATTTGAAAGTACAATAGTTCATCTTGAAATACAATACAAGTCAGTATACGACTATTTGGTTTTGGGACCCGGCAACACTGACACGCACACACACACACTCACAGAAATGCATAATCATGTATGGATGACACAAAGTTTATCCTCCCTCTCTCTTTCTATCTCATAAAATACAATAACTTCTTCTACAGTGTCGGTAGCTGGAATTTCTCACCCCTACAAGTGGCTGCAGAGAGCGTTTTCTCACGAACATGATCGATGTGTGGAAGAATAACTCAGGCAAATGAAAAAGTAAACAGCCGCGGGTAGTGAGAGTATTAGAGGAGATTATACAGGTGGCGGGCTGCGGGGCTGCCCCATTAGCATCAATATCGTCCTGGCTTTAGAGCAGAGGTGGCGTGCTGCTCCTAAGCCCTGCTTCTGGGCCTCTCACTCCACTCCAGGTGTGTGGTTCCACTAAGCTCGCCTTCATCCACCGAGGGGTGATAGAGGCTTAGCGTCCCACTTTTAATGCTGCAAACGGGGGGTCTTGTGTGTGACAGCGAGATCATAAAATTAAAGATGTGTGTTTATCTCACATTCCATCATGTGTCCCTGATAGAAAACACACATTTACTGTTGAGGCTTATAAAGTATTTGGCTGAAGTTTAGGGCAACTGAACTTCGAGTAGCCTCTCCTCAGATCTGTGCTTGATTTCTTTTACAACATTGTGAATCACAAATTTCACATCCTTTTAATGTGGCTGACAAAGTGCATTGTATCATGGACGGATTAAAAGACCATGAGCCCAAAAACATCATGAACAAGAAACGCTAAACCTCTCTTACAAAGCTACTCTTCTCTTGTTTTGTGTCTTAGTACTCTTTTTGTTTGTCTGTAGTCATTTTGTGTTTCTTTGCAGTAATTGTGTTTCTATCTATAGTTATTTAGTGCCAGTTTGATGTAGTTTTGTGTTTCTTTTAGTCCTCTTGTGTCTCTCATTTTTATCATTTTGAATCACTTTATGGTTGCTTGATTGACTTCCCAACCAGACATCCTAAAAGTCACTGCAAACAATAGCTTTGGTCAAAGAATCACAGCGCTCCTGGACCTGTGCCCATTAGGTCCATTCAGTAATCCTTCCATGATTGGTATAGCTGAGAGCAGAATGCTATATTGATTTGTTTATGTCAAAACAATGCGACTCTAATTATTTCGTATGAGTCAGTTTTGATAACATCCTCATTGCTGTTGCAGCGCCTACATTTTACAAATACAATCACACAGAGGAGGATGGAAAGGAAGGTGTTCGATTTCCAAGATTTCTGTGTGTGTAGATTGATTGCCAATTAGACAGGCAGACAGCACTCTCCTGGTTCAGGTTTAGGGACAGGTATTGACGCCCCAGGCCCTCTCGCTGTGCCTTTGTCTGGGATTTTTTTGATAGAGTGCATTTGTGTTACCATTGGGGCATAGAAATGAACCGTTCCCCTCTTTGCACTCCTCTGTTCTCTTAGAGGGTGCTGCTTTTTGAATGCTAAACAGTGATGCTATATCTTCAAATGGCGACATTGAATTGATCCCCCTGAGCAACAGAGGACTTTTCCATCAAATCTGGGATCAATTTACCTCCGTGCTCCACCCTGCTTCCACCATCTGAGAGTGAAAACGCAGGCCTAATGTTAGATCAGGATCCAGACTCTTGTGGTGTTTACTTTTGTCAGATTCTTTAAAGGCCAGAGACCGTCTATTCAGAACAGACGAAGACATGATTACTCAACTAAACAATCACAATAGCAGAAGATTGCAAAAAGAAAATACAGAACAGGTCAGTCTCTGATTGTCATGTTGAACAGATTATTAGAAACATTTGTTTTTATATCAAGATTCCAAATTGAATTCATCATAGGTGCTCTTCAGCAGCTAAAGGCTGGACTAACATTATTGTTGTTTTACTCCATTAAAAGTGTTTCCAGCTGTTGGCAATCTGCACTAGACAAATTGTTTCATCACATCTTTAAGTGCTTCACAGCTGGATATTAAACAGTTTGGGGAAAGGTGCTGTAGCTACCAAATGGACAAACTGAGGAGGGTTGATTATTGAAGTGTCTCTTGAATGTTGAGATTAGCTCTTCTCTCAGAAGTTGATGAACTGTGTTTTCTAAAGGTCCAGCGGAGGAGTGGGCCTCAAGTGGGTTTTTCAAGAGTCATGGTGTCAAATAGTTTGGATGTAGCACATCAAACTTCTGGAGAAGGGTGCATTGGGCTTTTTGCATGTGTTAATTGCTGCACAGTGGAGTAGAGGGGTGTGGAGACGTTGCTGGTAATTGCTTTACAATGTGCAGGCTTTTGCTTCATGCTTACCCATTGTTTACTGTGTGATTCCACATGTATGGATGGATCAAGTGCTGCCAATTTGGAAAGAAATCCCTTCTTGAATCAGCTCCCTAAATGCTCAAGGATTTACAAGAATGCTGTAGTGATTATTTGCATTGCACAGCCTTCATTGTATTCTACATCTACATCATGCATAATGATAATTACAGTATTTTGTACAAGTACCCATACTTCACCTCTAAGGTAATTGGGAAAGGATGATTATGTATGTTGTATACGACTTGTACAGAAACGTGCAATTACCATATGTTAAGGCTTGAATCATGGTCCGTAGATTACACTACATCACAAATACATTTCAACTACAGTGGCACAAATGTGTAATTATTTAAAAATATTATTACATTTGATGGATTGGATTTTGAATGTGGTGACTGCAAAATATTTAGTTAGCACCCTAATTATTAACAAGAAGACAAACATACACATATACAATAGAATTACCAAGCAAACCCCACAGCTGACACTAGTGGGCGTCCAACACAGGACCCTATTGATGCAAGGCAAAATAACTGTTTACGTATTTTGCTGATTTGTGTTGTTGTATGTTGTATTATATTGAATCCTAATGTGAATGAAACGTAACTGCTTGTTTAGGTTTAGGTATTAAAAAACGTAATAGTCAGGAAACCTACTGGACACAGTTAGGTAGGTGACATAAAACGTGATGTAGAAAATACATTAAAAGAAATTGCAACCAACAACAAACATACTTACACATACTTTGGATCGTAATAAAGTAGCGCCCCCTGGCTCCCGATGACATGGGTTACCTCTAAATTATAGTGCATTAGTTTCATGGGCATAATTATGTGCAGAGAATTTACCATAATGTATTATATTCCATAAATAGCAATGTTTCATATTTCATTGTCTTGTTTGGTAATATTACATATCACAATGTATCTTAAAGTTTTGCATCTTATCATATAAAGTGTATCATAGCATATCTTGTCATTTTGTATTGTATCATAGCATATCACGATATACGACTCGCTTTGAGTTCAAGCCAAGGCATCATCTGTGACGAGTGGAAGGCAGAGGGGAACATTTTCAGATCCTTCCCCTGTCCCACATTTCCCCATGTTTTCCATTAGAGAGGTTTTGTGGGATGGGTGAGGAAGGGATCCTCCTGCTTATCTTAGCAGGAGGAACAAATATTCCTATTCTTTCAAAGTGTTTGGTTTACTTATGAGGAAGCATTGTAATGGCCTCTATAGTTGCTCAGATTGTAACAAAGACTCCTTAATCATTCCAGTGCTCGTCTTTGCATCAGTGCAGCTTTGAATGTATGTCTCTCCTCACCCTCCTTTGTGACATTTTGAGGATGCTATTCATGGAGACTTTGCAGAGACACTGGATTCTGATAGTTCTTTGAAGTTCAGACTCCGGGACAATAAAAAATATATTTTAAGACTTATTTGACAGCAAAAGTAATTACTGTTTTTCCTTTTTGATTTGTGTGTATCTCAAGCCATTTCTTTGTTGTTCCTTGCTGTTGTCTGGAAGATGACGATGCCTTGGTGGATATGCAGCTCAAATAAATCATACTTTCTCAGTGTAAACAAAGGCACTAGATAGGCATAGTCATGAGACAGAAAACAAAGTGGATGAAAGAAAACTTTACCCTGTTTTTATGTTTGAAATTCCTGAGAGCGCTCCATGGCACACTTCCCAGACTTTGACTGTTTATTCAGTTCAACAGGTAAAAGACGAGACAAGATAAATGTTCAATGATTTCTGTAGGGAAATCAGGTTATAAATACAGGCAACAGATGTATTATATCTCATTAAGGATCAGATTCTAAATGTGTCTTGTCTTTATTAAAAGATGAACAAGGGGATCTTAGGAAAGACTTTTGAAAGGCAGAGTAAACTTTATGAATTTAAGAACTATTCTTACTTTGATCCCAAGGAGGCTGGAAATAGCTTTTGCTTACTACCAACACTGCCATGTACAAGAAAGCAGTGTTGAAGTATTAGCTAGTTTGACATTGTGGAACATATACACATTCACTGTCATGCTGTGAGTTATATGAGAAGGTTGAAACTACCTCATGTTTGTACTTAAAGGACTACAGCCAGCAACTGCTTAGCTTAGTATTAGCATTAAGACTGGAAATAGGGACAAACAGGTCATCATCTTATTTCTCGTGCATTCTTGAAATAAATGTTTTCTTAAACAGGTTTGGTGGAATTTGTAATGTAATGCTATTCAGGAAGACCCTGACAATAACCATGTCAAATCTGAAATTATTTTACTATCTCAAGTTGGCAACCTTGGGTTCTGGCACACAACCTTTGCTAAAAGTGCCAAAAACTGTAGTTCCTTGAACGGCCACTTGAGGCTGGCTCCAAAAGTGAGTCAATCCCTATAGGTCTCATGTTTTCAGCAGAAATAAACATGTTCACAGCTGGTACACACACCACTCTATAGTTCATTTCCTTTTCTTGACCCCTGTATTTGGAGCGAATTATATAACTCACTGATAAAATGATGCATCATTTAGGGCGTGGCCACTTTCAGTAATAGTGTGACAGAGTGGTATCAACCTTCTCATCTAACTTTCAAACAAAAAGTGATTAAGTGTATTTCCCAAAATGCCGAACTATTTCTTTAAGGTTGTCTTTCCTCAAAACAGAGTTAACTCCCAAACCGTCAATACAAAACCATTTCTCACTGTTCAAATGTATTGCATGCATAGAATTGATTCAAGTGTTTATTATACTCCTTCCCTAGAGTCATCCATATCGGAATGGAGTGATAACTTGGTTTCTGAACGCTCTAAAGTTGATGTCCTCATCTTGTTTTCTCTCGCCTTTCGCCTCTAGAATAGCAGTGAGCAGCGGTGGGAAGAGTTGATTAAAAAGCTATAAAGCTACAGAGGGGAGAGATGGACAGAGAGAAATTATTTAAGACGAGAAAGAAAGACAAAGAGAGATGTATGATTGCACCGGGATCATCTCTCGTGGCCAGACATCCTCTTGAGTATTGCTTTTGATAGCTGATTTCATTGGGTGTGAGTTTACTAGCAGAGACACTCTTGGCTGATAATGAGTAATGCAGTCAATATTCTTCTGACAGATAAGACCCTTTCGGATTGGACACACAGCAGCACAGCGCCACTACAGCCGCTTGCTTGAAATGAAGGACCTGGCCCAGGGGATCAGTTGGTCATCTGTTGCATGGCTCCCAGAGTTTGTTTCCAAAGCTAATAAATCAGGACAGATTGAAGCTCCAGCCTGCAGGGGAAATGCCATTTAATTTACAGTTAATGAAAACAAAGCGATGCTACCCTCTTCAATGTTCTCTCCTTCACTCCAGCAGCTATAGTGACTGTATTTATACAGAAAACAAGTAATTGATTTTCAGCCTGCAGAAAGGCAGTTCAGATTGCTTTGGATGGAGCTGGAAATGCAGGTGTACTGTATCACTAAACTACAATTGTGGTGCAGATTCAATAGGTTAAATAAAATATGCTTCTTCTTCAGAGCAAAGCAAGCCTGAGAGTAAAATCCTCAAATGAAAGAAATGTATCCATGCTCTGGTTTTGTACTCCTGGACTCAAATATCAGGTGACCATCTTTGTGTACAAAAGCCAACATCAGCAGAAAGGTAAACTGAGAAACTGAGGAATCATCGGCTGTGACCTACTTGGTTGCTTCAGTTTGTTTTAAGTCTATTTCAAGATCAATCCGACAAGTCTATTTGCCCATCCTGCCCTTTGAGCTGTGCAATCATTCTGCATCCTGCATTAAACCCATCTGACTGTGTAAGTTTGTACATGGGCACACAGTCTTTGTGGCAGTTGGGAGGGAAATTACTATCCATAACAAGGCCAGGCTTCTCGAGAGTAGCAGATCCAACAAACAGGTGAAACACTATCACAGAAACATGCTGACTCCCTTGTGAACACTATGCAAACAGAACTGTACATTTATCTCTGTACTACACTGTCAGTGTTTTCCTTCAAATGTAGCCTGTTGTAGCCTGACAAAACCACTAATTATAAAGTCCAGTTGGCTGAAAGCAAGACCATCCTTTATTTATTAGTCTATTTTTACAGGGCCCACACAAAACAAAGACTTGACCTTCTACTGCCAGCACATTTATCAGTTGTAGCTAGCTAGTAGACTACGCTAACATCAGCCTTGTTGCTTAAAAAACATCTTTGTCTCAATTTGTGTATTTGTATTTACACTTCACTTGCTATTTTGACTGCATAAAGTGCATTCACACTGACAGTCATCATCATCATCATCATCAGACAACAAAAATGAACTATGAGTACAGTCCTTGAAAGTAACTCTCAAGTTAGTTAGCCAGAAATGCTAACGCTAATTTCCATGTAGGCTACATTAGAACAGGCAAACACATAGTGTCCAATCCTTATATTTGCTGTTGTATTCTTGGTTTTGGAAAGGATGAAAAAGAAATCGTCCTCTTCACTCTAGTTACAAGGGTGAACAAAATAAAAAAAATGTGATTCTCAAACAACATCAGTTACGGAAAAAACAGAAGTTACAAACAAATGGTTTACTTTTGTTTTCACATGGGTAGGTCACAGAGTGATCGTGATCCTGTTGTTAAACTAGGGAATCTGAGTGTGAAGCACGTAAAAGGATCCCCATTGACTTTACATTGGCATTGTTTCTGTGCTGGTGGCAAGGAATTTTCACACATTATGTGCCACGAGCACTGAATTTGGTGTTAAGGAGTCCTGGTCATTTCACATTATTCAGGCTGCTAAGAAGTATTGCAGCTCGATACACACAGCGTTAACATGGGGAGAAATCCAAAGATTATGGATTAGAACAACCGGTAAATACTTCCTCATTATGCAGCATCTTGTGGAAGAAGTACTGTGAAGCCTGTGTGGAAAAGGAGAATATCAACAGTTTTTAGTCAATAGACCTCTGCACTGATGCTGATGCAGCAAACCAGGGCCATTCTTTATCAGCTAGATACACCATGTTTTCTTTCTCTTACTCTCTTACTCTTTGTACACATTAAATTACCATGATGAATTCACATCACCTTGATCTCTGTGTAGCCGAGACCCTAATGTGCACAGCAGGCATCCTAACCACCAGGAATCCTGACTTTAATCTTTTAATATTTGGAGTGCTCAGACCTGCTCGGAGTGAGCTCTCCATTCCAAAGCACATTTTTAATACATCAGAAGCATCAGATGCTCGCCTCCTAAGGGTGGTGTTTTATCCATATCTACCTGGACTACATAAAAAAAAGTTTAAGTCTTGTTTCCTCCTTAGTGATTTTGAGAAACCATATGGTCCAATTCTCCAGATAAAATCAAAGAGTTCTGCTTTTAGAGCAGGCAGATGAACAAATGCACTCAGACAGAGAGATTTGGGACTCCTCTGCCTTCGTGTGAAATATTACAGACCTGATTGGAAGTGACACAGCATAGTGAGAGGGACCAGCCTTTGCACCAGCACGCTCATACTGACACACGCACACACGCACACACAAAGACCACACAGGTACTTGGAAGGTACAGCTAATTTTCTCACATTTCCATCAGTATATCGTTATGCTTATTAGAGCTGCAGAATCACATCATCCATTATTCTGCAGCCTGCTGGCATGGTGACAGTGCGGGGTAATAAGTGCTGATGTTCAGCTAATGTGTTAGACAAACAAAAGCACACAGAGATGTTTCCATAGATGCTTACACAGAGCTCAGTGCTGAATGAAAAAGACCTTTTTCGAGGAAAACAGTCTAGACATACAGGGGAGGATTGTGATTTAGCTGGATATTTACTTGTGTAGTTCGACCTTTCTTTGTTAAATTACATAGTCTAATATCTGTTTAGAAGCCAAACACTATATACGAAGTGGATCTAGCCAATATAACGTTCTGAAGCCTAAATGTTGATATTTTTTTCATGGCCCTCTCTGTCTTTTTGGAGCCAGAAGTGGCCATATTTGTGCAATATATCAGTTAACAGCTGATAACTCACTTAGTTCACAAGTTGAGAACATTAACAGTGGACTATTTTAAGACATATCACCATTGCTAGGTAAATTGCGATGTGTAAGAGAAAATTCACAAGCAAATTTGCCACATGGCAACTATGCACACTGGGCCCAGTGCAAATTATCCCTATTGCCATGTTCCACATGAAGATGCTAATGTAGCTGCTATGCACTTGTCAGTAGTCAAAACAGCTAGCATTATTATCAAATTTGGGATTTTATTAGTTTCTGTATTGCATAGTTACTGTCTACAGTAAGTATTGCTTTGGGTGGCGGTGTCTGTCTGTCTGTCTGTGTTTCCGCTGCATATACATCCTTTGGCCAACAGAGGGCGCTGTGGGGTGAAGTCTGCCATCTCTGATTGCCTTATTGTTAAGGTAGTCGTTGCAGTGTTTATCATATAAAGTTGGGTGTTGAATTGATAAGTCATTCAACCAATTTGGCAGAAAGCTATACCCGGATGTATGACATCAATTGATGTCATTGGTAAAACACATATTTAACATCATGATGTATTTGAGAAGACTTTAAACTAGTGAGTGAGAAAATGTTTACTGACATTGTAAATAAAGTGAGAAATAGGGTCATTTTCTGACAGACTTTCATATAACCAGACTTATTTTTGCGAGCAGTGCAGTCGCCCCCTGTTGGCCATTAGAAAGAGTTTGAGGGGCTTCTACTTTGGCTTCACTTTTCAGGCCAGGAGGTTGCTGCTGAGCTGCAGTGCTCAAATCCTACAAATTATAAATCAAAGTTCCTTAAACTCAAAGGTGAATTTTACATAATTAAGTCAATGCACCTATTAATAAGTAATGATTTTAGATTAAATGAGAACATCCTAATTAAAAAGGACTTAATGCATGCCCAGAAATGAAGCATAAGAGCAATATATGCCTTTTTGATGGGATCAGCATACTTTGCAAGTTGCTTACTAGTTGTATATCACTTTATGTTTATTATCAGCAATACAGAAAGGACTTTGATTTACTATTAATGTTCTAACCTCCTAGGATATATTACATAATAAACAAGAGCAGTTATTTCTTGGTTATAGATTGTGTTGCCAGGAATATGAAATAGTCATTTTTTGTGAGGATAAATAATCCATAACCTTGTATTGTGTGCAAACCATACACAGCCTCACACACATTACTTTATGAATAAAGCTCCCACAAGGGCAGTTGTGTAGGTGAAATGCATTTCCCCAAGCACACATCTAAGATCTTCTTAGTTCTGTAAATTTCTTTAATTATTGTGACCCTGGAGCAGTCTAACTGAAGGCGGAGATACTGTAGGACTAAAACTGCTGCAATAATTCAACCTAATACACTCAGCAAAGGTCTTAAATTGACACAAGGGACGATTAGATTCAGCCGACTCAAGTCGGATTTACAGAGTGGTTTGTTACGTCTAAAATGCTGCTGCACAATTTAAGTGCAGTCACTGTTAAAGCTTTTAATTTCTGCTGCATTCTGGTGAAACAGACTGCTCTCTGAACAGCACACATCACTATCGATTACCTGAAAACATGTGTCCTTGTCACAGGACTCTTCGCTCTAAACACTCCCAAAGAACAATGGAGGCCTCTTTGGAGGTAGAAACTCAAAGAGGCACAATTCTTTAAAAACATATAATAATAATAATAATGTGCCTGCTTAATTTATCAGATCATATCTATTGTTACTGTCTGGCTGTGAAGAGAACAAGGAGACTCGCTGACATGTCCTTTCCTGTCATAAAGAAAAGAAATCTGAATTCTTCTGGATTATTTCACATCCTCTACATTCCATTAAAAGGACACAAGAGAATTAATATTAAGTATGAGGATGTGTGGACACTGGCAATCAAAACTCTGCTGTCACGAATGCAAAAGCTCCTATTTAAAGTGTTTTCATGCCGTTAGACAGCCAGTTATTACCCAAACTCTAATTTCCTGTCCTTACTTCATAGTTCTTCCTCAGTACGTCGCGCTTCTTTTCTTGTGCTGAAACAAAATCTAGCAATTAGCTCTTATCTCCTCATTCTGCAGACAATGGCTGGAGCTGAAATGAGTTCATGGTTCATGGTTGCGGTGCTTTTAATCACAACCCCGGACATTAGCCATTAGGGGAACCAACAGCTGTGCTTACACCCACCCAGCTCACAATAGAGCCCACATGGGCATTATGGGAGGTTCATTGAAGTTACTAATAAGGCTTTTATTAACATGGGGAATCAAAAGAGGGCATTAGTAGTGGATATGGAGGATAGTTCTCCCATCATTTTGACAAGCACTGGCTTTCAGCCTTCACCCGGGAGGACACAGTAACACTGAGCCCTGTAGGAAGCCGAGGGCATGTCAAATGATGGGGGTGTTTACTCTGCCTGTTTTACATTATTTAACCATGAAATACAACGCTCAGGTAGGAGGAAGGCCTCATTAGAAGCTAACGACCAGCTAAAGTTAAAGCCATTGTTTGATATTTTGAGAAATCCGTTTATTTAATTCCTTGCCAACAGTTATATCAAAAAACAAAAAAATCAAATCACTTTTTTGTCTGTATAATAAATGTGAAGCTACATCCAGGAGATGGTTAGCTTAGCTTATCATAAAGACCAGAAACAGGGGGAAGCAGGTAGTCTGGTTCTGTTTAAAGAAAGCAAAACCCAGGCAGCTGATCAATCATAAGGGATGTCACATCTTCAGTTTAAATTGGATATCAATAAAAATGAGCTTTCAATTTAAAGGATTAAGATCAAAAGCAGATTTGGAGGTCTGATTCTCACTCCTTCAGCTCCAGGTCCAGATCTGCTTAAAATGTGCTTCAACCTGCAGATGGCATCACCTACAGAGAAGGTGGTGGTTGGGAAGATCTAAAGGATGATCCAGGATTACATGTACATGGGAACCCGACAAGAAGTTCCACTGTGTGTACCAGAACCAGGTAAAAAGTAAAAGGAGAGGTTTTCTAATGGGAGTCTAGCAGCTGCAGATCTTTACAGCAAGAAGCAGTGTCGCTCATGGGAACACTTTTGTCCGAAAGGGCTGCCAAAATCTACACAACATGAAAGTTTCTTGTAATAACTCTAAGGTTTGGAAGTATTGATTGGAAGTATGTGTTTAGCCACATGAGGTTTCACTAAAAACACATACAATAGAAATAAAACTTTAACAACCAAGTAAATAAGAGTGTATTACTGTCAACTTTTTTTTTAGTTTTTCACCAAAAAATTGTTTACAACATACAGAAGGTAATAATCTCCCTTTTGCCCGAGTGGGTTTTCCCAAAAGCTTGCCGGGTAAGACTCGAGATGGATGGATGAACAGATGGATAACTTTCCTTCCACCTTCTTATCTTTAGATTCAACTTTATTGAACTTCGCAGTCCGGCTGTGCTCTGAGGCTCACAGTTTGGATGTAGCATTGAGGATTTAAGTCTCAGGCTTGCATCCTGTGTTGAATCGAAATTGAACAGGTGGTGGAACTGTACAAGACCACAAAACAAACATACACAAAGGATTATGTGACCAGAGACATGGATTACCCATCAAGGCCTTTATTTACCTGACCTTTAGCCCTGATTATCATCTGTTGACATGTGGTCTAGTGCTTAAGCAGCAACTGGGATCAGAGCTGCAATAACTGCTGTTGTTAATACACTGTCAATCCCTCATGCACTCTCTTTTGCTCTCTCACACACATATACACACACACAGACATGCAATCTCACTTTCTCAGTCTCTCCATTCATCAGCAAAAAAGAATCACAGAATTATTGATTCAGTGCAAACAAAGAGTGAAACAATTGATGCGGGAAAAACAAGTCAGGGGTTGTCACTCATTGATTTACTTGTCAGTGAAGGTCTCTGATCAGCAACTGTAATATGAGTGTGTGTTTGTGTGTGTTTGATGAAATGGGAGGCACTGGATGCAACAACAACAACAGCAGCAAATCACTTCAGAATTAACACGAGAGGAAATTGATCGCAGCAATACGAGGCAGCAGTGAGTAAATAATAGTTTCTTTTTGAATTAAGTAATGTTTTCCTCCTCAGGTTTGCATTAGCAAAATGCCTTCAAGGTCTGAGCATGCTCACAGGCACAACATCATGCATAATTAAGCATAACAATTGCACATTACTCATGGAAAATTCACGGAAAGCTTCTTGTCTCCTCGGCTGACATGAACAATTCAGAAGCATATTTCATAGGGCATACACCTTGAAAGAAATTAATTCACATCCTCTTCATTTTTAAGTCAAATATAGTCACATTGTCCCTTTGTGACAGAAAAAAATGTGCATCTGCTTATGCAAACAACAGCCGAGATGCACTGTGTTGCTTTTGCCATCTAATGTGACACAATGCTGAATCACATTAAGCTGTGCCAGCTGGTAATAGTGAAAACATGGATGTTGTTTTTGATGATTGAAACTCTGATGATTTTCTTTGGAAATTGGAAGTCTCACACAATGAGGAATCCAACAAGTAAAACTTCTGTTAAGTGAGAAAGAAAACTGTACATGTTTGTAAAATGAATTAACTACTACAATTAACTACATGCCTCGATTTTTGTGGAAACTGGGCCAAGAACAAAATCTAAATTTTTGGAGTGGAGCAGAGTCTTGGGGCAGATACACAAATTATCTTTTCACTTTTGTTAACATTGTGAGATTGGCAGAGGTAGAGACTGTATAAAAATAATGGACATTGTCAGCATGACATCACCCAGTGGTTGTTGTTGAAGCATTTCTGCCATCACTTTCTTGGTTTTTAGCTGTCACCATAACATGTGCAAGGACGCTAAGTTTTCAGCTAATGACAGTGCTAGCTAGCTAGCTTGGTTATTCAAACAAGACCTTTTTTTTATCCTAGTGTTATGATAAAATAATAGTAAACATATTGTGAAAGGGTTAAAGTTCTCAGTGAAAACACACTGTGGTGCTGACCTATCAACATATCTCGTATCCTTCTTTACTGTCAATCTATCATTTACTACATGAACATCACGATGCATTGAGAAAGACTCAAAACTCATGATTGAGTTATAAACTCATTAGAAATTACTGACCAAGGATATAAACTAAGTGAAATGTAAGCAAATTCTCTCATAGATTTTACATTCCGGTAAAAGGTTGCTGCTTTGGTGAAGGTCTGCATTCTCTGAGTGCCCTTTTTATTTATTAGATGCCAATTAAGATATTAAAAGTGTGTTTTAATGATTCTGAATAAGCTTATGGTTTAGTTCTCAATTGTTTCAGATCATAAAATTTGACTTAGTTGATTATGGACACAATCTGATGGCATGATAGTACAGTACTTTTGTTTGTGGGATGGAAAATCTACCTAAGGTGGGGTTCCTGAGGAAAGCAGGCTGGTGCACATGCTGTACCCACAGGTCAGACCCATAATAAGCTTTGTATCATCCCTCTATGCTAATTATTATTTTACTTTCGTGTTACTTGAAATTAATATCCTTAAAATCTAAATTACAAGCAAACAGTTCTGGGACAAAATATTCCCTGACTACGTTTAAGGGATGTCTCTTCTTTATGTTTTCTTTGTCTGCTTCCCTTGCTCCTTAATCCATCATTAAACAATTTGTTTCCCAGATGTTATCTGGTTTATGCATTACTGACTGCGATGTTGGATTATGTTTATTAATGGAGTTATCACTAAAGAAATCTGCACTCCACACCCTGAGCCATGCAGCAGCACATTGATTTTCTGTCCAGACGAGAGTGTGTGTGGCTGAAGTGAGCCTCTTTTAAAAAGGCAACCAAAATCATAGAAACTGTCTTGAAGCAAACCACTGCCATCTAGTGGACAAACTGTCTACATGCCTGGATATGCTGTTGGTTTGTATGTGTTTGAAACTTACTGAAGCAATAAAACATACCTGGAATTGGTGCATTTTTGCAATCATATGAAAGATTTTGAGTTGTGGTCATTATGAGTAGATAGTCGGATAATGCTTTGCATTTTCACTTTCCTCCCTCCTCACTTTACCTACACTGCGGTCAACTTTTAGAGTCCGTGTAAGTTCATATAACAGCTCCTATCAGATGGTGATTGGCAGCAAACCACAGGCCTAAAGAATCCCGCAGGTCTGTTTTGTTTACTGAGAAATTTGGCATCCTTGAGAAGCCTCTCTGCTTTATCGCTCTGTCTTTCTGAACCAACTGCAGTATGCTAATCCTTGAAGACTTCCGCTCCCACCTGCCAACCCTCATTATTTTCATGCTATTTTTGAGATAAACAATGTAGAGTAGCTCAGTGCCAGTGAGACTTCCTCCCATCATACAATAATGAAGATGGAAATGGCAAGAAAACAGACAAAGAGTTCATCAAATATTTACTTATGCCAAGGCCGCTTAACTTGCTGATTCTGAGAAACTGATCAGTGTATAGAATTTTTTTTTTTTAAAGTTATAAAGTTTACAATGTGGTTTATTGGTTAATAGTTTATGTTCATTTGAGTAAAATAACAGACATATTGTCTTCAGCAAACATACAGCTATTTGGTTATTAAGATGCACTTTTATGATAAATAACGCATACTTTATATCAAATATTACTCTTGAATCTACCAGAGCTTTTACATATAGATTACATTTTTTTCCCAGTACTGTAATTCTACTGTTCACGTTATGATGGTTTCAATGAAAGACAAAATATGTTTATTTTATGTTTTAAAGTCCTGTCTCGGAATCAGAGATCAGTTCTGGATATTGAGTTATAACTCCAACTGGATTGTTTTTCACTTGATGAAACAACCTACTAATGCTCCTCTCAGCAAACACTGACCCCAAAGTTTCAGCAGAAGCTAAGAAGATGCTTCAGCATTATGAGTTAGACATACAAAGCAGGGCTGTTTCAGTATTCCAGGCTTTGTAGTACAAATTTGCTTCTTTGTGTTACTATCTCTCCAACAACTAGGCAAGGAATCAAAAGGTGAAATGTGAAATTTCCATATAGAAGATCCACTTTAATAGAAGTGTGTCCTTTGGTTGGTGGACTACCATTTTGAAGCCTTAATTGTGACTTAGAGGTGACAAAATTTGGACAAGATGGTGAAGCTGGGGAGTTACCAGCAAATGCTAACTAACTAGCTTTGTGGTGCATCTTTAATTCAATATTAACAACTGACTCCTCAGGCTGCCTAGCATATCCTGTGCGCGTAGAGCATAGGTTATATACTGCTTTATAAATTAATGCCTATAAGATGCAATACCCACAGGAAGGTAGGAGTAGTACTCACCATTGAAGCAAGCTGAGCTAAGGTCCTCATAGTCTTCAATGTCACCACTGTCACTTTTTCTGCTCTGATCTCCGAACTAACCACATAGTAACCTCCTGGAGTGCCGCCATCTTGGGTATTTACATCCTGCAAATGTAGTAGTTCTGTACCATCTGACTTTTATATTGTGCCCCCTAGTGGAAACCTCTAGTAATATACGGGGTGTGTCTGTCCCTGTCCTTTTAATCAAAATAGAAAAAGAATACTTTGTAGAGGGAGCTGATAAAGTACCAGTTGAGGTCAGTGCAGGCTAGACTTTTTTTTAAACTGTAAGTATAGTTAAGATTTCACACATTCTCCACAATTCTCTTTGATAGGCCAATGTCACAACCAAGTTTAAGAGGCCTCATCTATTCAGTCACAGTGATTATTAAAGTAAAGCAAATTAAATGATCAAGCAGGTTCATGCACTTCATTCAATAACCAGGCACTTCTCAATACTTGGAAACACACTTTAGAACTCAAGTGTTGTCAAAGATTTCCAGCACCTGTAAGAACCCTGCTATTCGAACAGTAATAATGTAGTCACTGGTATCAGCTGATCCAAATGATCGTCTCCCCCCTCCATCTCTCTACACCTCTTGCCCTCCCCCTAAACTCTTGGATGTTCTTGGCCTTATCTCAAACACCTCTATCCCCATGCATACAATTAACCCCTCCCCCATCCCTGCACTCCATCCCACCTACTCTTGACCATTACCTTCATTAGCATGAGCACAATGGCTAAATAGAGAAGAGGCAGTGAGCAGAAACCACAAAACCAGTCTCAAGGCTCATTTCTATTCTTTAGCCGCTGGCTGGTTTTGACCTCCTTGTTTGCACATTTGGTTGTGGTTACACACTGTGATTTTGTTCCTTTTTTCTCTTTATCTTTCGTACAGCACACTGGCTGTCAACATGAATTAACTTGGCAAGACCTGGCCCGTCTTTTGGGTCATAACGTAGTGCAGACCTCTGCCACTGATGTGCGATGTGTTAAACTGTCCAATTTATCTCACCAGAGAGTCACATCAAGATGCAGCCGATGGGGCATAAGATTAGAAGTGCTTATTGGTATCACTTCAGCCAGAACAAGAGCTCACTGACTTGGAAGCAAGACCAATTGATTCTGAGAAAATTACAGAGACATTTTACAGTTCCCTGATTTATTGCAATGACTGCTTTTAGATATTGTGGAGCATAAAACAAGTGGTGGCTTTAACAATTTGTCAGGCTTGGCCTGCGTTAATGAGCTGACATGATGAAACAGCATTAAATGTCTTTGAGAACTTTTCAAGCAAAATGGAAGCAAAGGGTTGATGCTGGTCGATGGTTTATTGATATACAGCCTAACAGCACAGATTGAACCTACTACTGGCTGACTATAATGCAGGCTGCCAGTATCAACAGTACCAAATTCAGACATGTAATGAAAAATAAATACACTTGTACATGCTGGAATCTATTCCTTTGTGTTGTTACACAAATGTGTGTCAAGAGAAGTAGCAGCGGACAAATGTAGCTTATATAGGCAAATACTCCACATTATATAACAAGGAAATAGGTAGTTTTTGGAATGAAGGATCGTACAAAAAATAAAATATCTTCATTTATATTCAAGTAAAGGAATAATGTAAACAATTTTCAAATGTGGAATTGTTGGAAAGCTCAAACTCAACCAAAGGGTGCATGATGGTTAAGGCAATACATTCAACAGTGTCATGGGAACTTCTTTAGTGCAAATACAGTGTGACTAAACGCACAGCTTATAATAATGTTTATCACCTGAAGTAAAAGAGTCATTTTCAAAAGTAGGTCTTCAAAAAATGCCAAAACCTTGAAACAACCATCTAAACCTTTGGTGCAAAAGATATGTGGACATTTAATAATCAAAAGTAGAAATATGAAAAAGAGGAGGATGTTGGATAAAGGACTTAAATCCCCTCTAACAACAAATGCTGGCTGCTCTTTATATATATAAAAAAAATGAAACCACCAGGATTGTCCAAGATCAACATCACATGAATCAACAAAAAAAAAGGCATACATTTAAGCATTAATAATCTTACTACAATGAAAAACTGAAAAAAATTAAGGACCCTGAGTACAATGCTTAGCAAGGATTATACGAGAATGGAGGTGAAATGGCTTCAAACAAAACACCAGCTTTGAACTGCCTTTTGCCTGAAGGGCAGCATGCGGGGTTTAAACTGGCCCAAGACTCAGTTTCTTTTCACACATGTGCAAATGTCCAGGAGAGAGGAATGGGCTGTGGTGGGGGCAGAGGAAGGACTCAATGCATTTAAATGCTAAACCAGTGTACTTAACAGTCTTTTAGAACATGAATGTGTAGGTAGTATGTTTACAGTGAAATGCATGTGAGGTTTCTGGGGCCAACAAGTTCTTCGATGGAGCTTTGTCTCACCTGAAAGCCCATTTTTGTGTATACATTTACCCATGAACCAGTGACACGCCATGATGCAAAGCTCGCTTCCACATGTAGTATGTGGAGCGTGGGGTGAAGGGGAAGTAAGACCGGAATTCCTTAAATGTGGGGAAGGATTTCTCCTCAAAGCGTTGCTGCAGGAACAGCTTGGCCTTGGCCTTGAAGTTGGCCAGAGCAACAACATCCATCGCAAAGATCTGGTCATCTATGGGTGCCTTGGTGTGAAGGGTGTGCTTTGAGTGTGGGGTGTCAAAGGAGGGCATGGGGAAGGTTTCGAGATATTTGGGACTCTCAACAAATGGGAGCACATGCTGACTTTCCATCCTCTGCTCTGTGATCTTGTGTTCTGCAGCCGAGTTCTCCAGGACGTCTGGAAGGTTGATCTCTGTGTTCTGCAGGACCACCTTCTTCTTGCTGTTCTGCCTGCTACGCCACAGCCAGTAGAAACAAGGGGACATGGATGGGAACTTGAGCTTGAACTTTGTCAGAGACCATTTGGACTTCTGGACATGCAGCTTCGCCGCATCTCGGAGCTGCTTTTTACTCATGTACGCCAGCAGGAAACTTCTGTGTTTTTGCCTGCAGATTCTTGTTCTTGGCACAAAAGGCTGGCTGGTGTTTGAGAGTACTGGTGAAAGACTTTTTGGGCTTTGGCTCTTGTCAACATCTGAGCTGTCCTCACTGCTACCAGCACTGCCTTTGTAACCACCGTTGAACAGCATGGCTTCTCTCCTCCAGTTGTAGTAGGTGGATCTGGAGATCCCCGGGAAATTTCTTTTGAAGATCCTGAAGGGGAGGGAGGTGTTCATGGCGATGCAATTTTGAAGACAGCGCTTAGCTTCCTGCATATGCGCCACACTCTGGGCCCTCTCCATGTCTAGCTTGCCGAGGCCAAGGCCAAACATACTAGCCACACTGTCGTGGTGGTCCGGCTCATCCTGCTTTGCTTCAGGGGAAGACCAGGCCTCCTGTTCCGTGCTCTCTCCCGGACTTATCTCACCGGTCGATGAGGAGGTGGAGAAGTTCCCTCCGGACTTCAGGAGCTCATGCTTCCAGTTGTAGTAGGATGACCTTGAGATCTCAGGGAAAAACTCTTTAAACTGGTGCAGAGGGATGAGCTTGCCTTCTATGTAGCAAGCCTGCAGGAAATACTTTGCCTCATACCTGGCTGTTGACTTTTTGCCATGCTCCCGCGTCTGCCTCTTCCAGCTGAAGAAGGTCCTCTTGGCGATGTTGTACTTGTCCTTCGGACCCAGATAGGGAAGCTGCGAGTCCTGGTTCAGCAGTTCCTCGCTCTTGGTTGGTGATGCCCTCTGCTCGCTGTCAGGGCTTCCAGATGTGAGGTCACTTGTCTGCACTAGTGCCACAAAGTGGTTTGGTCGAAACAAGGACTCGTGCAGCTCACCAGACCACATGATGTGGAGTGTCAGTGGCTCACTGTCATTGGGCCAAGTCCTTGGACGTATGACACGGTTGAAATAGGGTCGGATCTTGAGATTGAACATGGGGTAGATGGAATAGATGTTAAACTGCAAGACTGATGACAGTGCATACACATGCCACATATTAGCGTAGGAGCCGGGGAAGCAGGAAGCTTTGACATCTGCATCAAAGATTGCCTCCAAGACTGTTACAGGCAGGTTGAGCATGTCCTCAGACTCTTCAGCACAGAGGCTAAATCGAACAGCCTGGAGCATCATTTTTGAATCGATCATTCCAGAAAGGTAGTATCTCTTCCACAGCACCATTTCTACAACTGTTCGTACCTGTGGGGGACAATATTACTGCAGTTAGCATTACAGACTTCAAGATTCAGTTGCAAGCAAAATGGTGCAACAGTAACCATACAGTCAGATTATAAACTTATACTTCACCTGTAGCTCCAGGCTAAGTCCAGTGTTGCCCACCAACAGCATGCTAACGGCATCAAACAGCAGGTTGCCCTCTCCCTTGCAGTTTAGTGGCAGGAGTCCCATGGGTGCATCTGCAGGGTAGAGGCCATGAGCTTTGTCATCCACCCCTTCCCACACAGGGAAATCTTGACAGGGGCTCACAGGTAGCTGGAAAGTAGCGAGCACCTGGTCCACCTCCAGGGCCACTCTGGTCAGAGCATCCAGGCCAGAGCTCTCCGTGGCCTCTTGGAGCTCCCCCAGAACCGAACACACAACCTCCTTCCTCTGAATCATACCTGGGGATGTGATGAGAGCTGGAGGGAGGAAGGAGGAGGAAAATGAGCAATGATAATAGAGGTAGAGAAGAGGGAAGTTCAAATCCTGAGAAGCTTAGCAATATAAAACAATAGGGAATGTGTTTATGCCTCTGTTACCAGTTGAATAGATTATGTACTGAGGACTATCCACTCTCAAAACAACAGCTGCAGCTTTAATCAAAGTGCTGCTGCTGCAGTTTTGTCCCAGAACAAAACAAACACATCACACATGTTCCCTATTTATTGCACTAATTAATTCCTGCATCATGAAAAAAAAGATTTATAAAAACATACTGAAAGGGATGGTCCACCTCAAAAACAAAAAGACTCTTTTACTTGTAGTGCTAGATATCAATCCAGATTGTTTTGGTGTGAATTGGAGATACCATCCATAGACATGTCTGCCTTCTCTCTATTTGATACCAATATCTCCAACACAAAGACACTTTAGGTTCATGAATAGCACTACAAGTAAGAGTGCTTTTTGTCTCTTTTTTTTTTTTTGTCAGAAAAACACCAACAAATGTAACAGCCATGGGCTGTGTTCATAGGCCTAACATACAACGCGAGTCTACAAATTCAATTCAAAAAGGAAATTCCAGTATGTTTTTTTCTAATAGCAATTAAGTTTTAAAAAAACAAAAACAATTTGTAATTTGAAACTAAACGACTCAGATCAACTTCAAAGTCATTACCTTCCAGGCTTCCTTTGTGCTGTGCTGTGATGCTGTGATATTTATAGGCGCTTCGTGATTTATTTGCCTTTACCTGGAATTTCAAACACTTAATTGGAGCCGCGAAGTTTAAACCAGTTTCATATCACTAACGGCCTGTACTTAAACGCAACACCAAACACTCACTCGTGGATAAGTTATACCTCATTAATCGCAACGTAAAACGTAATTGATAACAAATACATTAAAACCATAATTTTCCTACCTGGAATTCCAGATACTTTAAAGTTTTCTCGAAGGCAGGCCTGATTTACAGCGGAGGATTACACAGCTGATATTGTTGATCTCTCTCGTGGAGTTTTAGTCCATTGTGCGCGTGCAGCTCCGGTGTTGTGTCCTCCGGTGAGCAGGGGAGATTTTGGGGAGTGATAAGCAGCACCTCCCTTCAGGAAATTGTTCATCGTCGATTCGCTTTTTTGTCTCTGCGTCGAGAGACACCTCCTTCCGTCCCTCCCCCTCCTCCCCCTCCTCCTTCTCCCTCCTCCACCTCAAGTAGACTCCAGCCAGGGTCAATTTCAATGTGAAGTGTTAACAAAAGCCAATGTGTCATTGTGTGGCCATTAGAACACAGAGGCTGCTTGTATTTCAACAGGTATCGGTGCTTTTAGCTTTTACCAACATGTTTCTGCTGTTTCATTGTCAAAGCCAACAGCAGATGTCAACAGTTCACTTTCAAGTTTATTTGTCAAATGCATCAAAAGATGTTCAGGGTTCTTTTTCGACTCAGAAATAAAGTGCAAAAATGTCAAAAGGTCGGCAACAATTCTTTTTCTTTTTCTTTACAGTTACCATGTTTCCTTAAGTTTGTGCTCCAGAGACAGTGTTTGTGGATTAGAGTGCTTATGTGCAGACAGACAGGGTGTGGACATGAGCTTTATGAGAGGACAGAGAGCAGAAGAGGTTCCTGTCCTGAGCTCCAGGTCTGCTTGTTTCTCTACTGTATCACTTTTAACACCTCCTCTCCTGCCTTTTGTAGGATTTCAGTAATCAAGGCCTTTTGTTCCACACACGCACAACAATCCCAGCCACTGTCCCCAACCCCCCGCTCCCCCTATACTGTAGACCCATACACACACTCACACACCGGGGGACAGCAGCATTTGTCCCCCACTGATGTGTCCACTCCAAGCAATTGGCAGACAAGCTGGTGCCTGAGTTCACTGGGGTTCAAGGCTTTGACCTGAAGCTTATCAGCTACTTGGACAATGTGTGAGTGTGTGTGGGGGAGAGTTACTTTGGTTTGTATTTCTAACATTGCAGGCTGAGACACCCACTTGCTAAAAGGTATGTTAATATATGTGCGTGAATAAAAACTCTCTGTTGATAAAGAGCTTCCTTCACTTGTCATCTTTGACCTGAAATGTTTTGAAAGTCCCAGTGTGTTGAAATACAAGCAGCGAGATCACTGTTACCTTCAATTTACTGTAAGTTCTGATGTGAGGATGACGACATACTGTGTAAAGAAAGGTTAAACAAAGTGCTCGAACATTGCTTCAAAAGAGTGCAAGAGAGGTCAGACTAAGGTGCTGGAAGTATTTGAAAAGTGCTGTTATTTGACTTTTGAAAATGTGTAGGAACCCTGTTAAGTAAACTTTTGAGCTGCTTGTACTTTACAAGTTAACATGTTTGCATACAAAACACACAAAGCTTATACATATATTTTTGTTATAAATAAAACTACCCAACAGCATTTACCAGTACTGCTGAAACAATTTGCCAATTCATCAGTTAAACAATTTGCTATTTTGAAAAGAATATACATCACTTTTAATGTGAGAAAAGATATGATTCAGCCTTTTTTATTTTAATAATAAAATAATAATAGTAAAGTATTTCCCACTAGTTCCTAAATTTTTACAATTTATACATTTATGGAGAGAATTATCAACAGATTCATCCATAATGGAAATACTTGCTTCTGTTCAATACAGATAGTTAAAAAAAAAAACTTTAAAAAAAACTTTAAGTGCAAGTACATCCTGATTGTACTCATATATTTATACCATGGACATCTTTGTGTTGTTTTGTTTCACTTTGTAATTGCGTTTGTAGTCATTGTTTTTTGGGGGGTGTTCAATAGTTGTTTTGTGTCTCTTAGGGGTCATTTTCTGTCACTTTGGAGTTGTTTTGCCCCCTTTTCATAGTCAGTGTCAGTTTCTTTGTGGTCTGTTTGCAGTGTTTTTTCTTCTCTTTGTTATCCTTTTCCTTTTGCTTCATGTGGTCATTTTGAGTTTCTTCCTGGTTGGTATGTGTCTCTCTGAGTGACATTTTGTAAATAGGGCAGCAGTGACTTATAACAGATGATATCTACAGTGTAAAGAAGTAAAGACACTGTGGACAAATATACTGAATATGCCACATTGTCCCCAGGCAGCTTTGAATATGAGTTCCAGGACATTTTAAGTACTTTGGTATCCTTAAAAGCATTTAAAATCTTAATTATATCTGTTTGCTGACTTTCATTCCCCATTTGCCTTCATCTTCTTGTCACTTAAACACAGCCTGTCTACTTCCATGCTGTTTTTGGAAGTTGAAATCAAGAAAACAAACATTCCGAATTTAGCATATCTGTTTCCAAGTCATGGGATCGGTAACAAGGTCCTGTAATCTCTCCTAGTACGGCTTCTCCACTTTATTCATCTCCCCTCTTTCTTGTCAATGTTTGTGTCTTCAACATCTCTTCAACCCCCTCAGACTGTTGGCTGCAGCCAATCACACACCTTAGGTGTGTAGATTAGCTGTGCTGCACTGCACTGTGAACACAGTAGTGGGCTGGCTGCAAGCATTTAAAATGCAAATAGGGCAACGCTGGGACCGGCTCCGGCAGTCTCTCACCTGCTGTGGCTGTGTGTGTCTGCGTGTATGTGTGTGTGTGCAGGTGTGACTGTGTGTGTACCAGCGGGGGACAGTAGAAAGAGCTGAAGACTGAAGCCAGCTTCACACTAAATTTAATTTGGGATGTTTGCACTGGCAGAATACCACGTTTGAACCAAAATGTGCAAAACTGTGGTACATTTGACTGTGCAACATTCAAAATACTCTGTGGCTGGTTGAGATTTTATGCCACAATATTTCCAATACCCCAGATTAGATTTTGTGCAGAGTTGCTAACATTAAAAGGGAAATATTCAGATTGTTATTTGAAAAAAAAAAATTGTATAGTCAAACAATGCAGGAAAATAACATATATCTTTAAGTGTAAAATGCCAGGTTTAGGCTGTAAGGTTTTGTCTTAAAAAATTACTACAGACCTAGTAGCTGAGTTTGTCATGTTTGGATTTATTACAGTCCTGAACACAGGCACAAAAAAAAAAACACATTAAGGAACACCATGAAAAACAAAGACATCCTCCGATAGACAGCCAGGAAATACATGCAGTATTTACAGCCATATGAAAAAAGAGCAGTTACACATATTGAGGTAGAATATTTAAAATGTTATAATTTTTTTCTAAAGTCAGAGGGCAAAATAAAACATATTAACAAAGAAGAGATCCCACACTGTAGTTTGGACATCGGGCTATTTGTATCGGACACAGGCGTACTCAGTGGACTCACACTCACAGACAAACACTCTGTCACTGCCGGTGGGTAGAATAATGTCAGCGTAGATCACATCATCATCGTCCAAGACCTAAAGAGGTGCATGCTCATTAACTTTCAAACAATGGCCAAAAGCACAAAAGATTCTGCTTTTTTTGTACTTGAGAAAAAACTGACTTACATTGTTGGTACTGATTGTATAACAAGATTCATCTGGCAGCTGGTTGCCTAAAACTGAAGAAGAGAAGGCAGAAATGTAATACAGTTGTCTTCACAAAACCACTAAATGTTCAGTGCTCTATTATTGCTAAATCATTTCCATCACGTTTGGAACAGCAGAAGCAGAGCTTGTTGAGTACTTGGGTGATTGCCTCAAAGACCACAAAGTACAGTTGTGCAAGGAAACGTGTGTACATGTGGACTCATGTCTGGAAGTGACTGTGTATATGTATGGACTAGTCTGTGCACAGGTATGAGACAATTTTCCATTTCAACAGACGTTTTCTATAGGTTCAGGAAGTTTAGGAAGACTTACTTGTTCTTCTTCTGTTGACAACATACAATGCAACAATCGCAGTCAACACCACACATCCCACCACCCCCACAGCGGCGCCGATTGTTTCCTGGTTGCCACCTGAAAATGGTCATGTAAATCATTTAACACATCAAATAATGTTCTCAATGGATGAAAGAAATCCTCATCTAACTTTAAAGTAATAGTTTTAGAGTTAAATGTGAAAATTGAGACCACTTTTATGCCTGTACGCGAAGTATGAACCTAAAGATAGCAGCCAGTTAACTATCTAAACCTTTAAACAACATATATGGGAGAAGTTAGCCTTCAGAAATGTTGCTGTTACAACTTAAGTTAGGTTTTCTTGAACCTAACTCAGAAGAAGGCTAACTTCTCCCAACAGAATAAATAAGGGGAAACAGCAAGCGTTAGCTTGGTTCTGTCAACCAGTAACACCACCACTTCTAAAGATCAGGAACCGACATGGTGTTTTATTTGTTTAATAAGTACTAAAAAAGTAAAATAACAGGTTGTAGTTCTATTGAGGGTAATTTTTTTTGATAAGGGGCAGTGACTGAGTCTTGTCATTATCCTGAGGTCAAGCTAGCGTTTGCCAAGCAAAGCTAAGCTAATGTTGTCCTGGCTCCAGTTTAAATTAGAGTGCTAGCTCTAATATGACTAATATGAATTGCTCAAGTCCAATTTAAGTCACAAGTCAATGGTTCAAGTCCAAGTCGAGCTGCAGATTTTGTCAAATTGAGTCTAAATTCATCAACTTTTTTGACTCAAGTCTGACCTGAGTACAGGTCATGTGACTGGAGTCCAAACCTCTGCTGGAAACTATTCGGTGCCCGTTGGTATTTTACCTTTACTCAATTTGCAAACCATGTCATGCTTTCCACAACAATCAAAATATTATTAAAATCTGAGCGACAAAGCTGGTAAAAAAAAATAATACTATACCTTGATTTTCAGGTTCCAGTTCTATGGTTAATCCTCTTCCCCTTCCTTTAAGAGCTTCAATGAAAATAGAATTATTAGGTTATTATTAGCTCTCTGCGTTCATCCCCTCTACTGGTTAGGACCAATCATACACACCTGGGACTCGGATCCGCACCTCCACCGAAGTCCAGGCTGTCCCAGCCACAGTCGCCTGGCACCTCAACGTCTTGTTTCCAGGACTTTGAAGGGTGACAGTCAGAGTTACAGAACAAGAATACTCCTTTGTTATCTGATACTGTGAGTCCTCTTCAATCTCAGCACCAGTCTCATCCACCCACGTCAGGTGGACCCGGCGGCGCTGTGAAAAACAACTCATCCTCTCCACGAAGGCGAGGAGAACACACTGCAGGGACACTGTTTTGCCAGGCATGACTGTTTGCTCCAGGGAGGCTGAAATATAATATTTTATAAATCATTTGTTTTGTGTGTGAGTACAGCACACATTTCTCATTTTTGGTTA
>CAFUXE010001135.1:75317-113697 GCA_903364295.1 Serranus cabrilla
TAACACTTTAATCTTACTCACTACTTTGAGGATAGAAGTCATCCCCGTTTTTTCGGCAGTGGTGACGCCCAATGTCCTCTGTGACATGTTGGATTTGCAGAGTGCATTTTGAATCCTGGTCCTCTGATGCGGCTGTCTGGATCTCCCCGTTACTCACTATGGCAACGTAATCACGTATTTCTCTTCTGAGCTGCCATATGTGAAAGCAGACTAAATCCTCCTCACATGGATATGCAATATCATAAGCCCGTTCAGTCAATATCACACCATCTTCTCCCATTACACCTGATGAAAGATGATAAGCAGGGTCAGGTTTTCTTAATCACATGTTTGAGATTAGATTATACAACCATCATGAGTTCAGATGTGTTAATGTCTCACTCACCTGTCGTGATAGAAGATAACAGCAGCAGCAGCAGCAGCCTCATCATAGCATGAACACTTCTAAACATCCTGTGCGCAAATCTGTTGGAACACTTGAGGTTTACTGATGTTACCCTGAGCATTAGTCAACAGAAATGTCACTTCCTGCATTTGCCAACATCCCCAACCTGCTGATGTGGAAAACCTGAGCAGCTACTGCTGTGGCTGTAGTTCCAGCTGTTTTAAATCAGGGGTTAGTTTTACTTGACATTTTCAAAGACAATATTAGAATTCCACATAAGAAGAAGAAAAGGATGTCAGTATTTAGTTTAATTCAAACAGACTGGGACCATTCAGATGTTTGCTTAAATGCTTTGCACTTTATTAGATGATGTCTTACTAAAAGAGATAAGGAAACTACTTTTTAGAGTTCAACAGTGCTGCTCTGAGTGTTTAGCTTTCAAGTCAAGTCCCAAGTCAAGACAGGCAGGTCCCAAGACATGTCCAAGGCACCACTGACCCCAATTCAATGAAGGTGAAATGGATTTTGTCTGTGTGCTTCAGCAGATCTCACTGACAAGAGTTTTCTTTCTTTCTTTCTTTCTTTCTTTCTTTCTTTCTTTCTTTCTTTCTTTCTTTCTTTCTTTCTTTCTCTGGATGAACTGAAATGCTATTGAAGTTACTGCTACCCATCAGCAGAGGGCGCTAAAGATTGGATGAAAAGTGACGGCTCCTTTTGTGACAATATATTCCAGTACCTTTTTCCCAGACAAGTGATGTGCCCTTTTGCAGCTCTCTCTGATTCTTTCTTTCTCATTTAAATTAGAGGCTCTTGATCTTGAAAACCTTTTCAAGCACATCTAATGGTGACAGCAGGTTTATTTCAAACCAGCCCAAGATATTACACCCATGAATTCCTTTACTTCTGTACTCATGAATAAATCCCAAATGTAATGTAAAAGAACCAACTTCTCTCTCATGAAATTCTAAATGATTCCTTTTGACACTTTGTTTTTGTCCTATTTCCTGCTGTAACCACACATACTGACACCACGTTTCCTCTTCTGAAATGACACATTTTCACGATCCATTTAAAGCCTCTCTGGTGTCTCCAGCTGATTGAACCATTCACCCATGATGACACAAGTTTACTCACACAGATATAGTGTATAATACAACAATTTAACCTATCTGTGGTTCACTCAGCATCGTGTTTAAACTGGAGCAATGTTGGCTGTTTTCTTCCGCAGCACCTATATTTGTTTGTGAGGCTCCAATTGGATGTTAACACACAGCAGGAAGCATTACACATGTTTGTGTTGACGCTGAAATAACCTGTTTATTAATAAATCTGTGTAGTAGGAAAAATATATGACATATGCGATCACAAGTTGTCATGTGTTTAACCTCAAACACACAGATAACACTTGTGTCATGTCTGACTGGGACAGTAGCAAACACAGGAACTTAAAGGGACAGTTCAGAAGGTAGTGAACTATAGTCAGTGTATGCAGTAGATGGCATTCATGAGAGTTACTGGTCTTGTTTGTTTGTATAACTTTAGTGTTTTAAAAAGTTAATTTGGAGCCATAGTAATTTGGAGTCATATTAATACACACAAAAACATATTTAACATGCTACAATCCATTTTTCTCTAATGTGCAATATCTGTGAAATACAAAATACTCAGGAATCAAAAATATATATTTGCAATATTAACAGAACATTCCAAATAGCAGCCATGTGAGTATTTTTGTATTTAAGGTATGTATATTATTTATGCATATGTCTTATTTTTATTCTGTATATTTTTGTAAACTCCCGTCTGTATCTTGAGCTGCTGTGACCACTTAATGTCCCCACTGTGGGATAAATAAAGCCTTATCTGTAAAATACACATATTTTCCCACTTAATGGAGCCCCGGTCCCATGTGTAGAAGTAAACAATAAGATGAGAGCCTCATCAGTTGATGCCGGTCATCATGGAAAAGAGATTAAAGAACAAAGTCTTTTTCACAGGGCCCATTAATGTCATACTTTGTTAATTATAGGAACTGTTATCATAACACAAAAGAACATACATAGAATATATTTTGTGAGTGTTGGACACTCGATTTTGTCAGTCTCAGTGTAGAGAGGGAATAAAGAGACACAGCACATGCAAACAGCTGCTGAACCATTTTTATTTAGGCATTTGAACAGATCCTCAGTGTCAAATCTAGACAAATAAGTTATGTATGTTACAAAAATAGCAAGTCTCAGTTTGTCAGTTAAAATCTCTTCAGTGTAACGGCAAAATCAAACTGATTCAATAAGAGAATTTAAAAACTGCTTAAACTCAGACATTCAGGGAACCACACAACTATTTAGACTGAAAAATATATGTTATATATGTATATATATATATATTTACATGACCACTTCAACACAATCTCACATTGATAGTTACATATTGCATCTTTCACATCAACTGGATTACATGTTAGCTATCAAATGGAAATCACAAGTTCCAGGTGTTATCTACCTTCCAGTCAGAGGTAACAGCCACTGGATCAACACCAGCAACTTCAACAGACATACCAAGTTTCCTTTTTTCATCATCACGCACCATCAAACCATCAAACAGCCTCTCAGCAGCTTTGAACAAGTGACATTTGAATTTAAACATCAGGATTCCAAGAAATCATTTCTTTATCAGTCTGAACACCTGTGAGTGAATCCAGGTGAGTTACATTCAACATACTGAAGGTTTAAGTGCGTCCGTGACTTCCTGCTCTCCAACAGCCTTTCATAGAGTCTTCATACAGAAATGATAGCAGTAGTTGCTTGGTTTACAACTTCAAACAGCTCAGAAAAGCATTCTGGGAACAGGTTATCAGTAGTACAGATTATTTACTGCTTTGATGGGAACAGCCTGCCTGTACGGGAGTAACATTGATTGCTTTACAGCAAAATATTCAACTTTCAGGCATAAAATATATATTAAAAAACATCTGATACTGACCACACACATGCAAAAAGCATACACACATTAACAATACCTGTACACGATTATGCTAATATATTAACTTAGAAAAACAAATAGGTTGAATAAAAGGCCCAATCCAGATAAGCTACAGAATATCGATATGGGTATAGAAATTACTATTCAGAGGGATTTTTCCAGCATCCTGCTTGGTACAAATGTAATTTTTGTTGGATCAATTTAATAATATTTCTCCATAGGAGTGCACTTGAAACACTCTCAGAATCAGACAAATAACTGCTACATAGGCAGGTTGGTATGCTGGTATGAATGTGTGACCCTCCATTAAAACTGCTTTTAAAGATCATAATTCAAGCACTTTTAAAGCAATTCCAAGGTACTTTAACCAAAAATATCAAAACTCTCGAAGCCTTTAAACTGTCACCATAAAAGCATTTTGGAAAAATTGATATTAAGACAATTGCTAATTGATATTTGCCATATGTAAGCCTTGTTACACCTCTGGATCAGGCCATACAGTAGTAAAGATTTTTTCAAACTTCACAGTTTGGTAAAACACAACATGCCAAACAGACAACAAGACAAAACAAAGTGCCATCTACAAGCCTGACTCGCACAAAGACACACTTTACATTCAGTCCCTGAAGAGCCCTTCAGACCAGTGGATTCATGTTGACGTGCTGTCTGGAGTAACAGTGCTTTAATGAGGATTTTAATATAGCTGCATTAGGGTTTTTGGTTTGAAAAGCAGACACAAGTGATAAGTTCAGTACACTTATCAAATGCTACATTCCATCTCTCTCTCTCTCTCTCTCTCTTGGCTCTTCAGAGGAAACAGTTCGATACAAACGGGTGATTCAGCTTCCTTACACAAAATAAAAGTATTCATATAAGGCAGGAAAAAGGTTTCCGATACAAGTAAAAAAAAAAAAAAGAAAATAAATGCTATATACAGGTGCAGTTAAACACTGCACATTTCAAGATATATGTACCAACCTTCAGTGTCTACACTGTACACACTACCTAGCCACACCCTCGGCTCAGTAACAAGTCTAGATCAGTGTCATACAAGCTGCTGTTAAAAACGTATGAATTTCAAAGCTCCATTTTCCATCTTTTTAGAGGTATTCCCTTTACAAGTCTGCATCTTCAGAGGCAAACAACTGAAATAACTGATAAAAAATAAATAGTTTTCCGTTTTGACATGAAAGTAAAAACAAGCGTTTATAGAAACCAGGTATTTTTTGACTCAAAATTGGGAATGACTGGTCTGCTGTGGGATTGAGTCAGACAGTAGTAAAGGGTTTGTATTTTGTCTTTCCATGCTCTTGTAAAGTGCCCAGGTTGAGGCTAAGACCTCTGTGCTTTCACAGGCTGGAGGGTTGGGCCTGCTGCTGTATCTGTGCGTGGTGGCTCGGCTGAGCCGGCTCACAGTCGCTCGGTCCCTGCTCCACGCCCCGCGCATACATGAGGATGAGGGTGACGGTGGCAAAAGTAGCCGCGTTCACGGGGAAGGCTCGTAGCAGCGTGGAGGTGAGTCCTCGTGTGAACACCATGTAGCCCTCTCTATTCACACTCTGCCTCACGCAGTCAGCAATGCTGCTGTACTGGTGGACTCCACCCACACCGTCTGCCTGCAGCCGCGATTTGATCACATCCACAGGGTAGGTGGAGAGCCAGGAGGCGATGCCGGCCATGCCTCCGGCAAACAGTAGTTTGGGGATCATGTAGCGGTCGTCGGGCTCACAGCCAAGGCTGCGCGTCATCACATCATAGGCCAGGAAATACACTCCGAAGCCAGGTGTCTCTCTGATTAATGTGGTGACCATGCCTCGGTTTACACCCCGCACACCCTCCCGATTGTAGATGCGCGCCAAGCAGTCCAAGGAATTCTTATACAACTTCCTGGAAGACTTCTTCTCTCCAGTACCCTGCATTTGCATGCGGGTTTTAGCCAGTTCCATGGGGCAGCAGATGACACACTGGATGGCGCCTGCTGCTGCACCAGCAAGGAACTGGTTCATGGGGGTGTCATGTCCCAGCATCCGCATGGTGTTTCCCTGAACACCAAACACTATAGCATTGATGAATGTAAGGCCCATCATGGGGGATCCGATGCCCTTGTACAAACCAAATACCTGTGGAAAAGGTCAGAGAAATCACATTAGACAAGATGTTTTCACACATATCTCTAAAAAATCTTAAACAGGTTTGTTTGTTTTCAAATGAACAGAACACTTAGGCTCTTACTTTAACCATGTCAGCACCTTTACGTCAACTTAACAGTCTAATTCAACTAACTTTTAGTTACATACCCGTATGACAGATAAAACGCAGTTTCATATGTTGTGCTTTTGAGCAGGCTACCCAGCATGCAATATTTTCAGAACAAGCTGCTACAGAGCTGCCACATCAGGAAAAAGGGCTAAAGTACAACTCAGTATTTCCACTATTCAAGAACTCCTTTTCAACTCCTCTATTTTGTTCCTGTATACATCCTGCCTGACCTTTGTGATATCTAGCAGGTCAAAATTCTAGTAAGCTTGCTCTTCTACAAGCAGAACTTGTTAAAGTGGTTAGGATTAGGTGTCTGCAGTATAAATGAAAAAAAAATGTGAAATGCCCTGAGGTAAGATCCTTGAAACAGGTGCTTCTTCATTTTGCCTCTACACAGAAATCTTGTTTTTCCTCCAGCAGTGATCTGCTTCTGGTAGTTATTCAGAAACTTGGAATAAAAACATCATGAGATGTAACTTATACTACTTGAATATACTTCTTAGACTGAAAAAAGCAAATTGCTAAGGAGAAAACTTAATAATAAAGAAAAAGCAAGAAATCCCAATAATCACACAACAGGGAAAACAAACCGATTTTGCCATTAATCACATGACCAGCAGAACTACCCTCACTGTGTCCTGCACTTTGACCTCATTCTTTGATCCCATTCAGTCTTAAGACCAAGAATGACATGAATATCTGGTCACTCTGACCTCATTGACTTTTAACTGCAGACCATACCGGTCATGGGGGCTGGACCTTGCTAAAGATAGTCTCTGTTAAACCTTATTTTGTCAGCATGCGTGAGCAGCGGGCTTTGCAGCCCAGAGAGGGAGAATGCACTAAGGAACAAACCTTCACTCATGTCAACATAACCAAGCAAACACACTGTACAAAATAAATATATTATTAGTCCCTTGTTAATAATATCACTGCATGCATTAGCATAAGATTTACAGGTAAATAAATCCACATACCGACTCCTGCCGTATGATGGACTGGAAACAGTGAAAGGTCCCACGGTACAGAGGCTTATCAATACTCTGGACCTGCAGTCTCACCTGGAAAAGAAGACGCTTTTTTAGTAACAAATAAAACATAAAAAACCAAACAGATTCCCATCTGACATACAATCCACAACAAAGGAGAGGGAGTAGCACATTTGCAATGAGCAATGATCAATACAATTAGCTGAGTGCAATGTACAGTGATGACATGGTGACTAATGAAAAGCAGAAGCATTAAAACTTGTGTTGAAAACACGCTTGCATATGTGTCTAATGGTTAAAAAACATTCGGTTTTAAAGTTCAAAATAAAAAATTTTTTTAAGAAAAGGTGCTTTTAAAACCCTCCAATGCCTCTTTTTTTAAAAGAACCGTTAATTACCTTTACTGTGTCAAAAGGGTGTCCAACCAAGACTCCAGCAGCACCTAGAGACAAAGGAAACAACTATAAGAAGATGTGATGGACGACGGTAATCTTATCACTTCACCTTTTCATTAAATTTTACCCTGTAAAATGTGTTGTACTTGTATTATACAAACCATATACGGAATTTATGTAACAACTTGAATCAAATCGTTGGAGAGTATGACACTTTAACCTACTCACAGACCCTTCAAATTTCACACTCTTAACAATGCGGGCCATACCCCCCAAAGTCATCTTATCATATCACACAAAGACAGCATTCCCTCATCCTTATCCTTATCTCAGTCATACAAAACAAGATTAGTGTGTTTTTTGTAGCAAGGTTTTTTCAGACATCTGTGCAAACATTAACTTTGGCTGTGTTTAACCTCTGTTACTAAGGCAGTGCCAAACACTCTTGCTAACCTTGCAGAGCTCGTCTTTGTTCTGCACGTGTGAATAAAGTCATAACTCTGGCACAGTCCGAACCTGTCTTCAAAGCCCTGGCAGTTACTGTACACATGCCAGATTTTCTGATTATTTTGAGAAATCAAACACACCCGGGCCTTTTGAACCAGTTTTTGGCCTATTTGACCACTCTTTGCAGGACAGAACTCTTGCTGCTGGCACTGTTGTGTAATTTTAGAGTATGCTGCCATCTCCTCCAGGGTAACGCAGCCTTATCGAGCTTCAGCCAGCTCGCTGGGCATCATCACCCTCTAAAACTTTCTTCAGTGTGCCTTTGAAAGTTACATAACCTCGGCTTGTGAAACACATGCTCATGTTCTGATGCCAGATTGGGCTTCTCACCTCAGTTTATGTTGAAACCTGATAATAGTTCCTGGACAGACCACAGAAACAACATGAGGAGCTCACCAGAAACAAAGAGGGTAAATACCTTTTTTAGGTTTTTACAGGCAACGTGATAATGCTAACTTGACTATATTCTCAGACATTTTGGACTACTGTTTATACTGTGGTAGCTATCTAATTATTAACTATAGGTCCATTCATCCATTATCTGTAACCGCTTATCCTAGTCGGGGTCAGGGCTGAAGGCAATCCCAGCTTACAATGGGCAACAGGTAGACAGATTCATGTCTACGAGCAATTTATCAACAACGTCAACAAATATCCTAATAAAGTTGCATCCCTTTGGTCTGTGGGAGAAAGCTGGAGAGCTCCCAGAAAACTCACACTGACATGGAGAAAACATGGAACTTCCACACAGTAAGACCCCAAACGGATTCAACACCAGAACCCTTTTACTGTGAGACAATTATAACAACCACACCACCATGCCAATACAGTATATCTGTAGGGGGCAATGTGTTCAACCAATGAGTGACACAGTTTTAGGACAGTACTGGATATATATCCACATATATATATATATATATATATGGTTGTTTTTGTCAGTAAACAGTTTTCAGTGGATTTTCAAGAAATCATGATTCATTAATACTGTGACATTAAATTAAAAACATACCACAGAGGATTTTTTTTTCAATTCAAGAGGTTAATGACATATTAGCTGAAAAATGATGCAACTAGCAAGTATTTTTATTGTGACTTATTTAATCATTATAATCAGGATTCTCAAAAGCTTGGATGTTGTTGAAAGCATTCAAAAACAGGATGGAATAATTTGCTTGTCCTTTGACTATGTATTCAATTGATAATAATACATTTTTTCCATTTTCAGATGATAATTCATTGGTACCAATTTATGGAGCATCCTTAGTTAGTTGAAGCCCTACACTGTTTTGAGGTTGGAAATAACAATAGTCCTAGTATCAATCAAGAAAATATCTAAAACAATAGATCTGATTTTCCTGGCCCACTTGTGTCACCACAGTAAACAAACCACAGCCAGCTTACCCGTCATAAGCACCTGCTTTGTCACCTGACCCATTTGTAAAAAGAGCCAATCAGGGAAGAGACCCAGCTGTAAGCCAGGAAAAGAACACAAGCAGGCGTGCATTTGACTCAATGACGTGCGGTCATTGACCTTACTGCACTGCTATCGGAGTACCGGGAAAAACAAGCAAGGGTGTTGCATCATAGTTGTTAGAACAATTCCCTTCACAGTGTCAGCACCCGTCTTCTAATGCCTGAGAATGCAGGCTTGAATGCAAGCTGGTTTAAAAAATGATCCCCCTTGTTTTAAGCAAAGCACAAACTAGGCCATCCTAAAACAGCAGCAATCAGCTTCCTGTCTGCCTGTAGATGGTTCTCTGAATTCTACCCCCCTCTGTGAGGGTGGGAAACCACATGGTTTGCCACTGCAGTCAGTGTTAAGAAAAGAAAGCATGAGATTGGTCTGTCTAGGGGTGTGTACTGATTCATGTAATCTTCGTATGGTGTGTATGGAAACTTTAGACTGCCAGGCCATCCTGGCCTGACGGCTCAGGTTGCACTTGTGTTTGCATGCTTTCAATTCTCAACAGGGTGTATAGGTGACAGCAGAGAGAAGTGCAGAAGGTTGGAACACCCTTGGTGAACAAGACATAATGTCTTTCCTATATGAACTTTAATATGCTGTAAACCTGACATACCAGAGACCCTTAGATCCAATTACATTTAAATGTTGACTTTCAATGTTAGTATATTAAACACAACCATATATGTTGTTTGTTTGATTGTTTTGACAATCATAGAAACTAATGGGGAAATGACTCAATAAAATAAGTAAGTCATGTTGAAACCATTATCCCTATTCACTACTTGACCCTGCAGTGTATGCAGAAACACAACTGCACACTCACTCAAAGTCAAAGTCCGCCATCAGGTCAAATGCAATCAGCGGGCATTTACAGTATTTGCTTTAGTGTGCCGACCTGCGTTGGAATTTCGAAAATGCACTAGTAATCTTGTGATTAGGTTGCATCACATTACATTAGTGAGGGTGGTGGTTTTCAACTGTCAAATAGAAACAGGGGGGGCTTTTTAATCACAGCCAGGCGTCATGATAGTTTCTCAAACCAAGTGTCTCTTGTCAACTGCATTCATCAAACAACCTCCAAGATAAAGCGGCTAACACTAATGCTGCTGACACTTACCTCCGACGCATCCAGCAACGAAGTCCATCGCCGCTCTTAAACGTCACCTGGCTGAAGGAGGACTTAATATTATGTTACCAAACGCTAAAGAGACTCTCAACGTTTTATCCAACGTTTTCCCCTAAAACCCGTTACTTCGCTGTGCACCTGACAATCACTGTCCCTGGGTGTCTAAGCTAGCTAACGGACTAATTGACACTTTCAGTTACCGTCTGTGTTAGCTAGCACTGGCTAGCTAGTTCCTAGTCCCCCTCTTAAGACCCGACAGTCCAAGAATACTAACAGTATTTTTTACTTTTTAATTTATTATTTAGCTTGTTTTCTATTTATCCTAACAAACTTCTCTTATTGACCTACGCGTCCTCAGTGAATCGTTGTGGCGTTTACAGTCAAGGCGGACACCCTCCCCACTGTCTGTATCAAGGAGGTTTATTCTGTAGCACACAAGCTAGCGTCACAGGAAGTAACTAGTAAGGGGGCGGGAATTGCCGGCATCGGGTCAAGTTTCTATCCAATCAGAGTGAAGACATCACGCCACCACCCCGCTTCACACTTAATCCTCTCCATTCATTGGCTGCGTACCGCGAGGGCTCCCAGTGTCTAAAGGCGTCACAAGTGCCGTGTGATGTTTTGCTTTTTGAATGAACTGTCCCTCAAGTCTCGTGTTACTGGAGGGAGGCAGATTAATCATTCACAAATTTTCTATTTGATAGGTTTATGGACCAGAAAAAAAGAAGTAATTTATGACTGACATCTTGTACAAAGAGTTTTGCATTATTCTATGCACATGTTATATTCGGCTTCTTTAATTTTGCAACATATAACATGAATCTTTGCATTATCCCAAGCCAATTATTTGCATACATTTTATCTAGATACATTTAAATTTACAAACCAATGGCCAATTTCTATTTTTATTTCAATATTTTGTTTCTATTTTCTATTCATAAAAAGTGCAGTGCATTCATACATGTGCAGTTTAATATTAGTTAGAATATTATCGGGAAACATTTATATATGAAATATGATATAAAATAAATACAAGATCTCAACGTTTTTGTCTTGCATATAATGTTTGTTTTCTAGACACATTTTCTCTTTATAACCAAACATTCAGATACAGCTAATCTTTCGGCCATCTTCGGGTAAAATCGTGACCAATGATTTCAGTCGAGGCTGTTTGTGGCCATTAGTGTGGCCACGCCTTTGCCTCACGTCATATAACAGCAACACACTCAAGGTTATGTAGCATATATGAGAAGAAGAATGGGTTCATATCTGACAAGTATCTGTTGGCCAGTCATCATCTGACAGGATGCATATCGTTGATTTTGTGTCTGGATCATTTGCAGGTAACAGGTAACGCTAGTTAGCATGAGCCGGGATGTTTGCTAATGGCTAGCTACTGTATATTAGCATGGTGCGATATATATGACAGCATGTGAGAAGATAATGTTAGTCCTGCCTTTCAACTGTAACGTTATGTGTGTTGTCGAGCTGTTTTTGTGAGCTCCTTTATACATGGTATGTCTATATCCGGGCAGTTTAACCTGAAGAAGGATTTGGTCGTAGAAAGAGTACACAGTATTACTAGTGCTGACCATCGGCTTCATGGGGCTGTCATAATGGCATACTTACACACTTCACAAATGTCATATTCATACAGACTGTACTCATTTTACTGAGAGAACAAAAATGATGTGGTTACATCATATCTTTAATTCGCTTACCTTGTCCAGCCAAAGCATTTATTTTTAAAGATGTAAAATAGATTTAAAGATAAAACAGATACTGTTAAACCAGCCTCTGAGCTGCCGTTTCCTAAAACGGGCTGCAGTTAGAGCCTCTACCCTTGAGCATTGATGTGCGTGCGGTGTCCTTGATGCTCTCTTTGCTTACCACACAGGGGCATGTGGAGTTGCAGTGGGCTACCCTCTGGACACTGTGAAGGTACTGTTAAATTGGCACACATCTTAAACATGTCAAGATGGTCATATAACAAATAGATTTTCATATTATTTTATATCATATTCTTTATTATTCTAGGTCCGGATCCAAACCCAGAAGCAGTTCACTGGGGTATGGCAGTGTATAGCAACGACATTTTCAAAAGAAGGGGTAAGTGGAACAGTACCACGTTTTTTAGTGTGTCTACGATGGTCCGCAATGACCGAGGGATGTAAGAGATCTGGTTCCCCTCCCTAAACCTGATCACCTACCTTCCATCATCGTCCACCTCAACTCGCCTCCCCCTGCTCCCCTTTCCCTACACACTCATCCCACCATCTCTCCTCACCTTCTCTCCTGGCACCTGTCGTTGCACCTCATTCATTTTGCTCACCGCTAACAGACTAAAGAAGCTCATCAGGAGATCTGGTTCTGTCTGGGAGTGGAGCTGGTGAGAGGAGGATAATAGATGAGGAGAGGTGTGGTTTATAATTAGTTTTCTCTCATTTGTGTCACCAGGTCCATGGCTTCTTCAAAGGCATGTCCCTACCCCTCACCACAATCTCTATGACGTCATCGGTGGTGTTTGGCACATACAGGAACTGCCTGCAGTGTCTGAGCCAGGCACGAGGAGCTGCAGGTGGTCCCAACACCAAACTAGAAGTGTTCCTGTCTGGCTTGGCGGGAGGTATAGCTCAGGTAATGGATAGCATTTTATAAACCCCTTTAAAAATTGTTGAATCATGTGCCTCAAAGATGCGTTTCATTGCAACTGCAAATGATAATGTAATGTATAATTTACATCCATTTTTATATTTGGCACCTTAAACTATGGGTGGATTATAAGACAATGGGCTCCTGGGCACAGACATGCAAAAGGCCCCACCATCTCTGATATGTAGAAGCAAAACACACAGACTTTATAGTTGTTCAGCCTCTTCTTGCATTTCGTATCTCTTTGTGGTCACTTTCTATGTCTTTCTGGTTATTTTGTGTCTATTTGTGGTTGTTTTGCCTATTTTAATTAATACTCGTTTTGGATGTCTTTACAGTAGAGCCAGACAGATGTATCAGCTGACAGATATTATCCACAGATAATGGCCTATCAAAGGCTTATCAGTATCAGTGTGTATGCTGTCTGATATGTGCCTTTAGAAAAACGTTTTACATAAATAAATAATACAGAAAATGTTCGTCATGATTAAGCGATGGTGTTGGCTATTATTTTTTTATTTATTTTTTTGAATAGGAATTCTGAAACTGAACAGTAAAGTTAATTTAGCAATTTATTTTTTTACTATTTATTCTTTATTTTCCTATATTTAATATATTTGAGAAAGTAGTTCTTTAGGCAAATTTGCAGAGTGGTAAAAAATCAGTGCACAGTCGACCGAAAAAATGATTATTTTCATTCAAGCTCAAAAAATTACTATATCAGTCACCATATCGGTTATTGATATCTTAAATCTGAAATCAGTATCTGCATCTGTCTAAAAAGTCCTGTAGTGGTCAGGCTCTACTTTGCAGCTGTTTTGCATCTCTTTGTAGTTGTTTTTGGATCTTTGTGGCCTTTTTGTGCCTCTTTAAGTCTCTGCCTGCTCAGTATGCATCTTTTTGACTGACATTTAACAGGTGGAGGCCAGAGGGGCCTCTGACACTTTTGTCTGCTGTGCCTGTGCCCTGTAGGCCCGTTCAGTAATTCTTCCATGGATAACTGCACAATGGACACAAAAAATAAATGTGTAGATGTGCATAGCCCTGCAGCTGGAGCTGTACGCTCAGGTTTTGAGATATCTGCTTCTAAGACTTCTGCTGTTTTTGCGTCTCTCCTTATCTGCCTCCAACAGACGTCAGTGATGTCTCCAGGTGACATGGTGAAAGTACGTCTGCAGTGTCAGACCGAGTCCAAGCGAAGAGGAACAAACACGCCCAAACCCAAGTACCGCGGTCCAGTCCACTGCCTGCTGAGCATCATCAAAGACGAGGGGTTCATGGGGCTCTACAGAGGAGCGCTCCCGCTGATGCTGAGAGACGGGCCGTCATACGCAGTATACTTCCTGACATACACGACCATCTGTGAATGGCTGACAGACAGCGGAAAGAAAGGACCAAGTGAGTGAACGACACATGTTCTCTTTTGTTTGTGACACTGACTCCCTCTGTGAGCTGAAATGCTTCATTTCAAACAACAGTACTCTGGATTTACAAACGCATACATAATATTTTCACACTGAGTCATGAAATCAAAAAATAGATATATTTCTGTCAGTAGGAGCATTAGTTAACAGAAAGAGACAGATGCACATGCAAATTATTGTTCCTCCATATTTAGGGGAATTAAATAAACATTAATGACCATTATAATTCTTATTTTAAGATGAATGAAAATAAAATAGGTAAAAATAAATAAATAAGCAAAATCAAATCATACCTATAAAATATTTGACAAATACGTGATGTAATATCTAGTTATTGAACTTTTCAATCAGTCTTTTTTTTGTTGGTGGTCTTTTCAGCTGCAGTCATTGTTTTGTATAACAGCAAATCTAAATTAAATTTGTTGCATAAGCTATAAACAAGCTCATGTCCTTGAAGTTAGCATAACCAAAGAGGAACACTACCAAAGCCAACACACAGTTCATAGGGCAGTTTATTGGCAGACACCAAAACTCTTCCCCCTCATCTTACAAATTCCTTGAGGATTAAAAACATAATTTAAAAAGAACAAACACCTGTGTCTTCTCTCTCCCTCCAGATTGGGGTGGTGTGATGCTGGCTGGTGGATTAGCAGGAATGGTCGCTTGGAGTTTTGGAACGCCCATGGACGTGATCAAAGCCCGTCTGCAGATGGACGGAGCGCGGGAGACGAAGCGATACAAGGGTTTCCTCCACTGCATCAGTGAGACAGTGAGGGTGGAGGGGGCGGGGGTTTTCTTTAGGAGTTTAAGCATCAACTGTATACGTGCATTCCCCGTCAACATGGTGGTGTTTGTTACATATGAAGTTCTCACTGGTTTTCTTCAAGGATCCGGACCAGACAGTGTTGACCCTCCTCGGTTACGGTTCGAATAGTATCGACTGACCTCACCCATATAACCTTTTCGTCCTTAATCCGCTAAAAATAGGCGTTCAACGAGTATGTTTTTCTGAAGTGTCCGAGTCGACGCCAAAAACAAACCAGACTCTGCTTACAAAACACTCAGTTTAACAGCTCTGGGCTCCCTGTTACACAGACGAGACTCCTAAATCAAAGGGAATGACTTTGTATGACTCCTAAAGAGAGACTCCTCATTTCGGCTGCTATCTAATTTTAACAGCCATTCTATGAACTAAGAAAGAAAAAAATTAATTAAGATGTATAACGTTACTGTTTGTCATCCCGAACCCCTCCAGTCAACACGTCCATGTAGTTTTTTTTAACATGATTGCATTAAATCATGAGTTATGCTTTGTGAAACATGAAAAATATATCAGAGGACTTGCGTGAATTGTGGATCATCTGTTTGATAAGTTAATTTACATTTTACATGACTGACAATGATGCAAATAACGTCTCAACCCGTCTTAACACAGTTTAGTATAAAAAAACGATTTAACATGAAGTGGTGTTAATTTTAGCTCTATGTACAATCTAAAAGGGGATTACATTCAGTTTGAGTTTTTTTGTTTACATGTAATGCTGATCCTAGATTTTACATACCGGTACATAACAGCAAAGACATTTAGTCAGAAAATGTCTGTTGCATTGCAGTATTTTTATGGAATCATTGTTTCAACAACTGCCATTTGAGCCTTCAGTAGCATCTGTAATAATTAGATAGGAAGGGAAACGTGTCCTAATGTTCTCAGGGGTGATTTCTCATTAATAGAAGCTGTTGGTTTCATAGACTGAACCGGCAAACCTCTGACCACTAGATGGCCTCCCTGATCAAGTTTTTACTGTTATTTGCTGCATTTGACTGATGGAGATTTTTTTTTTTTTACCAGAAGAGCAGCGCACTGAGGAATCTCATCAGTTTTTAGAGTGCTGAAACATAAGCTATTTTTGACTGTTTTCAAGAGCATTCAAGGCTTCGAATTTAGAAGTAATGAATAAGCTGCAGCACGCACAATTTACAGTGTGATACCCGTCCAGTCTCTTAAGTTATATCATTTATGATTAATTTCCAGCTCAGTAGCAAAATGACTGGACAATCTAAAGAAATCATAAGCTATAATGATATTTTAAAGCCTGGTAAACTGGATTTATTATATTTAAGGATTATTCTATAAATAGAATTATGCCCAGGATAATCATTAAATGTTTGTATATCACTGTTACACACTACAAAAGTAACTGCTGCTGTGACCAACGTTGAAATCGTCTAAGCAAATGTAATCAGAAGTTGGAGCGCATCACAATATAAAACAAGATAAGATCTGCTGCTGATGTGTAAACATTTTACAGGGGACACAGTAAAATCAGGTTTTCTCTACCAGAGGAATTAAATAATAATGGGAATCATATTTTGTGTAACTTATTTGTATGATTATCAAGGAAATGCTCATTATGGATTCCATAATAAAGGTACTTGAACTAAATAATTAAACACTGTATTCTTCTGTTTTATGACTGCATGAACATCATTAACTCAACACATTAACTTTACACTGTACAGTTACAAGATAAAGAGATAAATAATGTGCAGAGTCTAAAAATCATAACAAACGCCCCTTGGATTTCTCTGCATTTTTCCAAGTCAGAAAATGTGGTTTGATATCCTTCACAATCACAACAATGGACAGACCCAAGACATTTGCATGTTTTGGGTTATTATTTGCTTGATCAATCTAAATCTGGTTGGGAAAAGAATGTGGTTTTAGTAGCTGGTTAAATCTAGTTTTACAGCAGCCAAATGTGTCCAGCATGTGATGATCACATCTCCACGCTGGCCAGGAGGCCTTTAGAACATTTCTGTTTAAAACAGATTAATTTGATTAATATATAAGGAATGTCTTTGATGAATGGATCTCTTCAGTTCATGCCACATAGTCTCAATGGATTTGAAGTCAGGAGTGATCACAAATAACCAATCAGAAACATCACTTTTTTATGCCTGGAACATTTTGTTGATTTAGTTAGTCGCTGTGTTTTTGTGCTCCCTACTCTATAAAACATCAGTCGATTATCCCTAAAACTTGTAAAAAGTTTTTTTTAATCTTTGAGTGCTATTCAAGAGTCCAGATATAAGCAAGTGACTACAAGTGGCAGTTATCCGAGAACAGCGCCCCCACCTGGCAACAAGGCCGCAATACCAAAGGAGTAAAAATACTCCACTACATGTTAAAGTCCTTTGCTGAAAATGCTTAGATAAAAATATTTCAGTATTATCAGGAAAATGAAAGTAAGTATTTAAAGAACTCAATACAGAAAAAATCTGAGAAAAAACTCAATCATTCAAATTATTAAGAAGACAATCTGCAAATATTTACACTTGTGAAGCAGGAACCGTTAAATGTTTATACACAAATGATGGCTTAAACAATTAAAATAGTTGCCTTCCTTTTCTATGAATGGACTGATTGATAATCATCTCACCTGCTCTTGTATAAACTGTTTAGTTTCATTAGTAAGAAAACTAATTTTATAACTCTTCAGGTGGCTTTAATTAATATATTTAAAGTAACCAAAGCTCAGATAAATGTAGTGAAGTACAAGTATTATATGGAGTGGAAAAAGAAAACACTCAAGTACAATTAGCTCAGATTTGTAAAAATATACGGTACTCAAGAAAATGGTTACATTTGTACTACTGTATATGTAACATGAAGTCAATTATAATGATCAGCTGAGGCTACATGGGACACAGATATACACATAATTAAGTATTATAAATAATATAATATTCAACACACACACTTAAATACACAAAGCATTGATTCCTTTACAGTACGTATCTGTGAAGCCGACACTGTTGAACTGTGTCTGGTGTGACTGTACAGATCAAATGTTGCTATAGGCGCTGTGACAATCTGTTCTGTGGGGTTGTACCACCATCTAGTGTGTGAGTTTGACACTATCTTGGTTATATCATCCACAGTGGTGTCAACACATTGCCTAACTAAAATGCACAGGCTTTGCTCCAGCCAGAGCATGGTTATGTATGCTTCCATTTAAAAGGTCTCTAAATGTGGTTCTTCATCTATCGTTAGTTATAATGAACTCCAGGGGGATGAATGCAGTGTAATGTTGATGAGAATACTGCAGAGTACAGTTTAATGGTACCTGTTGCTTCTTTAAAATCTGTACAAATTGTATCTCCAGTGTATTAAAGGGATAGTTGTGAGGTATTTATCCGTAGTCAGTTGGTGGTGGTCAGCATGCCCCCAGTTTGGAGAATTGACTGGAAATTTGGCACATATATTCAGCCCACTGTGTACAAAAAGCCTCTTTGACCAAAGAAGCCTGACATGATGGATGTTGTGCCATTTTGATTAATTTAAAAAATCAAAGATGAGGCTTAGCATGAGATTGACAATAACTCAAGGTGTGTTTGAGCAAACCTGATCAAACTCAATGAAGGCATCCACCACTGAGACCTGTATGTACCTACCAAGTTTTGTTATAATCTGATAAATGGAAGTCAAATAGCAGGACTTTTTTGATGAGAAGAAACTAGTGTTCTTACACACAATTAAGCCAGCTGGACTGACGTTGCTCTGTATAGACAATGAATGTAGATTCAGTGGTATGCTCAGGTTTTAGTTAGATTTGGTGTGTGGGGACTGGAAAATAAAGGACAGGCAAGAATCACGATGTGCCTGAAATTCCTAGAAAAATGTCTTTGGGTTACATCCCCCGCATCATCTCTTTGAATGCAGCAGCCACCTCTCGGAAAAGGGACAAACAAGTCTATTGTTTAATGAAATAATTAACTATCCCACAAGCGATATCAAGTGGAATCAAGGAAACATTTTAGGAACTTACTGTGTGAAGTGCCAGCGCTCGGACCAGCCCACAGACATTATATCTGCAGGGAGTCCATCTCTCTCTCTCTCACTCTCTTTCTTTGGGTACTGGTTATGTGAACTGACAATTATGAACTCTGCATGAAATATGTGTTAAATTAATGTTTTCATCTGTTTTACATGTGTAATTGGCTCATGTTTATCCCACCATGGGTGCAATAAAGCCCCATTATAAAGAACTCAACTGTAATGATTTAATTGCTTTACGAATAACAGATTTACTCAATAGATGGCGTGGGGTCATACTGGGTGAGACCCCAGGAGCTCTGGTTTCAGTCAGATCTGCAGCAGGCCTTTGGGTTTCATGCTGTGAAAAAGAACAAACTGAACAGAAAAGTAGAGTTTTTTTTGGCACATTTATTGTGTGTTGTGCATCATAAGAACTACTTTAACAGATCTGCAATTTACTCAACTTTTTTTGACTCACAAAATCAGTCATAAATTCCCCCTCCGCATCATTTTAAAGTAGGCAACAAAAAAACAAAGGCTCTGTATTGTTCAATCTTTTTTTTAATATGGTTTTCTCTTATAAAAAGTAAAGAAAAACACAATCACACGACTCTTACTACCTTATTGAAAGGTTCTGGATAAAGCCTAAAGATGCTCTTATCCCGCCCAACACAGCTAGCTTGTTAAGTCCACCACAGTCGGCTTGTTTTGAAGCCTCAAGTTCACCATTTTGGACGCCACCATCTTGCTTAAAACTAGTTGCCATATTGTTACTTCACCCCACGGAGTGAGAGTGAAGTATTGTTTTGGGCGGCCGTGTGTGTCCGTGTGTCTGTGTTTCCGCACCTGAATATACATCCTCTGGCCAGCAGGGGGCGCTGCACTCTAACTGATTAGTATACAGACATGAATGGGGTGAAGTCTGCCATTTCTGATTGCCTTGTTTTTTTTTGCAAGCAGCACATAGAGGAAGGAAGGGAGCTGAAATTATGTTACATAATTTCAGCTCCCAGCTCCCTACGTGATCAGCTAATGCCAGCACTAGCTAGCTTCTTTAGCAAGGGACAATCATTCAAAATGAAGATCCATCTCTAGTGCAACTAGCGATTGAGGCCTTATATTCATTAGGAAAGTGTTTACTGAGGTAATAAATCAACTGAGAAGTAGGGTCATTTTCTCATAGACTTTCATTCAAACAGAGTTTTGCAGCCAGTGAACTAGCTCCCCGCTGGTTTAAAGCACTTCTGCATTTGGTTCAGGTTTACCTCTCTGGTGAAAAAACTTTGCATAGATACAAGTCAGCATAGTCAAAGTCAGACATTTTAGGACATAAACTAGAGAAAGGCAATTTGTTTTTAGTGGAACAAAAGACAAAGTCAATGTTAATTATTTAAGTGACCCAACAGATCAACTGTGAGAAGTTCTGTGTAGTTCATAGCCTTTGATCTAACTGGTTGGCCAAACATAAAACAGTGCAGGGCTTGCTGATTCTGAACGCCCTTTATTTCAATTCCAGACCAGCACCAAGCTTCATAAACCAGGCTCCATAATGGGATACTTGCTAAAATTCTAGGAATCACAGACTGTACTGTGAAACAAGAAAAACCCCTGAATGTTGCCTTTGTTAGCTGCTTTTAATTAAACCCTGCATGTCTTTTCCCCCCTTATGCAACAACAACCCGCAATTATGCAAGCATCTAAAGATCTCATTGAATGAAGTAATGGGCTGCTGGCTTGTGAAATGACAGCAACTAAGTAACACCTTTTCACAGATATTTTCAATAAGTTTCTGACATATTTGCAATGCTTTGACATTTGCTCACATAACAGGCCCCTGGGGATTAAATATCAGCTACACGAGAGGCACAACCTGTTTACTGTATGTGTCAGTGATGAAAACATATCCATTTCTGACCTATTTTGTTTCATTTATTGGATCACCTTCAGTCAATTTTAATAGGTTTGGCACCTCAGTCCCTCCTGTTACACAAAGCGATTGTTATTCCAGTCTTGAATATTGTGTTGTTGGCATTTCTATAAGTGAATCGGTGGGAGGAGTTTGAACACACATGACTCACATCAGAAGAGCCTCTCATGTCTTTCAACTGTATCGTTACATGTTTCTGTATTGGGATCACATACAAGCCCCCATCAGTATCCCCTAATTATTAAGAGGCACATGCTGTGGGAAAATATTCATTCCAAATGATTATTCCAAAACATCTTCTTTCCGATGGCTCTCAGATGAAGTGCTGGAACACATGATAAATCAAGCAGCAGGGCTTGTGTGGGTGACTCATTAAATGATGGGTGTTCACGTAATGTTGGAAAGCTTCATTTTGTTGTCAAAATCGGTCCTCGGTAACTACCACTTGGGCCCCCATTCACCAATTGCTGTTTGGGCTATTTTGGGAGCTCTGCGCTCCCCTGTTAGTGACGTGTGCTGCTGGGTAAATTTGCAGCTCCGGCGGCCTGGGCCTGCAACCTCAGATGGCATCAATCGGGAGAACATGGAGGGGTGGGAGGGATGAGGAGGGGAAGGGTAACAGCGAAGATGCTAGAAGGAGAGGAACAGAGGGGGAGGAAGTGGACAGAAAACATTAAAAATACAACTATTGCAAGATGACACGAGGACATGAGTGGGGTTGGAAGCAGAGGACACAATGTTCAACCGGCAAAAATAGGAACTAATCAGAATAAACTGATCTGATAGAAATATGTCTGAATCCGAGGAGGAGAATCTGTTTGCAGCAGATGACAGAGATGAAGGCTGCATACATGAGGAAAAATTAACTCTCATTCCTGCTGATGACTAACAAGTGTGGGGAAGAGTGATAGGTGATGATGGAGGTGGAGGACTGGGGGCGCTATTGTACTTTGTACTAACTAACTGTGGCAAATGGAAGCAGGAAAGGACATACTGAATAAATCTTTTTGATGCTCAGTGCAAATTCTGCCTGTCAGTGCTGTGTTTGGTAATGTGTTTGTGTTACACTTGTTTTGTTTTTTGCATAGAAGACTGCCAAATGCTTTTAAATGGAAAAAGAACGCTAAGAAACCATCATTGTTCATCACTGCTACTAAGTTATTCCTCCTTTAGAGACAAATCCAATACAGTTGTTTTATTATTTACTTCGGAAGTCTAGATAAGATCAGTATCACAGGCAGAGACACACCTAATAATCTGTGTTGGTGCCAGATGGTGGTTGTTCTTGACATGTCATTAAAACATTTCTAATCAAAGTCTGACCACGAATGGCTCAAACAAACACAGACGCCACAGGCTCCTTACCATTTTAACCCAAACCTTTTCCTAAACCTAACCAAGTAGCCTATTTTCCTTAAGCTAACCAAGTAGTTTTGGTGCCAAACATTCATGTTGTGTTTAGTGTGGTGGTGCTTGTGGGCAAAAGCAATGTTACTGTGAACATCATTGTTCTGTTTCCATTAAAGTTGAATTGAAATATGAAGCAAAAATGCGACTTAGGGACATTTCCATCAACGTGTTTAGAGCAAATATACAAGGCTGCATAAACATACTTTGGTCAGCAGATGGCAGTGTAATGTGTTGCTGTAGGCTAATCCGTCAGTAAACAGAAGTAGTGGAGATTGAGCAAGAGAGAAAAACAAAAAAGAGGTTGCTAATTGGACAACCTTGGTAATCCACAAGAACTGGATTCAATTGGGAAATTTATATTTGTTCTTTCATGTCAGCTTGTCTTGAACAACAGTGTGGAAACAGCTGATCAGTCACGTGAGTTAAATATTTACGACATTTGCATCTCCTGTTTAGCGTATCAACTATCTTAAGAAAAAGACCAAAACCAACTCAAGAGAGCATAATGTCTTTTATTTGCATTTTCGAAAGTTTTATTGAATTTCGACGTTTCCATCATGCTTTTTTGAATCTTTAAAGTGTGCATAGAAATTTGGGGATGGAAACATGGCTATGCTTGTGTTGAAAAGAGATTCTAGTATTTTATACAAACAGTACAGAGCACAACATAGAAATTTTTATTTTATTTAAGTGACTGTTTTGTTTTGTGGTAAAAAAAAACAAAAAAACAAAAAAACAAAAAAAAAACCTAGTTAGGTAAATCAAAGTGTTGAGATGATGATGTGCACATTTTTCTTTGTGTACAGGTAAGTAAAGACATCAGCCACATAGCTGTTATTATAGTTGCTCCATATTCACAACGTATTACTGCTGGGAGTGTGGTTTTGAAGTTTTGTGATTCACAAAACAGCACAAATTGCTGTGCGGTAACTCACAGAATGAACACACCAGAAGCATTCCTAGAATAAAGCTGTTTCTAACAAGATTCTTCCTTTGTTGGTCTGCTTGGTTTGGATATCAGATGAGAAAGATTTAATTCAAAACAGGTCATTCGGTTTGTCTGAAGTGCTGGAAAACCATAATAAGCAACTCGACCATAATTTCCTCAGAACTTGACTAATTACAGAGGTGGGGCAGTAAACACCCATAATAGTGGTGCACACATTCCTACCAGAACAAATATTCTCAGTACCCTATTCAAATTTCTCAGCAGTGGAGAGGAGTTAAATGGACCCACAGTGAAGTTTGAATAAATCAATATAACACCTCATTACTCTTTCCTGTCACATCTAATCACAGCAGTGGTTATGTCTTTATTTAATCACTGACACTGAGCCAGGTTTTCATGTGGCCATCCGGCTCAGTTTCACTTCATCACACTGTGTCAAATTCCAACATGGGCTTTGGATTCTTATGTTAAGGTTTATACTTTATACTGTGAACTTTTGCACATTTCTTTCACAAAACTGTAAGCTTCTTCATTTAACAAACAAATACATCATACATTTTTCAGTTTTTTATTGTGATTTTCTTATTTATAATTAAACATACATGTTATATACATTTTATTCCTTTTGGCAAAGGAATGTGTATTAATGGTTTTGATTAAAATATCTGCAAATTCACAAATGTATCTGCATTCTGATAGTATTTTCTTAAATTGAAAACTATTTTTTATGAATATGTTTGAGATCATCTGGTTAAGGTCAGAATGTACAATAATTTTCCATGTGCCCATAAGTGTAACCAATATTGTAATTTTTTATTAAAGTGGCTCCACATGTAGAATGTTTTTACAACCTTTCTTGTCCTCTCCTCTCTGCTCTGTGTAAACAACCTGCAGTTCTGTCAGATTTTCACTGAATGTTTTTCTCGACAGTTTTTTTTACAGGATGTGGTTAGTGCAAATGACTTTTTTCGGCAAATGTAAAATAAAGTGAGTTTTGATCACAATATTTTTTTATTTGGTTACATCTTTTGACATACTCACTAGTCAAACATGGTGCATGAAAGACTGTAAGAGTTGGAAAATCTCAGTTCCTGGTTATGAACTGTCACAAAAGTCAACAGCAACTTAAAGCACAGGACACGATGTGATTAATTAAAAACCAAAGTTTATTCATAATCAGTACACAGAATTCAAACAAAGAGTTTTTTATCTTTGTTTCTTAGAAACCCCTTTTTTTTCCTTTCTTCGCCCAATTATTTCTGTCACTTCTCATATGAATGAACAAGTGCAACACAGTGAATGCTTTAATAACAGATGGTCACTAATATGTGCCTTGATGTCTGGCCCCTCACTGTGACTGCAGGTTTTTTGCCCCACCTGTGATTACGGTCAGCAGTTAACATATGCTGGGACAGCATGCTGTATGAACCAGTTTCTCCGAAGCGTACCCCCACCATCTCCCTGTAAACTGCATCCAGAACAAGAACATGTCATTAGATTTTCTTGAAAATAATAATTATGCTTGTGACAAATCAAATTCGTTGCATATAAAACATGCCATAGAATGAAGAAAACAGTTGGGACGACACTCTTCTAGGAGCTGATTCCCCACAGCCGTCACTTGGTAGCAGCCTTAATGTATAAGGCAGTAACTTGGGTGTTAGTTTAGCTCCAGGTGAGGGCCAAGCTCATCTCTGGTATATAGGTCTACACAGACCCAGAGATAGTTTATTTTTGACTTCCATGTCTCCGGAACAGGGGACAAAAATAATGCAGCACTTGAGAATGAAGGATAAAGGATGGTGGTGAGATGTTTTTGTGACTATTTCAGCCTAATGTCATTTGATCTGCTATACAAGATAACAGATGGTGCACAGGCTGGAGGCAGGCAGGGAGGCAGGCTGTTACTGTAGCTGCTAAGGAGCAGCTTCTCAGAAAGAAGAATTCTCCCAAACATGGACCAATAGATCGGGCTGTAGTTACACTTCTTCTGATTCACTTCATATGCCAAAGGAAACATTAAGTATATTCCATAAATATCTATGACATGGGATGTGCCCAAATGGCCCCTTTACCTACCAGGTAACAGTTAATGTACATTTACAGTATTGCACAGTATTTCACTAACTTTTCATAATAAGCTTTTATCTACCGTTGAAATTAGAATCTAACATGCATTCATTGCATTCATTGACTGCAATTAATACCATTGATTAGGACTGAACAAACATTTGCATAACAGAATCGGTATTAGAACATGTGAGAGACTGGCCAAGAGCAAGGCAAAAAAAATAAAAAATAAATCTATTAATAATGTGACTAAGGTTAAAATAATGTGGTGCTTTCATCAAGCAGCAACCTCTGAGTATAAAGAACTGAAGCCAATGGGGAAGTACCTTAAACCTGCATTCTTTCTAATGGCCAGCAGGGGGAGACTACACTAGTTGCATAAAGATGTCAGATTGTACTGAAGTCAATGAAACTTCACACTGGACTTATTAGCTCTGTAAACATTTTCTTATAAGTTTAAGATCTCAATCATTAGTTTCTTCAATACAGCATGATGTTCATTTTGTAAATAATGGTCCCATTTTGAATAGGCAGTAATGTAGGGTATACTCGAGGGCTTCCACAGTTCAAAGATAACTGTAATATTTAGGTCATTAAAAATGTCTTGTTCAGTGCTCAGTCAGACTAAATTCATTCATTTAGAATAACAGATGCCCCTTGCTAACTAAGCTAGCTAGCGCTAGCAGTCAGTCTACTGATCTGTTTTGTGCTGGTTGCAAAAAAACAAACAAACCAAGATGGCCAAAATGCTGAACTCATGGTTTCAAAACAAGATTCACTGCATCTTTTATTAAACAGTCTATAATGTGAATCAGGCCAGTCCCTGGAAGGCACTGAACAAAGTACTAATGACGTTAAAATTGGCCTCAGACCGACACTCAAGTGGACACATCACTTTTCACAGCCAGACCACCCAAAACAGCATGCACAGAGCGAGGGAATCCACACCAACCGGACCTCAAATACTGTCAGTAATACTGAGTTGAGAAGTGCCTTAAGAGCTGCTACAGCCTCATTAACTATCAGACTAGGTTTAAAGGAGCAATAACAGGCCACAGGAAGTGCTACAGAAAATGAACTGAATTGAACCAAGCGGGGGTCTGCAGGGTGCACAAAGAAACATGGTGAAAATGAGTGAGAAAGACTAACGCTTTTGCGAGACAAGATAATGAGCAGGCAGGGGAAGAACAGAGAAGGCACGAACAGAAGACACACGGCAGCAAGCGAAGGACAAGCGTGACTGGGAGAGAGGGGGAAGGAAAGAGGAGAAGAAGCAGAAGAAAAAGAGAAAGAAGAGAAATAAGAATAGGAGAGAAGTCGATGGAGGGAGCCGTCACGCAGCGCTGGGAGCGAGCCTTACAGCAGCCTTGATGCTGGCATCTCTCATCGCCTACTCACTCTGACAGCCTGGTGCAATGGTGGAGGGTTCAGACCAGGTCAGTCGCACACAAACACGCAGGAGACTCTTGACTCTGACGACACTTTGGCAGGAAAGAGCACGGGAAAGGAAACCCGAAATATTTAAACCATGTGTTGAGCCAGATATAGAAGCTGTAGATAAATTCCACATTTCCCCTGCTTATGTTCTCTGCAACTTAACAGTTTCAAAACTTTATAAGATGATGAAATAGTTCAACAGGGACAACTCAGTGACATCAGACTGGAGTTTAAGGTCATAAACCGACCCTGCTAAACTTGCAGAGTAACAGAAACTTTTTGCGTAATTGGCAACACAAAAATAAGACTAAAGAGGTTTTCCTTTCTTTTCTCCCATTTGCAGCTAATTACAGAACTCAAAGATCATTAGCTGGGAGCTTCATTGGAGTTTACCATGACTGTGCAGCTCAGAGAGGAAACAACTGGGATAATGATTTGAAAAGGCTCTACTGTGTTCCATCACCAACACTGTTTCTTCAGGTTTTTCCCCTAGTCACATTTTTCAAGCTGCATCATCCAGGTCTGACAACTGAAGCCAATGCTGAAGTGCTTTAAACCTTCATTCTTTCTTATGACCAGCAGGGGGAGACCCTACTGGCTGCAAAAAGACGTCAGATTGTATAGAAGTCTATGAGAAAATTACCATACTTTTCACTTGATTTATGACCTCAGGAAACATTCATGATCTTGATCACTAGTTTCGAATTTTCTTTAATACCGCATGATGTTCATTTAGTAAATTATGATCCTTATTGAAGTAAAATTAAAACAATAAAGCAGGTAATGTTTTTGGGCATGGCTACCATTGACGAACTTTATCTCTTGTGTTTTGGTTGCCTCAAAATTTCTTGTTAAGCACAGACACTACAAGGCAAATGCCAAACTTTGGAAACTTTCTAATGTTTTCTCTGGCCTGTCTCTTCTCTTTGCTCCTCTCTATTTCCTCTCTCTCCCTCCACTTTGCAATAGACCATCCTATCACGTCTACTTCTTGGCATGTTTCCACCGCTAAGCCTGTTGTGCGACAGTAATAATCATCTGTGCAGAAACACAGTGCACTGTATGAGGTCAAAAGGATTAAAAACGAAGGGTCTGGTCTACTAATTGAGTAACTTGAGTTTCTCAAGGAATTATTTCAGCGCTGGTTGTGATGTTTAGTAATGTGCTATACATACATTCTATTTTTGTCACAAACTTGTCCATGCATTGCAGTGCAGAATAATGTATATTTACCTTGCATTAATACAAGGCTGTCGCCAAAGTCTGTCCCTATTCCTCTGAATGACCTCCCTACAGACATCAGACAGTGTGAATCTCTCGAGGCCTTAAAATACAAACTCATCTTTTTGCCTTGACCATCAATTAGATGCTTATTTCTTTATCGTCCCGCTGGCTGGTCGGTCTCAATCGTAATGTATAATTGAAGCTTAGTACTGCTGCAGACGAGAATAATATTAACTTTCTGGAAGCCACTGCTTCTCAATAACCCTCTGTTGTTTGTGTCCCTCAAGCACTTCAGTGTGCCTCTCTCTGTCAGTCTCTCCCTCCGTCCCTCTTTCTTTTAACTCACAGTTCTCTGTGTTAGATTTACTAGCTGTTCGGCGGCACTTGGAAGCTGCTTTACTTCCGTCGAAAAAGGACAGAAGGTTTCATATGCTGAACAGTTTATTAAGCTCCCTGAGGCTGATTTGTCATGTGTGATATTAGGCTATATAAAAAAAATCCTACATTTTAGAACTAAAACATGTAGCCATTGCAGTCATCAGATGGAAAAGTGCTGTCATATTTGCTTCATATATTTATAGGATATAAACAATTATTCTGACCTGTAATTGTGATTCTATGTGACTTTAACAATATGGGCACTTGCAAGATCATAAAAGAAATATGAGCTGTGTTTATGCAATCATGCACACAAAGCTTCTGTTAAGACAAATGGAAACGGAAATGGAAAAATATGTTGCGCTGGGATACTTATTTTGTTAATGTGTTCTGTAACTGCATACATCAGTAATATTTGATCAAATGTATCAAATTGTCTTTATGTTGTGCATGTTTGGTCTAACCTATTGAACTGCAGTAGACTGGAAAAGCTGTTATAGTTGAACATTCCCTTTGTGGTAAAGAGTAACTTGTCACATGTTAAACGTTGACATCTGTGTTGCTCAAAGCCTCTCGTAAAGGTTATGTTTATGTTTCTTTAGGTTGAAGCATCAGGTTTGTTCTTGTTGCTGTTCTGCATTGTCTGACTCATAAGGTGAGGCTGTACAAAGTGCACAGAGAATGTACACAGCGCACTTTGTTGACATGGTGACAGAACTTGTACCAGTGCCCAGGGCAATAATTACACATTTTGAAAGTTGCTTATGAACTAACATAAACCTCCAGATTAAACGAACAATCCCTTATTAGGACGGAGGCTAATCACTTGCTAGTCTGAGAAAAAGGTTCTAACTGACAAATCGTAACAAGCATGCTGTTAATAAGCCTCTGGTTAAATAAACAGATTGTGGATTGCAGCTACAGTATCTCAGAGAGTACAGTCCTATGAGGACATGCAAAAAAATGTGTGTCTGGCAAATTCTTACGATCAGGTGCCACAGACGGAGCCGGATCAATGTACTGCCAGCTCAGATCACTGTGTACTAAATACCTTATATATCAATAACATCATTAGAGCCACAGGCTGCAAGTAACTGCAGTGAGGTTTTCATATGATTTGTTTAATCTTATTGAACATTTGGTTACTATCAAAGAAGAGAAAACCTGAAAATATTTTCACACTGGTACTTGAGGTGCTTGTACTTTATGTAAAATATTGCTATTTTTATGTAACTTTATACTTCTACTCCACTACATTTACCTCACAGCTTTAGTTACTTTTCAGGTTGACATCTTTAAATAAAACCTCGTAACAGTACATTAAGAGGTTAGAATGAGCCCTACCTTGAGAAAATGCATCAGAATATATAAAACAATCCGACTGGGTCCATTCTGCATAACGAGTACTTCTACTTTTGATACATTTTGTCGCTGATGCTTTTGTACTTTTACTGAAGTAAGTTTTGAATGCAGGACTTTTACTTTTACTGGAGTCAATTCAAAATGTATTATTAGTACTTTTAGCATCATTGCAGCCAAGGAATAAGTACATTATAAGACAATGGGTGATTTTGATCTATTTTTTTGTCTGTTTCCCCCCATTTTTAGTCATTTTGCATCTCTTTGCAGTATTTGTTTTTGTCTCTTTTCCATCATTTTGTGTTTCTTCATTGTCATTTTGAGTCCATTCCTGGTTGTTACGTCTCTTTGAGTAACATTTTGTAGGTCAGGGCCAGGGGGCCCATTCAGTCATCTACCCATGTGGGGAATGACTATTTTCGCACTTTCTACATATACATAGTACAATTGTAACATCTTTTAACACCTTTCATGAGTCCTGAAAGACATGGAAATAAGTACTAATACAGTTAAGTTGCACTGTAAACATTGCACACACAGTCTAAATAAGTATACTTCAGGGTATTTTAAGGTTGGATGCTGAACAGCTGGACTTGTATTAGTCGCTCCGTGTTGTTGACATCAGTGATCAGACAGAAAGCTCTTTCACAGACGAGCTCTGCCTCCCGCGGCTGAAACCCACAGTCCAGTCTGTGATTGCATTAAAAGATGCACCTGCTTAACAAACTACTGTTCAGCAGTCTGAAATGCAGTGGGAGCTCCCACACGCGGCATAAGCTTGTTTATTGTCTGAGGTTAATCTCTACAGTGCATGCTGTGCTGAGACACTGTGTCCTCATCACATGCTGCCCTCAAACTAACAGTGTCCTGGCTTTACATCTGCAAGTTGTCCCAGTGGTTGTGTGGATTTCATCCAGGTGCACTGGTTACCTTCAGGTGAGCTGAAATGGAGACTGCTGTCCATGGCATGGTGCTGTTTTAATGCTATTAAATTAAACCTTTTTAGTCGTTAAGTCCAGTTCACATCCATTCATTGCTGTTTACGTCCACTGTGTGGTGACTGTGCAGTAAATATCCTATAGTTCAGCCAAGGGTTATATTGAGAAAACTATGTCAGTACACACTGTGCAGGGTTATACTGACAGAGAAGAAAGGACGAGATCTGGTGGGAGCCCCGGAGGTGTGCGGGGAAAGGGGCGGTTTGCTGTACTCACATGAACCCCGTAGTTCCAGCAGCGCTCAGGAGGACATTGGGCTTCTTGACAAAGAAGCCTTGTATCCTTTTGGAAGACCGCATGAGGCCACAGCCTTTTGTTTCCCTCGGCTCAGCTTCAAACTTCTGTTTGACGCAGACCTCCGCTCAACGTCAAAATAAAAAGTCTGGACCCAATTAATTACAGAATATATCAGATCTTCTCCAAATGCTTCCATTTCATTGTAATGCTCAATTATACATTGTTGGCACCAGCAGCATTAGTTTAGCTTCTTGTGAGTTCATTATGTGGTTGTACATTCCCATGCCTGTTTTGTAGCTGTGCCACCTTGTAATGGTGAATAGTCTCCTTGTTAGACTGAGCTGTGTTACAATTTACCTCTCGCTTAGAAGAAGAACCTTTATCGTGCTGTAACTGGTTCTTTTTTATTTTAAAAAATCTGAGAATTTAAGTCAATAAGTCGGCTACTAATTTTTAGGAATCTGAATGATCTATATTAGGAAAAGATTTTGCTTTTAGTTTTATTGATTTTTAAAGGAGGACAGGCAATAAATAAAACAGCTACACTGTCTGAAATAATGTGCCAAATTTGTACCTTTTGGGGAACACGTCCCCTCTAAGGTTCAGCTGTTGTACCCTTGAAAAAGGCTTGGGAACATCTACTCTTTGTACCTATTGTCCCTTTAAAAAAAGTGTACATATTGCTGATCTGGTTTATTACTTAAGAATAACGTATGTACCTTTTTGACGGCCATTGTCAAGGGTTCAACAGCTGCACTTTTGAGGGTCCTGTCCCAGTGACCCCTAAAGGTACAAATGCAGCATATTACTTCTGAGAGTGTTCATCATATTCAACCTTTTATAACAGATTGAAAAAAAGCCAGAAGACACAATGCTCTCAACTTCCCGTGACTAATGAAGCACTGAGTTGAACATATAGAGGATGTAAGCTGGCACCGTTAACAGGGGACATTCCTTTTTGGAGATGGTGCCAGATTTTTGCCCTCTTTTGTGTCTTGTGGTTCAGTTGACCCACTCACAGGGCAGAAGAAAAGGGGGCAAGTGAAGTAGAGCTGAACTCAGTGATGATTTACAGAGTACTGTCACATCAAATAATGTAAAAAAAAATAAATAAATAAATAAAAACGGATAGAGACATGTGAATTCAACTTTTTTAAATGTTCAATTGTACAACTCATGGGATGTTTTCCCATTAAGTATTTTCCTATCAATTTTTTTATTTATTTTAGTAAATCAGATGGCGTAATTGCATTGCATTGGGGTACTGAACAATACTGATGACCCAGAGTTGCAGTGGTTGCCCTATGATTCACTCTGTACTGTGTATTGGAGTGTGTGTATGTTTGTGTGTGGGAGGTTAAGGCTGATTTGCAGGGAGCGTGGGAGCAGCTGGAGGTGTCTGTTCTCCACCGGTGCATCACAGGCTGTAGATTTCCTTCTTTAATCTCCAAATTGGTGGTGGTTTATTCTCATCTGTGGTAAATTATGTGTTTAATGCTGCTGGCATGTAAATTCTGATGTTTTGTATGTACATACAGGTCCAGTTGTGCTTATAATTACATATCTGATGTTGCTCGTGTTTCCTTGGAAGTAAGTGCAACTACAGGTGTTACAGCATAGATAGGTGACCAAATAAATGCACTGGAACCTGAATTAAATTAGAATACATGTTACTCTGGGTTCAAACATTCTGGGTAACATTTGGAATAATGTAATAAATATACAACTTAGGTTTCAGTGGATCAGCGACCAAAAACAAGAGAAACGGATGCCAACACGTTGCTCCCAGATACAGCATGAATTCTTCATTTTTCTGAGAAGCGTTGAGCAGCTGCTGAAGAGAACATCTAAATTTAACAGCTGTCCCATCCTTTTCCGCCTTTCCCTGAAGTGCGTAAAGATAAATGACACTGTTGACAGTAATGTACTGTGCTTGAGAATACGCAAGACACATAAAAGATTCAGTATCAGTTAATAATGAGCTTGTTGTGATAAAGGTCATGTATCATAATGATGCAACTGTTGGATCTGATATGAGTAATAACAGGTACGAGTTACTGCAGTGCGCCGCTGTCTTTCTCAACCCACAACATCATTTTTTCCCCCTATCTCTCTTGTTCTGATGGAATTTCCCAGAAAAAAAGAGCATCATGTTCACAGCAAATGATGCACGAGGAGCAGAGATGATGGACATCTCCTTTAGCTGACTGTCAGAGGGGGATAAGACAAGAGGAATTGACAATGATTTGGATTCGCCTTAAGCGCATACATGCATGTATAAATATTTTGACCTTGTTTAACCACATCCCAACATCGCCTATTGCTGCTGCAGCAACACATAGGGCAGAAAGACTCTTTTCTTCTGTCAGTCAGATACAAACTGGCATCCGAACACCAGTGGTGACACGCAGACTGAACTCTTTGTCCCTTTGTCCGTGTTATCCTTTAAAAGAGAGCTGACGGACAATAATTAAGTAATTTAATATATAATGAAATTATTTCAACACCAAACTGGGCTCAGCTCGTTCTGTGAACATTGGGAGTGAGCGATCTACATTTCCAGACTGTAGTTAGTGCCTGGTGATGTCAGCTGGACACAGTTTGTTTGAGGCTTAATGGCTGTGTTGTTGGATTTTATGCTTCTGTTTCAGACGCTGGCAGCTGTGCTACTCAATCTGCCAGTTGTGTGTGCGTGTGTGTGTGTGTTTGGTCACTGTGGCAGGCTTTTAGACTGTTGTGTCCAGGTGTCATATTCACTTCCTGTTTGTGTTAGTGTCTGTCATTACCTCCCATGTGTGGGGCTGAGTTGTGATTATATACATATTAGTTGGATTTGGCTTCACCCTCAATTAACAGTGTTTCAAAAGCTAACTGTGTTGGAGGAAAGATCTGATTGTCTCTGTTCTCATCCACATTATTATTTCTGACCACACCGGGGGATCTGATGTGAAACAGAAAAGACAAAAAAAAATGTATTGTTTGAAATAACTCAGCACATTTTCATCATGACAAGGAAGATATAAATGAGAGGGTGGCTTATTGGCAGTGGTGGAATGTAACTAAGTACATCTTCTCAAGAACTGTACTTAAGTACAATTTTGAGGTACTTGTTCTTTACTTGAGTATTTCCGAGTACTTCATACTTCTACTTCTTAGAGGCAAATCTTGTACTTTTTACTCCACTACATTTAGCTGACGGCTTTAGTTATTTTTTACAAGAACAAACATGAAAGTATATAGAATAGAAGGATAAAGTTGAACAAATACAGAGTACTCCACACTCTCTGCTACTTTATTAAATGTTTAGTTTGTGAATGAAGCAAGGCAAAAGTCAGCATGAAAGGATGGCACCTTCCTGGCAGGAGGAAAAAGAGACGATCACAGCTGAGTCTGAGAACCTTTTGAAGGAGGTCAAGGCATGTGACGGCTAGAAGAGCACCGAGCTGAAGCAAATGAGACACATATCAGAAGAAGGTGAGCCAGCCGAAAGAGCAACTCAAGGAAAAGGACAATGTGTCAGCGAGGTGGGAAATAAAGCCTGAAACAGAATAATGTACTTAATTTGTCTGCCTAAAGCGAGTGGTATAGAAACTCTGGAAGTTCAGGAAGGCTCTGCCTGAGAGGGAGGATAGCTGAGAAACAGAGATCAGAGAAGCTGTGAGGATGAAGAAGGTCGTTCACCAAGCAAAACAGAGACAGCACTGGTGAGATGGAGGAGAGGAAGAGGGACAAATCTCTGCATGGTCTCAAAAGAACGAGGGTACCATCCTAACTTCCTGACCACAAGCTGTGCGCAGTGCTGTGGCACTGCTGGTAATGTTCCATCAAAGCATCCAAGTTGGGGGAGGAAGTGTGGAAGTTTGCACAAGTTTCTGACAAAAACATCAGTGGCTATGTCGTCATAAATGTACTCAAAGAAAGAAAGGAAAGACCAGGGTGGAGGCTGCTTTTTCAACTGTGCAGCTAAATAGAGTTGGGCCCATTAGGATAAGCAGATTACATATTAAAAAGTGCACATTTTCAAGTGACGTTACTGTTTTTGAGGTTTTTATATAATTCTGTACCTTCCTAGTAGTTTGCTTATGTATCAAAACACAAATTGTTGCATTCAGCCCAAGAGCAGGACACAGGCACAGGAGGCATGGAGTAAAGATTAAACTGTTTACTATTAATTGTAGCATTGTGGCAGAGGGAGACAGGACTGTAGCTGCTGTGGCAGAGACAGTGACGTTCTACCACTAAAGGTGGGAGCGAGTGACGAGCTGCAGTTCTTATACTGCAGCTGATGAGCAGATGAGAGGCAGGTGTGTCAGAGCTGACGAGCTGATCAATCGCAGCTGAGTGGAGAGCGGAAAAGAAACACACTAGGAAACTGAGGCTTAAGGCCCAAATCACAGCACAAACATTCACATTTCGTCAAACTGTATGTTTTAACATGGAATTGCTTCTTTTTCTAACGTGACCTAAAGCAGGTTTCTGAATTATGAAGTTGTTACATTTAATTCCCTTATCTACAGCTTGTATTGACTTTGAACACAGTGGTACAGTGGCGTGCGCAGACTTTTTGAAGGGCAGGGGCAAAAAGAAAATAAAGGGCACATCAGCGCATTCTCACCACTAAAAAGGGCACTTTAGATCGCATTTTTCAACATTTGGGCCAGGAAGGGGGGTGGCTACCCTGTGCAAACCACAGTGGTATGTAGTGCTTTGGACTGGGCCACAGCAAAGTGTTTTTTAAATTCTTTAAAATATCTTCTGCTTTACCTTGCCTTCAGACAGCACATACTGCAGGGAACTGAAGCTGTTATCTATGCTTTTTTCACAGCCACCAGACACTTTTGACAAAATGAGCACATGTGAGGTGTTGCAGAACATGAGAAAGTTTCCACCTCACTCAGTCAGCTTGTATTGTGCTACAGTATGACTTCTTGATCCATCAAATGTGGCATCCACAGTATATTCTGTGCCATGATTTCCAAACTTTCCACAGCTCACACTGACTCAGCTAGTGCTAGCATTCACATTTTTCATAACCTTATTGATTTGCTCTCTGTAGTAACCTGTCCCTGCTTTCTGCTGTGGCTGGGCAGCCACTAAAAAACCTGATAGACATGTGACGCAGTCAACCATTAAGTTGACATATTAATCAATAATGACCACCACTCATAATGTACACCAAGTTCTTTCTCTCCAGTTTCCGGCTTGACAAAGTTCAAGTAGTGGCACAGATGTCTGCGTTCAGGCTCGCCTGTAATGAGGCCCATGGAGTTAACATACCAAAGCGTAAAGAGGTCACACAGCAAGATATTTTACTTATACAAAGGCTTGACACAGCAGGCTTGACGCTGGTGTTATTTGCATGTGAGCAAAGACGCACTAAATGCTCCCAAACCTCCTCTGCTCCACTTCTTACCTCTGTGAAACCAAACTGTCGTTTTAGTGTGAGAGATTCAGCCTGCGGTATCTTTCAGCCCATATAGGGACGTGAGAACAAATGGAGGGGCCTGATTATTCCTAATTGTAACCGTCATTCAGTTTTGGCACAGCCAAACACAAATAGCAGCACACACAGCTGATTGACTTTGATTAAAATTAATTTGTTTTTGGGGGTTAGTCCCACTTGCATTAGACTCGCTCAATGAACCTTCTTCTCTCTGACCTGATTCAACCTCTGCTCCGTTGCTCAATTTGCCCGTTTGTATAACCGCTGTATTTGAACATACAGGGCCTTATTTTGTAAATAGCTCTGCCAGCAACAGGCCTTCTCAATGTACTAAATTACCAAGTACACTTTTGTTGAAAATAAAACTGAAAACAGGAAACACGGGAGGATGGATGATTCAACAGCTTTATTAGTAATAATTTTTTTCTGTTGGTTTTCAATTTTTTTTCTTTGGAAAATGTTTCATTGCAGCTACAACAACACCCACATTCCACCAAGTTAACATTTATTAGCACGTTTACAGACTGCTTAGTGATTGTTACATATGGTAACACTCAGCCATTCCTTTATGTGTAAAGCTAAAAATGCTTTTCTATGCAAGGCCAGTACTGGCATCATGTCGCTTATTCAGTCCTGTAGGAGTAGATGTATCATCTCAGTCCACACTCCCAAAGGCTTGTCAGAGGCTAATAAAGTGACTTGTCAAAAGGAGTAGCCTGTGTTCTTTGTGTTAGACTGCATTTCCTTATGTCCCTTTATTCATCGTGTATCTGGTCTCTCCTTCATATTCTAAAGGTGCACAACACTGATAAGCACAGAGTGAAACAGCAGGCAGCCGTATAAGAAAGTGAACCATCTTTGTGTTTCAATAGATCTTGACTTAACGGACATTTATAGAAAAATTTAATTTGCATTAAAAATGATTATGCCCATGTTATATATTTTGTTGAGTTGTGTACTCCCGTCATTTTATTACCGTGACATATTCCATCAAATAATTTAGATCTTGGTTGTTGTTAATTATACATTTCAACTGGTTAAAGGATATCGGAAATCTGGAATCTCAAGTTTTCCGAGAAACAAGTTACTATGGCCAAACAATAAAAGAAAAAAAAGGATTACAAGAACAAGTTAAAGTGAAAGTGAGATCCAAAAACAAACCTGCAATACCTGATCACCACAGGTGGTGCCAAAGAGAGCAAAACGGAGAACTTAGAGAGTTTGACTTGAGGTACATTCAAAATATAGAGAATATATCATTATTGTGCTGTTCAAATCATGTATTCAAACTTACAACTAACATGTCCGCTAAGTAATAATTGATCAAAAGTTAATAAACTTAAATCTCACAGCATAAATGTTGTCATAGTCTTTTGTTATCTTGCTAGGGGCCTCTATCTCTATCTTCTATCTTAAACCAGCAGGAGTTCACATAAAGACTCATAATACTGATTTTCTGATTCTGAACTGAATATTTGACATCAAAGAACATGTAAAACCCGAAAATCAAAGAATGAAAGGGTAAGCAGAGGGAGGGGGCAGACTGAAAGGCTTTTGAAGTGCTCGTGACAACAGCAGGACACATTACAAAAATCTCACAAGTGCCTGAAATGTTTATGGAAAACTTTGGATAAAACGTGAAAGCATTGTACAACAACAAATCTGTAAGCTACTGGTTAAACTCTACCAGCATATTTCTGCTTTCCTGGAAAAAATACTGTGATTTGGATTTATTTTGGCTTATTTCACCCACAGTTACTTTAATCTAAATGCCATTAGACTGTAAATCCCTTGTAAATTTCCTTTAGGATTATCAATTAAATAAATAAACAAGTAAAGCGCCTGCTAATTTCAGGTCAGGTGTGCTAAATCTAAATTGGGTTTAAATATTGTTTGGTAGTTTATTCTGAAAGCATGGTGCAGCTGTAAATTAATAAAAACAACA
>CAFUXE010001135.1:114199-147794 GCA_903364295.1 Serranus cabrilla
TGTGTGTGTGTGTGTGTGTGTGTGATTACAGTCGTTGTACGTGAGTGAGAGAGAGTGAGAGTGAGGTCATGAAGGACAGCAACAGCAAAGCTGGCCTCTCGCCAACCAAGCAGCCACTATACTAATTGCATCAACAATTAATTAGAAGTTGAAAACCGTGACAGCAGCTGAGTTGATCTTTTTGACACAAAGACAAAATTAGAATTGTTTTATTTTAAAACTTATATTTTACACTGACAATTTAAAGCTGAACATTCCCATAAAACCTTATAATTTATGTACAGCTTTCCACACCTAAATTATAAAATTTTATAGAAAAGCACAAATGCAAGATCCTAGCTACATATAAATCCTTTGCAACTCGTAACTTATGGCAGATTCCCATGAAAGTTAACCTCATGTGGAGAGAGGTATTGCAGAATTTAACTTTACGACAATTTCCTAGGACTTAAATGTATGTGGCACTTCTATATAGTTGAATTTCTTTTTGAAACCAGTGGAGTCTCCCCCTGCTGGCCAGTATAAAGAATACAGGTTTATGGCATTTCTTGATGGACTTCACTTGTTGTGGAGGGGAGTTCCAAGGTCGCACTCTTGTTCAGTTCCAGCAGAGGGCAGTCACCACTCACTCAGAGCCACACCCTTCACTCTAAGTCCTAAATGTCAGAACATATCTGTCACACGTTTGGTCGACTATTAAATCTAAACAAGGCTCAGCTTTGAAACTTCAATGTAATGTTACAATATGCAACTACAGATGACTTAACAAATTTACTGTCTTAATGCATCATTTAACTTGGAGTATTTGCTTTGTGTTACATCCAAGATGGTCAGTGTTTTCCAGTTGCAGTTATTTGTTTACTTTTCAGGGTCAGTTCAGGTGAATCGATTGCTCGCTGTGATGAAACTTGAAAACTGCATCAATAAAGGACGTCATCATCAACAAAGCAGTTTACACGTGAGGCCATGTCCCCACTGTCGGCTGGCCGTGCTTTGTTGTCTATTTTACTATAAATGCAGCCATAATTAACAAAATAACCATTATGCTGTATTAAAGAAGAGTTCAAACTTAGGATTGAGACCAGGTAAATAATCAAGTGAGAAGTAGGGTAATTTTCTAATAGACTTCTATACAATTGGACTTATTTTTTAAACCAGCCCCCTGCTGGCCAGTATAAAGAATACAGGTTTATTGATCACACTCTTGTCCGGTTCCAGTAGAGGGCAGTCACCACTCACTCAGAGCCACACCCTTCACACACTTTTGGTTGAAAATTAAATCTAAACATGGCTCAGCTTAAGAATTTCAATGTAGTATTACAGTATGCAACTACAGATGACTTAACAAATGTATTGTCCTGAAACAGCGTTACGTCCATTAGCGATTTCCAGTTGCAATTGTTTGTGCACTTTTCAGGGTCAGTTCGGGAGAATCAGTTGCTCGCTGTGATGACACTCGAATGCTGCATCGATAAAGGACGTCATCATCAACAAAGCAGTTAACACACGGGGTCATGTCCCCACTGTTGGCTCAAAGTGTCCATTTTTGTGCCCAAAATCTGAGGCCTGTTAGTAGGGAAGGACCAGCAGAGAGGGGGGCTTGGGAGACAACGGATGACGGGATACTACTGAGCAAACATGTTTTCATGTCCTCATTTCATCTGGACCACGTAATTTAATGACCCTGTTGTTTATGTGGGAATTGTTCTGGCAGAAGCAGTGAAGTGTAAAAGATCCCAGATAAAAATTCCTCCATATGACAATTTATCGCAACAGACACATGTAGTGCATTGTCTTATATTATTGTCTTACAGCAAAATAATATATGGAAACAATTATTATTCAATCAAACTTTAATGTGTTTTTAATTTCAAGATTTCTCATAAGGCAGAACAAGTGGTTTAGCCATATGTGGGGTGGTGAGGGAAGGACAGGAGAAGAAAGTTAGACAGGATGTGACCGGACACAGAACGAAAGGAGGAGGAGGAGGAGGAGAGTTGAGAGGAGGACAGAGGACGGGAAAGGAGGACAGGAAAACGGCATGTTCCCTGCGTAAATGATAACAGGGTCTTTGTGGATTCACGGTTGTTGCAGCTGAGTAATTTTCCGCTGCGTTTGCAGACCACCTGGCATAACATTGACCCCCACCTCCCTCCTCTAAAGGGTCATTACATAATATTAGTGAATGACAAATGCATCTAAATGGTGTTAATGAATTTGTTACAGTGGCTTAACAGCAATGGATTGAGATTTCATATCACTGTGGATGACACCATATATCAGCTATCTTTTTTTGTTTTAATATTGTTATTCTTGCAAATCATGCCATTAAAAAATCCTTTGGATTGTGTCTCATTCCAGCCAGTATGAAGATTTACTGCACAGTGAGTGGTAGCAGTTGTAGTCGGGTGGAGGAGGATGTTTCGTTCCGTGTGGGCCAAGCTCAGAGGATCCAAAAAGTTCAAACGAGGTGACAGATTTACTCCCAGCAGATGTAAGTGAACTGAGGTCAAGCAGCGACACTGAATAAGCACACGTCTCACATCGTGAAAACCAGGACAGTCTGCTCTCATAAACATCACAACAGACCGTGAGCAGAGGGTGTTGTAATGTGTGCCGGCTGCATGCCATGACTCATCTGTAGCCTTATTCTAACACCTTTTTGCGCACTGCTGGAAAAGTTTGATAAGTGACTTTAATGCAATTGGAAATAAGTTATTACTGGCTGCAATTTCAGGCTAATTCAAAAGGTTAGTATTATATAATGTGCTGTTCAGTGAAGACATAATGACCTTTTTGCATCCAGGTAAACCTGAATTCCTCATGGCACAGATCCAGCAAGATGATGGCTGGTTGTAATTGCAGTGAGAGACTTTAATCTGATCATCTCAGACTAACCCTAAATAACGATACAATGCTGTAAACATAGGCTTTATATTTATAAAGTCTATAAATATACTGTGTGTTATTTATAGTATATATGAGATCCAGCAGGTTCTGTTTGTAGAAATCTGGTCATTGTCTTCTCACCCTTTACGTCATCAAGAGACGGTGCTTACAAGATGTTTATTTAACACACTCTTCCTTGCCAGACATAAAAACCAAGGGGGACAGCTGTTCTTTAGAGTTCCTGTGTGTCAGCAAGGTGTCATACAGTATTCAGCATAGTGTTTGATGTCTTAGTTGCTCTCGTAATCACTATCTAAATGTTCCAACCATGTATTTTTGGCAACACTGCGTATGTGTGTTGCCAACCTCATAATCTCTACATGCAGTCATATTATTTGCATTCAGTGAGTCAGGTAGACTTGCTAGACAAGTACAATACACATTACAAGTATATTGACACTTTATAATTCAGGCAAACAAAAAGACATGGACGTGTCTCTGTTTAATGTCGATTATACATGTACATGTATACCCAAGATGAAATCAATACTGAGACAAGGCATTTCTGAAACAAAAAGTAATTGTACCCAGTCATGACTCTAGTTCAACTATTTAAGAAATATACTATTGGCTTTCTGGTGGAGAAGCTGAAGTTAGCAGCTGGTTAGCTTAGCTTACTTAGCTAGCAGCTTGTTAGCTAAGACTTTACCAGGGCAGCCTAGCTTTGTCCAAAGTGACAGGATCTGAACTCAAATACCTTTTAAAGCACACTCGTTGACTTGTTGGGCTGCCCTAACCTCCCCGAACACTACAAATTGTCATCACCTCAGTATATGACATAACATGATAAACACGTTTTATGTTAAACAATGGCATGTGAGCTTGGTGTCAGACTAAGTTGAAAGATCCCTGAGAACATAGGATCCTGGGAATAAAGGACCCTGAGAAAATTGGATACTGGGAATTTAGTAACCCAGGAACATAGGACCCTGGAAATAGAGAACTCAGGGAACTTAATCACCCAGGAAGCTTGGACCCTGGGGAAATAGAAATGTGGAAACATAGGACCCCAGGAAGTATGAATCTAGGAATATTGGGCTGTGAGAACTTCTGACCCATGAACCTTAGAACTTAGGACCCTGGGAACACAGAACCCAGAAAATATAGAACTGAGGTTTTCTTTAAAGGCCTTGAAGAGAGATGGGAGTCAATAAGTAAGTGTGTCCTGACCACAAGGGTCACAAAAATCGTCATGTGAAGTTAATGGGGAATTCTTTAAAGGAGAAACTGGGCTGCTGACATGGCTGACTCCACTCAAAATGCATATTTTCGCTTCCAACAAAGGAATTTCACAAGAACAAGTGTAAAACTCCAGAGATAAGGGTGTCTGTCAATTATTATTACAGTTATTGGAATCTGTCTTGTCCTTAATCTAACAGAGCACACTTAAAGTTACACCCTTTCCTTTCATCTCAACTTTGGGTTGACCTCTGACTGTGTATATGTACTCATGATGTGTAGTTTTCCCTTTCTTTATGATTTGGCCTGTCATAATCTTGATATGTGTTTTGCCAGCTTGGCATGTTTAGGCCATGTACTATATGTGCTGCATGCTGATAAGCTGATTACCACCAGGTTTTAAGCATTTCAGTAGCAAACAGGTCAATAAGAAAGATTGCAGTCAGTACATGATATATGTCAAGTAAAAAAAAACATGTAACCATTAATATTTGTTTTATGTAATGGAAATGTGTTGCCACTCCCTTTCCTTTGTTCAAAGAGTGAAATACTATATGCTAACAACCCACATGTAGGCTGAAATGTAAAACCATCGGCTGTCTGCTGACAGAGCCGGAACACCATCAGGAAAAGATTTGCATGTTCAACATTCAAATTCAATGTTGTCCATCTGGATCTGTCTAGTTGCTGCTCATTCACATACCATAGGCAGCAGTAAATATTTGTAGTAAATAATTATTTAATTTGCAGGGCTTGGCGCTTCTGAGAGCGCTCCAAGCTGCTGACGATTTTTCAACAAATATTTAGTTTGACGCCTTATTCTCTTGAACACATACTAAACCAGTATTGCAGCAATGGGTTAAATGAGATTCCAAAAAGTAAATTTCAGTTGACAATAAAATTGTTTTGTTTTTTTGTTTTTTTTAAATCAGAGGCACTGGAAAACTGTTAAAACAATTGTTTGAAAGCCTTAAAATGTATGAGAAACTGCATTCCATTTTTATTCTTTTCCCATAACAATACAAACATGACTCAGATGTTTGCTGGGAAACTTGACAGAAGTTTCGCTCTTACAGTTAGGCAGCATTTCCAACCAACCTTTGGGACACTTTGTTACGTGATAGCACTGCAGCCTCAGCTGACACGTTATGCAGATAGTGGACGGAGCTACTTCGGATGACTTTGACATTCTGGTTGGTAAAGGTTGCATAAGAAACATCAACAAACAGAATGTACTCGCTGAGATTGTTGATAGTGGGGGATGTTCTAAATTGGCAAATACAGCGCAGGCACAAACATGCACAGGCACACACACACACAGTGATCTTGAAAGTGAAATAGTAGGAGAAACCAGTTAATCACATGACCACTCGGGATAAAGAGTCAAAACACTTGCAACAGCTGTTTGTGTGAGAAAAAGCAGGCACATGCACAGAGTTACATTTCAGGTCATGCGGCATTTCATGACACACTTTGAGGCCTGACAGGCTGGCAGCATTTCAAAAGGGAAATCCAGGGCACTGAGGGACATACTGCTTTTATCACGTCCCTGGTGGAGGAGATGCACCTCAGATGAACTAGCTATTACATCATCCTCTGAAATGCATTGGTTTGTACATTGTGTTTATTTATTGTAATGAATGGATGGTTATGAACTGTTTGTGTGATTTATTCATTCTATATAAAACGTCAAAGTCTTTTGTTTTTTATATGGCTCCCATTCAGTTCAAGTCACTGATGCTTGCCAACTAGCACACACCCACTAACCTTCACTCCTCTCAAGTTTATGAGCCTTCCTGTTCACTATACGACCTGCCACTGAATGATGACGAGTCAGACAGACATGCAGGGATGTCTTTGGCAAATGTCCAAAAAGTAGTCAATTCTATCAAATCATTCAACCTCTCTAGCACCTCGTTAGATAAATCACATCTTTGTGAGTCAGGAGAAGAGGCTCATTATGACTCATATTGACGCTTGTTCCGACCTCTAGTGGTGCTCATATGTGTTCCTGGGAGCAAAACAGGAATTGAGGCAACACATTATAAAGATTGATAAAGTCCGTATGGAGCAGGAGTACGTAGATAACCATAATAAGCTATGAACGCTAGCTCTAGTTGAGACAATGTTGGCTGTTCTAAGTTTGGAAATCATGTGGATACCACATCAGTTTGGATCCAAAAGTCACACGATAACAAAACAAACCTACTGAACGAGGTGGCGGTAGACCAGCCACATCTGTGAGTCTGATGGCTAAATAAAGGGGGTGAAATGTTCTGAATATAGTCTACACTTGGTATTTATCTTTTTAGGTGTTCCTTTTTATCTGACTAAAACGTGTTTTCAGTCCACAGCAGAAACACATCACACTTTTTCAAAGCCACCAGACTCCTTTGACAAAAACAGCATTTTTTCCTTGCAGAACATGGGAGCTGTTACTCCACTGACGCCTGGATCTGTTTGTTTGTTTGTGTGACTCTCAGTGTTGTATTCAAACTAACAGCAGTATTGGTTAACTTGTGCCATACTCTGCTTCTACAAGCCCGGATAATGCACACAGGCTTTGGATAAAGATACACGTCATATAAATGTTCATATAAAAGATATATGATATATGAAGCAACATCATCAGACTATGTTAGGTAACATGGGAAAAGTTTTCTGAAGGGCTTGGGAAAACAGTATTTTGACACTAAACGATGCACATTTTGACCATCATGTGAATGTTTGGACTTGAATACATAAGGGACACTTATGTAGAGGAAGCTACAGAATTATACAAAAACCTTTAAACAACACAAATAATAGACCTGTTTCATGCCGAAAACCTTGCACTATCATTTTCAAAGGCCGGCTGATAATCACACCTGATTGTCATTGCCCCGTGGTAGCCAGGAGACTTGAGAGGCCTCCTACGTTTTACACTCAACTTTGTAACTGGCAGACTATATATAGAATGTTTGACGGGGGGAAGATAATTATATACAAGAGAAAATAGAAGGTTACAGTAACCATGGTTTTCCGAGAAAAGCCTCTCTCTCTCTCTTCTGTAAGGAGACTTTGAGATTCTTGCCATTACAAAGGTGACCAGTAAGGATTAATAACATGTGGGCTCTCCAGAATATACTGACCTTGGTCACCTGATGTCAGCACTTCAGTGTGGAGAAGCAGTTAAGTGATGGTTACACTTGAGACCTTTTGACCTTATTTAAGGTGGACAACTGCTAATCCTGAAAGCATTAAGTATTTATAGTAGCAGCAGGCAGGAGGGCGGGATTGTCTTGCCTATTTGTGCAGCCTTGATCAGGCTTATAGGTGCTGACTCTTTATATTAAACTTCTTGGTGGAGTTATCTTGCTTGCCTTAATTAGTTTCCCGAGGATGGATGAAGCGTGATGATCTTGAAGAGCACTTGGTTCCCAACTGTGTTGTATAATTTTATTTAACCACATGGAATGGTCTGCATTGTGTTGTGAGACTTAACACCAGTGACAACAACACTCCCAATATCTATTTATATTGGCCTAGTTTCAGATTGTACAGTATGTATTTAGCTCCACCCTTGTATCGAGCACAAAACCAGTAGAGTTATTAATCCTAGCTTTGTAGAGCTTTATAGGTGTGTCCATATTATTTGTTTTCTTGTACAGATGGTCCACTCATGTCCTAGTTGTGTGGTCTTTCTGGGCCATAGTTACATATTAAAAGTTAAAAGTTAACAATGAGGCTGTTCACACAACAGGAGACAAGTCTGTTATTGCTTATGTGCTCATTTAATTACACACCGCTTCATATAGTGTAAAGATTGTAGTGTAAAGACTGAACTGGAAGTTTTTTAATGACCCGAATATATGGGAAAATTTGAGGGATCGTAAAAGTTGTTTTTGACCCACTTTCTTTAGGCTATCACAGAGTGTACAGTTCTTGAAGCATGTAAACTGTGCATCATTCCAATTGTGTAATAAAAGAACAGCACTTTCCAGTTACATTGCAGTAAACAAACCTTTTATATCGACACTTGCTTGCTCCGGAGGACTCTTGGTAGTTAGAGAATTTGTTTTTCTACGACTTTGATTCTGCACTAATCTCTGAGGATTTATGAGAACATGCCTCTTTCATCTTCCTTGTATCATTCAGTTAATGCTATCTCCAGTCATCTTCTCTCATTGCTCTACGCTAATGTAGCACCAGTGTTATGTAATGCCGTGCAATAAGCTAAATAAATTAATCCGTGCTCCGACATGAGTCTTGTCTTATCAGTGCTCATACATAACCACAAGTCATTAAGCATTGTTTGGTGCATGCAGCCGTGCATATGGAGTATGTATGTGCAGTCCTCACGAGCTCAGCACGCTCTGCAGGCGTACGAAACACGTCACAGCGGCTGGCACCAAGGTTGGAACTTTCCCTCAGATAAGATCTGGGGTTGTAAGCCCCAACTCTCTTTCTGCCCCATAGCAGGTTAATAACAAATTCTGTGACTCATGTTGTCTCGCCTCCTCCCCTGCTTTAACCTCATACCACCCACATCCCTGTCAGGTTTTTTTTTTTGGATGTCACCCATCCTGTCGGCACGACACTGCCACTGTTCCTCTGAGACACCCTGGTCTCATGTGACCCGGGTACTCCTGCGCAATTTCTGTTACCATGCCTCGTCCCTCCTGCTGCTAACAGAGCGAGAGCCTGCTGTTAGATAATAAACCTGTCTCCTGGTTACTCCACCCCTCTAAATCATTTCACAGCACTGTGCAGTAAGACTTCAACCCAGAGTAATGGTGCACAGGAATCAAAGATGGAGAATAAGGAACTGGTGAAGATTTTTTTTGTGTATCCTTAATACATAAATCAATCATTTATTGAACACTGATGGGTAATCTCTCTTTAACCTTTTCCCTTGAGAAATAGCTGCTTAGTAGCTTTGCAGCGATCAGCAGCCACTCTTTAAAATGTGATAATGGGTGCCATATTATGTGTGAAAACGCATGGCCCTCTGTTTAAGTCCACCATAGTGCATTAGCATTAGTTTGGTTAGGTAACCATCATGCTTTGACAAAAATACAACAAATACAAAGTCCAAATAGAAACAATAAAGTAGAAAATGACATTACATGTTGAGCATATTACTCACATGAATAATAGCTGGCAAAATTGCCCAATTTTTATGAGAGCAAGGTATTTATACCAACCAATCAATCAATTAGTTGATTAACTTAAATAGACAAAAAGTCGACCTCATCATTAAATGATGCATGAAGTCATTAATAAAGAACTTCCCCCATGTGGATCAATAAAGGAATATCGTATCTTAAAACAGACATACATTCGTTTGTGGGAGTTAATAAGAATAAAATGTAATGGTTAAATAAAACATGTATAAAAGAAAATTTTAATAAGGTGAAAAAAAGTCCAATTCCCAAAGCTTGTTACTAATATCCAAATGTACTTACAATTAAATTATTATTGTCTTCAGAGAGTTGGTGGTAACTAAAGCACATCAGCAGCATGGAAAGGCCAGGAGATTAAAATCACAAATATTTTTTTCCTGTCACATTTACATTTCTAGCCTGAGGTTTTGCCTCTGGAACTCGTCAGACGGATCAGTTCTTTTATTTTCATTATTCTCTCCCCCGTTGCTCTGCCTACCGTGTTCTTGGCGCGAGGGCAACATTTATACTGCATTACATGGATAATTGCAATCAGACGCAAAATACTGCAAACCGTTTGGGATGTGTGTATTTGTAGCGTAATATATTTTGTGAATCAGACCTTGTGACGGGGCAGGGCAACATTATCTGGATCCTGCATAAATATTTTGTTCGCTGTGGTATGTTGGCCAGTTGTTAGCAAGTAAAACTGACATGAATCATTGAAAGATCAATGAACGGGGTAAAATATATATCATTCAGAAATTCTGGTCAATGAAAATCAATCAAGATGTGAATATATGGTGATAATAAACTTAAAAGCAAGTTATTAGAATCCTCAAGGTTGTTTAGATCATAAACAACCTTGATGGTTGCAAGAACACTTTTATTAACACCCTCTATAAATCTCTCCCTCTCGCCCTCTAAGGGGTTGAGGCTCACTGTTCTTTCATCCTCAGAAAAATGAATTTTAAAACTTTATTACATAAGAGAGTGGAGAGGCATATCGCCATAGTAACAGCAGTATAAACACCCTCTGGCTCGATGTGGTAACTGAGCCTGTTCATCATTCAGACCTCCTCCTCTTCTCGTTTCATAAGGGCACTGAGCATCTGACGGCGCAGCAGCCTGTCAGGGATGCCCCATGAGGGTCAGAAACACCACAGGATCATACAAAATGATTGCCATAGTTCAGTCAGAGATTGTCTGATGAAAACAATTGCAATCAAAAAGAGAAGCACACTGTTTGATGTGATTAAACACCTGTAGGCACACTGTGTGCAGATGTAGGTACATAATGTTCTTTGCAGCACAATTGATCAAACTGCTGAATAAATAAAGCACATGACTGTTTGAAGAAATGTTTTAGCGCTGCAGAAATCCATTTCAACTTCAAAAAGAAGAGAAACCCCAGGAAGTCCTCTTAAAAATAGAAATCAGTAGTGAAATCCAATTTCTTGCAGACCAGAAAATGAACACGACAAAAGGAGAGAGGCTGGACCAATGGAAAAGAAAGGTTACACTGTGACTAGTTATTGCATAAAGCATAACCTTGCATCATACATAACATCTCAGACAATTTACTTGGTCTGAATATTATGAATATTTTTGGGAAAACTATGTTCAAATGGTCCCTTTGTAGTTTTACGCAATGGAATCAACACATTGTTTTATTGTCCACCTTCATCATCATGTAAAAAAAAACAGAACAGCAGCCTTTAAATATGACTGATGTTTTACCATAAATCATGTCGGTTTCTGCCTTACAGCTGTAACATGTGTCCAATGGCAAGTATGCAAACCCTTTGGCATTATCTTTCTGCATGAATTTGTCAAAAATCATGATCTGAGCTGCATCTAAGTCCCAAATATAGACAAACACAATGTGCTTAACCTTGTACCACAGAAACATTCATAATATTTCATGTCTTTGTTGAACACATGCATAAAACATTTATAGTGCTGGTGGAAAAAGTAAGTGAACACTTACACACAGTAATGGCTAATGACTCGAACAAGAATCAGCTAACCTGAAGATTTCAAAGGGTTCACATACTTTTTCTAGCCACTGTACAATTAACATTTCTAGAACTATTTCCATGACAGCCCGCATATACACAGGGCCTATATACACAACATTTTAATAATTAAAGGACAATAATATTACTTTAACTTTGAATTGTTTTCTACTTTTATTGTTATTCATATAGTTTAAAGAGCATCAAGATTATGCCACCCTGCATTTTATTGCACATATTGTATAAGCATGTGATGCTTAGGAAAACAAACCTTCTTAGTGTCAGATTATTTAGTGCTCTTAAGCTAATTCTAGACAGGGAAACATGAATACTGAAGATGGCAAAATTGTCAATTGTCAAAATTGTTTTATTTGATGTAAAAAATTAATTGTGCAGGTGTTAAGACACAGACTGAACTTAAACATGAAGCTGTCAAAGGACTGCCGGTGGCTGCTGTGATCAATGGTTGGCAGGTTCAGACTAAACAAGCTCTGACAGCATAAGCATGTTAGCAATAACAGAAGTGCAGTGTACCTAGGGTCATGACAGTCATAAAGTCTCCAGGTAGTTAACTATGGATGTATACAGAGAACTGGGCAAAACGTTCAGTTCTATAAAAGTTGCTCAGTGGTGAATGAAGCCAAAAAAGTTTGACTGCTGTGTATAAAATTACACCGATGTTCTGCATATGTGCTTCCCAGCTACTCAGCCTTGAGCTCATTCACATAAACCGAGAAAGGAAAATACCTCTAGATTCAGCCAGTATTGAACTTTAAAGGTTTTAGGACCTAATAATTTAAGAAATATAAGTCTTTTTAGGCCCCATGAAATAGCTTGACAGACCTGAATTTGTTATTCCAACAACGTCCACTATATCACATTGGCTTCAGAGCCCAGCACTTCCTGGGGGTTTGTAGCTGACTGGTACTCTGATGATCTGGTCTATTATTGATGAATTTCTTCCCCAAACCATTAAGCATCAGATCTAGAATCTTATCTCAGTGTGAGCTGAGTGAGCAAATAGACAGCTATTCCAAGCCAGAAAATCTTCCTGCTACTTTTTTTAAAAGCTTTTTTCCAGAACTCCAATCTGATTAGACCCAGAAATAGGAATTTTGTGAATGGAAGAGAAAACAGTCACAGTAGCTTGAGGTAAGACCTCCTGTAATCTCTTAATTGCGAACTCAGTACAAAGTGTAACCAGTAGGTCAGGTAGCCCTGCCTTCCCCATGTGCACTATGTGAAGCATGCCAGTCATTCAGTTAAGCAGGTGTGAGTATGTACAGACATATTAACCCATGGAGGTTCATGTGCCGGTGCCGCATTGCATTTCCCGGTCCCACATGCCTGCACTTGTTCCATTGCGTCGCCGCTGGCATCACACTTTTCTTCAAGCAGATAGGGTGGTCATTGTAAAGGGTTCAAGGTTTGTATTTGTCACATACCCATCATATGTCTACATTGTGCAGTGAAATACTGTTGTGTCTGTCCCCAGTACTGCACTTCAAAATATTGAAAAGATAGAACATGAACAGAATGAAATATTAAATAAAGTGCAGGAAAAAATCATGGCTATGGTGCAAATAAACAGATTCAGGGGAATAGTGGAGGTATTGTCAGCAGCATCAGAGGTGTAGTGTCAGGAGACTTGGCAGAGTCCTGGTTCAGGATTCAGATGGCCTGGGGGAGGTAACTCCTCTTTATCCTCTCCGTTCTGGCCCGATGACTGCGGTAGCGCTTCCCTGACCCCAATAGTTCAAAGAGGCCATTGGTCGGATGCCTCAAATCCTTCATGTTTCTGCCAGCGTGGGTCCTGCACTGCCTGGTATAAGTATTTATGTCCCCATAGTCCCATGTTCCCCTTTGCAAAATTCTGTTGACAAACATTAACCCCTTCTACTGTGTTCAGGTGAAATTTCACCCATGTCAAGTTAAAATAGTTCACAAACATTCTCCAGTTAAGCCTAACCCTGACCTCTAGACCTTAATGTGTTTGGAGATGGAAATAGTCCCTTGTAAAGGTTACCTCACATTAACCTAACCTTTGGTCTTTCTGCTAACTATAACTGCTTAGAAATGGAAAAAAAAACTTGGTCCAAGAGCTCCTTTCTGACTTGAAGTTGTCTTCTATGCTTTATAATTTATATTTTGCTGGGGATCACATCAGGTTCACAATAGAACATAGCCTGGGAACACATGAATGACCCCCAGTGTCCTGTGGGCATTAGTCTCTATGCAGGGTTATGCAGTCATGCTGCCATACCCTTCAGTGAAGTGCCCACACTGTCCACAGTGTGTGTAGAATGTTTGTGGTGACATCCTCAATTTATGCAGCAGTGGGAGGTGATAAAGGTGCTGCTGTGCCTTTTTGATTAGGCAGTTTGTGTAACCAGACCATGTCAGGTCCTCTCTGATGTGGTCCCTGGGTTACTTGAAGTGATTCACCACATCAACTGTGGTCCTGTTGATCTTGAACACATTGTAGTACCTCCAGTGCTGTTATCAAGACCCCACAGTTGCTTCTTCCCAGTAGGCCCTCTCATCCTGATTGGCAATCAGGCCTGGCACAGCTGTGTCATCAGCAAATGTGATTATGTTGTTGGATCAGAAGTGGTCCCACAGTCATGTGAGTATAGGGAGTAGATGATGGGGTTCAGAACAAAGCCTTGCGGTGCCTGTGTGTTGACAGTGATGCTGGATGAGGTTTAGTTGACCACCCTTGTTGATGATGACTATCAGGAAGTCCAGGACCCATTTGCACAGTGGGACTGTGACAATATGTCACTGAAGAGCGCCATGGTGAAATAGATCTGTTCGTCTTTGGTTCTACAAGCTTGGTGAAATAAAGAATACTGACAGGGTGTTGTTGAACTACTGTAGCTAGCGAGCTGACTGTATGCTAGCTTCTCAGGGTCATGCTAGCAGTGGTTAGCCACAATATCTCTCTCAGCTTCTTACGTAAAGTGCTGTTTCCAACTCCGAGGCATTTTGTTATCAAACTTATAAGCAATTTAATAATTAAAGAGTGAAAAAAGAGGAGAAGGGAAGCTCTTAGCACGTTAGCTATCAGTGAGCAAGCATGTAGCTTGTTGGTTTAGCACATCACTTGAACAAGTGCCACACAGTGAACTCAAAATTTGTACCATCAGCTCCTTTCTCATACAGTAACTCTGTGTAAACAAAATGCTTCTTTTTAGCTTTTTCTACTCCAGTTGTCTGTCCTATTGCGCGATATTACAACTGTTCACATCAAAGTTTACCATTATGTAAACGTAGATTTACTTCACCCCCAAAAGCAAATCTATTGACCGCATCAATGCCACTGAAATGAATTGATTTCACAGATAGGTTTGCTGTTTTAAATGCTGGTGTGACGGAGCCTTTTCTCACGGAGGCCTGCCAATTCTGCTTTGCCGTGCATCAGCCTTCTCTCTTATGTATGTTGTTTTGGGGGGTGAAACAGGATTACTGACTGCCCAGGTCTGAAAGGATAAGGCTCGTGGCATTCTATAAAGTATTTTTTCTATAGTACCAACAAAGAAACCAACAGTGCATTAGACAGTTCCTCAATACCTCCTAATTCCCTAGACTGTCAATGGCATTCAGCCCCAAGCACATTTGTTCCTACTGAGCATGAAGATCTTTAAAAATCACAAAAAGCTTAGAACGCTGGGCACTGTATTTTTTTTTAGAAACTTCAGTCAAACAGGAGGAAATATTATGATTTTAGCAGTGGATATGTATTTGTAGCAGCAGGATATGAGGGACATAAATTTCTATTGTTTTTCTTTGGGTCCGTGCTGCAGCTGTGATAGTACTGCTTCATAAAATAGCAACCTTCCTTCCTTTCTCACACTAACCTTAAGTGTCTCATGTGCTTTCAATAAATTATGATACTCCCCTCAGAGCCACATACTGGAAATACTCTATCATGTCCAGTTCGACTGATTCTGGCATTTGCTTTCTCATATACATCTTCTCTGGATAATTTTATGATAAGCTTGGTGTTGCAATACATGCGTGAATGTAATGGTGTTTACAGACACAGGGTGTTAAGTTCACTAGCATGACCATTCATCTGTCCAGATAGTCAGCTAACAGCCTCTTTTGTTTTTTCCGAGCAGTCCCATATAAATACACCTTTAAACTTTCTGCTTCAATTCTGTATCAAAGGGACTCTACATAAATTCTGTTTATTGTAAAAACGTATTTAAGTCTTGTCTATGTTAGTGGAAAGGCCCTTGCTTTGGTGGCTCGGCAGCTAGAGCATTAAAAAAGTATTATTTGCGGGGCAAATCCCACAGTGGTCTTATTCTGTTTGGCCTTGAACAAGACCTAATCAATTCCTAAAATTAAAATATTCAAAAGAGATTCATCTGTTTTTTACATCTATTATCAAGAAGCAGCTATGATAATATCTCAGAGTTTAAATATTTGATGAAGGCACAATATTGGTCTATTATGCTTTTAATAAAAACGTTCTATTCATGCAAGAGTGGTACCAAGTGTGTTTAGAGCGTGTTTTCTTGGAGATCTTCATTAAAATGTGATACCTTGACATTAGCATTAGAAAGATAGAAATCTCCATGGATACATTATTCCTTTATGTTTTACTGTTAAGGGCCATGTCTTATAAGCCATGATCACTGAAAAAATAAAGAAAACACATTTTGAAATAGCTTCTATTGATGGGAACCAACAAGCACAGAAAAAAAGACTTTGTGCTAGAGACTTTGTGCAGCTCAGCTTCAACTATGTGTGAGTCCATGACCCCTCAGCCACGTAAACCGGTCCACAGGTCATGTGAGGTGAAAACAGCTCATGAGGGAACAGAAAAGTGGTTTCTAAATTATGCAAAACTTTGCTCAGCTCCACTCCTTAAAGACATGCATATCAGCTTTTAGAGTGCAAAGGTTTCCCTGAGCACTTTTAACTGTATGTTGCTTGTTGTTAATTGACAGGTTAGGGTTTTCACATGGTCCATTACATGTAAATTGCCTGACTGAAAGCAGTGCTGTAAGTTAAGAGGATACTCCAGACAGAAAAATATAGATTAGAAAGTATTTTCTAAGTATTTTCTGTCCTCACAGATTCATGGGAATGTGCAGCCTTGGCAGAGGTACAGGCTCACATGAATCCACTAACTGCTTAAGGTTTAACCAAACTGGTGTTTTGTTCTACAGCTCACAACCTTTGTTACATTTCAGTATAACAAAGTTTGAGCATACACAGGCTTGTCATTCATGACACACACTTCACAGAAATATAGTTCCCTTTTCTAAATATGGATGGTGTTTCCATAAGTGAGACTCCTACAGCTGGCAAATCCCCAAACTATGTGGATGTGTTAGACTTCATATATAAATGATTATGTTCTAAACACTGTTTCCAGAGTAGTTTCAAGGTAGTGGGAATAATCAAGTTAGAACTATAAATCATCTCACTTTACAGGCAAAGTCCATAAAAGGAAAAAATGGAAAGAGAATACATACTGTTCATTTTGTCCAGTGTACGTACAAAGAAAAGAACTGCCTACACCATATTTCCATATGTTGTTTATACATTCTTGAAGGAATACTTGGACTTATTGGGAAATGCACTTCCTTGCCAAGAGTTGGAGGAGTTCATACAGTCCCTACAGCAAATAAGAAGCTCCGACCAGCTGCCACCTGGCCATAAAGAGTGTTGATGGGGTAAGCAGCTAGGTAATCAATCTGAGAGATGAAAATCCGTGCAGACTACTTGCACAATAATCCTCACAAGAGAAGTGTAAAAGCAACATGATTTTAAGGGGAGTTATGTGCAAAACTATTTCCTTGCCAAATGCAGTGACCTCCTGCTGGTTTTCTGTCCACCCTCTGACAACTCGACTCCTTATAACGTTCCATTTTTGCTTACAGATTAAACACACGATATAACTTGTTAATTAGTGACCTTTAGAGGGTCTGGTGGGCAGATTTTGATACCTTTGGACCAAGCCAGGTTAGCTGTTTCCACATTTCCAGCCTTTATAATAAGGTAATCAAATTAGCTGATAGCTATAACTACAGCTGTATGTTACCATACATCAGAGTGGTATGGATCTTCTCTTTTAACTGTTGACAAGAACTCAAATAAGTGTCTTTCCCAAAATGTCGAACTACTATTATATTGCTGTGACATATCATCTGTTCAACTGCTAAAGTACCACCTGGGGAACAGGAATCACTGTTATCACATCAAAACTGGAAACCTTCATAAGACATGGGGATTGCTGTGTTTGAAACCTGTTGACTGTCCAACATGAAAGGAATAAGTTAATTTTGTTTGGGGATTTTTTTCTTGTTAACAGTTGTTACATTACAAATGGGTCAAACAAACATTATAATTCCAGGAAGACCTTTCCCTGGTCGTCATGCCCTAATGACAGGCAATTTTTCAATTCACACTAAAGACTGTCATGGGAAATGGGTTGGAAGTGAACAAAACACAAGTAAAATTCCTGACCAAATCAACATCAAATTACTGGCCTTCCTGGAAACCTCTTCTAAATGATAACTTTGTGCTTTGACATTTGATAAAAGTCTTCTACTTTCACAACAGTGTCAAATCAGACCTCAGCTGACGCACTTGTCCCAGATTTATCTATTTAGTTTTTGATGTTGTTTCTCGCTGGAGAGTCAAAAGAGGCAGCGCGACTCATTTGTGAGCAGACTGATAAACCGCAGCGAGGGACACGGAGTAAAACGCACCTATCTTCCCAGCACTGACTCTTTATCAATACAACAGATTAGTTATTTTCCAGGGCTAAATGACTAGGCTGTGTGATGCGATAAAGAAAAAAAGCCACCCTCTCCAAAGTCGTGCAGTTTGGTGTATCAACGCTGCTCTTGTGGACAAAGGACGCTGGTGATCCAAGGTGATGTATCAGTGTGCATCGAAGGCTTCATGCAGCCACAGCGGCCTAGACGGATTAGCCTGAGAGGGACTACATGACGGTTGCTTAGTAACTACAAACCTACTCAAATGCTTGACGAACATAAGGGACAGGGCTGTATTTTGACCATGAATAGTCAAAAGTGCTTTTGATTGCAACCTTACCTAACCTTGAACTACATACAACATGATAGGTGACATAAACATGATATATATGTCAGTACGATCACCTGACAGCCTTGACATTAGTGTTGAAATAATGTGTGGGTCTGTGTGCGTGTGTCCTACCTGAGACATGTGTATTCAATGACTCTCCGGTGGCCAGTGTACTAATAGTGGTTTTGCTGGATCCCTGCCACTCTTAGTGCTTTGCTGCAGGCTCTGTCCGGGCTGTTTTTCCTATTCTGGGATGTCCTTGTATGACCCGCTGTCCCATGCCAAGATCCAGGCTGTGTCTAATGAAAGTAAGGTTCCAGCAGTTTGTTTCAGAAAAAAAAGTAGCAGTAGCTGTGGGATTGTGGTGGCGGACTAGGAGGTTTAAAGAGAAAGAGGTATTTACACGATGAAAAGGGTTTTTATGGAGTTTTCTAAGCCAAACAGACTTCTGATACTTTGCTTATCTGATTAAAAAATGTGGAAACAGATAAACCCTTATGAGATATGAAATACGTTTAATTTCTTCTTTGTTTTTTGTCTTGCATCTTGTGTGGTTTATTTGTTCTTTTTGTTATGTTGAACGTTGATACCGTATAAACTAGAAGGGTATTCGGAGAGCACTGAGCTCTACAAAGATCCTATCCTGCAATGTCAACAGCAGGACTTGAGGAGGGCGCTTACGTACATTTCGGGAACTCATTTTTCCGATCGATTTTTCCATGTTAACAAAATTGTAAAATAAACTGTGTCCATAATCTGTCCAGTGATTCATATCAGCTTGGCCCACGCTACACCCATCCACCAAGTTTCATGAAAAATGGGTTGGGATATTTTTCTGTAATGCTGCTGAGAGACAGAAAAACAAACTACATAAAAAATAACTCCCCCAAAACAATGATTGTAATAATAATTTGAGTTAAATATCCTAATCTCAATGGATGTAAAAATGTTTTAGGAGGCTTGCTGACCTTACCTGGTAAACTGATTAAACTAAAGGTAAAGGTGACTGGTGTCAAGGTGGAGAATAAAGTATTTAAGGCTACCAGGGTCATTTAGGAAGTGAAAGTGAAGGTAAGCCCGTGCACTATTCATCCTATAGCATTTGTAAGCATGTGCTTAGAAGGTATTTGTGGGTCAAGTGTGTTTGTGTGTCTTTATGTGACTGAGGATGAGGCCCATGACTCGAAGGACTAAGGACTTGTGTGTCTTGTGTGTTTGTTGACAATCGTTGCCAGAGTTAATGAGCTTATGAGACTTAGTATTTCTGTGATGACCTCTCGGAGCATTGGGTTACACGAGGCTGATCTTAAAGGTCCTAATGGTTCTGGGAAAATCAGATTCCTCCCAAGTAACCGACCCTGGCCAGGAGTTCTCCACAAGCCAACACACATGTTCTTTTCTTCCTTTAGCCTGGGTGTAAACAACCGAAAGACGCCAGTGGTTTAATCCAGATCACAGCAGCAGTTCAACAGACTGGTTTCGGGAAACCAATTCACAGGAACTCCTGATTAGAGTGTTTAGATGGTTTCTGTCTCCCAGACCAACATCAGACGAATTGTGTAGTTGATGGGTGACGTTCCTTGCTTTTATTATAAACACCTTGTTTGGAAGTGTTATAATTACATTAAAGACACAATACATCAGTAGTGTATTCCATAAGATAAGAAACCGTTCTCATGGACAGATTATGAGACTTAGTTGTGGAGCCTCTTTTTGATGTTGCTTTGTGTCTCTTTGCAGTTGTTTTGCGTCTCAATGTAGTTGTTTTTGATTTCTTCGTAGTCTACTTGTAGTCGTTTTGTGCTTCTTTATTGTTGCTTTATGTATCTTTGTAGTCATTTTTTACTCTTTGTAGTTGTTTATGGTCCTTTGTGTCTCTTTGGCGTCATTTTGTTCTCTTTTGTGGTCATTTTCAGTCTTATCAGGGTTGGAAGTTTTCTCTATGAGTGACAACCGTGACACTTTGGGTTTCTGTATTTTGTAAGTATTTTAACTGGTCATGCCTCTTTCAAACTGCTGTCATATGAATAGTTTGCATAACACAAAGTGTGTCAAATACTAACACCCATTTAAAAAATTGTGGCAAATATTAATTGAAACCAAATTGTATAATTTATGCTCAAGCTGATAAACTTATCCCTTTTTTTATTTACAAGTTTGATGGTTACAGTAAAAATGCGTCATCAATTTGCTGGAACTTTGGTGCGAGTATTACGATCACCAGCATCTGAGTCACATCCATTTCAATAGAAATTATTCTGTTTCTTCCATTTTTTCTGATCTTGCATCACACAGACTTGTATGTTTCATCATCATGTTGCTGAAGAAGAATAAGAAGAATCGCTTCTACGTGTATCACAGGGGCCAAACAAGGATGCTCGGTTGCAAACATTTTTATATAGGCTAATCACATTATTGATTATCAAGTCATCATATATATGACTACCATTGATGTGAAATGCATGTCAGACCTAAGAGAAAACTTTTTTGCAAGCTCAGACACAAAGTTCTCAATTTCAGACATCAGAGCTGTTTTTTTCCACCCTGTCACAGGACAACAGTTAAACCACTTCGGCTGTGACTAATTTATGAAGTAATCAAGGAAATCTAATGTGTTTCATTCCAGAGAGTGCCTTTTTCTGGCATCAATATATTGAGTTATATTATTACTTTCTCCTTTTTTATGTTTCTAGGTAAATCCAGCGGTTATTAAACAGAATCGTATTGTTACAAACATTTCAGTTTAATGACATGCTAAAAGTATTTTGAGCCCCGAACTGCAAGGCCAAAACACACAAATAGGGCTTCATTTGAATCTTATAGATTCTGGAAATGTGGCTAAAACACAACGTGCATATGTCTGTTCAAACAAACAAAAGGTATTTGGTCTAACCCTACCCATACCTCCAGCGAGTGCTCTCTTAAAGTAAACGTGGGCACTTAGTGGTCTTCGAAGTGGATGGCGCCTGGCATCTATTTCTACTACTTTGTTTACAAAACAAACCAACTTCACAGTTGCAGATGTTTGTGTAAAAGCAGAGGAGACGTCAGGCGTGTCGTTTTTGCACATCTGGTTTGTTACAGCCATTTCTCACCAGGTCGTTTGCTGTCTTCAGAGTTCTGCAGAAAACCATCAGAGCTGTTAAACAGTCCCAGGTGTAGTTCTCACATAAATAAAGGAGTAATTATTATTATTTTCTTGTTTGGGCACCTGGTTCAGTATAGAATAAGGGATAGGTCTCATATCAGTTGTTGTGTAAATATGAAACTACAGGCAGCAGCCAGTCACCCCAGGGTAATGACCAGACTTGGATTTTGACGTCAGGCACTGGGGAGACGTGACTAATGTTTAGATCACACTTTTTAATTTAACAGATATGTCCCACTGAAGCTGAAACCCCCTTTTCTTACAAGGAAAATTTGCAAAACTGGCATAGTGGTATAGGATAAAAACAATACTAAAAGAGAAAGCTAGTCCAGCTAGAAAGCAGGATCAAAACAGCATTTAGAAAATTCAGATGTCAGACTCAGTCCAATTTAGCATTGAACCAGACATGCACAGTAAAATATAAATGTTATGGATAGCCTTCGGCAAAGGCAAAATTCAGTATTTTTGTTTGGATTTTCCAATAGGGTGCAGATACAGTGCACAGCCACCATATACAGGCACTGATATATATGCAAAATATGCGATACATATGGCAAAACCAGGGTGACAGTATGGATCATAAAAAAATATTTGCAGTTCAACGGTAAGGAAATAGACAATGCATATATAGAGGGTTGGTTCATTTCTTTACAAACATATCAATCATAATGAAAGTTGAACTACTGGCAGGTTTATGCTGCCTGCTATTCCTCCCAAGGTGCTGAGGGGCTGAGGCAGATCTGTGAATGAGTCATCCAGCCTTAACTGTGAATGAAACCAGCGCCGTCTACTGGCCGCAGAGGCTCGTGCGCTCATTTCAGCCACATCTGAGTCCGCAGGCAGAATGAAGTCAAATGTGTTTTCCGACTTCCAGGACCAACCGTGCGTTCAGCCACAGCCAATTAAAACTAATCCAAGTGTTTGACCAAAAAACACCCATCCACTGTCATGTTTTATCTCTCACATATGGAGTCAAGACACAGTGTCTCAGGCTGTTTGAGCGTCTCTCTCTCTCTCTCTCTCTCTTGCGCTCGCTCTCTCTCTCGCTCTCTCTCTGGAGCTGTGAAACCCAGGGTGGACGGGAGGTAATCCCCACCATGTGAGTGGGCGGTGCGGGTACCGGAGGCGTGTTTTTTTCTTTCTTTTTCTTTTTTTCCCCCCTATTATTCAAATGCTGCTGTACCTATAAAAAGAGTGCCTGCGTGCGTCAGATAGTTTTCTCCAATGGGTAAAGGTGACTAAGTACTTGTTGTCCCTTTTCGCCGGCCCAGTCGCATCCTATCGGCAGGGGGAAAAGATGAGGCACGACTCCGGCGGTGTCCAAATGGCGAAGCATGCAGCCCTGTGCCTGATGCTGCTGCCCCGGTTCCTGCTGGCCGCCGTCATGCTCTGGCTCCTGGATTTCTTGTGTATTAGGAAAAAAGTGCTGCTGAAAATGGGAGAGAGACAGGACGGCCCGGACGACCCGCCGGTGTGCGTCTCTGACTCTAATAAGATGTTCACCTTGGAGTCCCTGCGAGCTGTGTGGTACGGACAGAAATTGGACTTTCTCAAATCCGCGCACCTAGGGCGCATGGCGCCCAACACCGAGGTGATGCTGGTCCAGGAGCGGCGGCAGGTCCGGATCCTGGACTGTATGAAAGGAAAGAGACCGCTCATCCTTAACTTTGGCAGCTGCTCCTGACCGCCATTCATGACGCGCCTGACGGCGTTTCAGCGCGTCGTGAGCCAGTACGCAGACATTGCGGACTTTTTAGTTGTATATATCGAGGAGGCGCATCCGTCGGACGGCTGGGTGAGCTCGGACGCGCCGTACCAGATCCCCAAGCACCGCTGCTTGGAGGACAGACTCAGAGCGGCTCAGCTGATGCTGGCAGAGGTCCCCGGGAGCAACGTGGTGGTGGATAATATGGACAACTCGTCCAACGCCGCGTACGGAGCCTACTTTGAGAGACTTTACATCGTGAGGGATGAGACAGTGGTATACCAGGGGGGCAGGGGGCCAGAGGGATATCGGATTTCCGAGCTTAGAAACTGGCTGGAGCAATACAGGAACGATCTGATGAATTCAAAAACAGCGGTGCTCCATGTGTAGTTTAAAAGATGCTCCGCTGCCTGCTGCTCTGCCCATCCTGCTTCAGTGTCCAACTCACAGTGCAAAAGATTCAGATGCTGCTAATGTTCACACATGGCACATGATGTTGTTTTTTTCTTGATATTCAGGACAAATAGCCTAAAGTCATGTTGAAGCCTATACGTGTAGGCTGTAGGCTGTTCTATTGTGCTTGTCTCGACCTTAATTGATTGCTCATAGCGATTGTCTTTATTCTTTTGTATGGAAAAGTCTTGAATCAGGTGAAACTGGATTCAATTAGTGATCACTCTATTTTTCTACAATACTAGTGTGTTGTGTGTGTGTGTGCGTGCGTGCCTGTTGTGAGTGTGTGTGTGCGCGTGTCAGGCTAACATCTCGCTCCGGTGTTTCTGTGAAGTTCGGTTTTTAAAAGGCGAAGCCAGAAAACCGACACTGATGTTTCTGACTCCGGGAGCGGGTTCATGTTAGCAGGATGCCTTCCTCGATGATCGATTGTCAAACGATGTAATGTTTTTGAAACGATGTAACTGAACAAATGTTTTTAATAAATATCAGATCACACATGGATGTTTTACTGTTGACTCCCGGGGAAAACACCTTAAAGTTCTTCCTTTTGTCATGTTATTGTGATTTTATATGTGTATTATTTTTTTTTAATGGGTTGAAGCTCTTATTTTGAAAAACACTTGTTTCTAGTGCGAGTCTCCTGCCTTTCCCCAGCATCTGGTGACGTCATATCTCCTTTTCAGGATATGTCATGATTACAATCAGATCATTTCTTCATATCTTCTTTTTTGCTTCCTCTGACTCCTGCTCTCATACTCAGGCCTATTCAGGTCAAAGTGGTCCCTCATTAGCATACTATAGTAATCTACAGCAGAGCGTAAATACTGTGTCCTTGTGACTGATTCATTAACCCACTTTCAGCTACATGGAACATGTGAAAAAAACGAAGGCATGGGAAGAAAAAAACCTTTTCATGTGTGGGGAAATGAGGAAACCGAGTCTTATTTATAGAACTGAAAAGAAGACGGCTGTTACATGTTGTGTAACAGAAATGATCATGAATCATCATGAACTTCATGCAAAGAGCAACGGTCAGAAAAAGTCAGGAGTTACACAGTTAGAACTCATATATCCCCTTTCATGGGTAGCTAATTTGAGGAATTGAGTCATTACTGAATTGAAAAGGCTATATATTCTCATCAGCCAAAAAAAAACTAGATCATGTCCGGAGGAAATCACATTCACAAGCAGAAGATCAAAGTAAACATGCATGTAAATAAAAAACCCTTTTTGATGAAATGTTTCTTTTTTGATAACCACATGAAAAGCCATGGCACTTTCAATACATGGATCAAAATGAAACAAAGAGTTGAGCTGATTAGTGCGATGCTGCGTCTTTAATCCATCCCTCATTATCTTTTTCTCACTTCCTCGTTACTCCCCCTCCCTCTCTCTATCCTATATGTGCACACACACATACAAGCAGGAATTCAAACACTGCCATCTGTAATCAGGATTAAAGTGCAATGTGCTTACTGTGGATCTCCTGCAGCCATGGCCATGGGAAGTTGGGGTGCTAAGGGGACTGCAGCTATTCATTTGTGGTATTATATCAGGTTTTTTTTCCTATTTGGTTGTAATTACTACCGAACACATTTAAGCCAATCATATTTTGCTCTCTGATGAACAAAGCCTGTTTTTGTAAAGTCAGAGTTCTTATATTTTTACATACCAAACTACAAAAAAAGAGTCCAGGCCTATCAGATCTAAATGACCGTAATTCACTGAATAATTTTTTCATTTTCCTCCCACTCACACTTTGGATCCAAGAATCAATTAATTAGAGGCAGTAGAGCCGACCATAAGTCAGCCACAGAATACAGCCAGTCCTCCATTTCTGCACACTTCGATATGACCCACATGGCATGAGAACATTCATAACTAAATGTAACGGTCACAATGTTTACAAACGCGGATAACGTTGTGAAACAGCCAAGTTGGTTGGATTTTAGCAGAAAAACTACTAGGAAAGGGTCATAGTTTGGGCTAGCATAGGTACGCAAGTGCATGACGTAGTTACGTACAGGTATGTATCAAACTAAAATAACTCAATGTAGACTTTCGGTTTCACATGCGAGTCAAAGTCCCAGCACATTAGGTAGTTATGGGTGTGAGGTGGTTCGAGATGTGATATAGATGTTATATCATTCCCTAACATACACAACATAGTAAAACAACTCAACACTGAGTTTTGTTTCTCACAGGACAACAAATCACTTGGGTTCTCCTCGGTCAAACTCCTGTGTTTGTCTGACCCATCCATCCAGGCTCTTGGTCTGAAAAGTGAAACCAAGGTGGAAGTGCATCAGACCTACATTATCTCTAGAGGCCAACAGGGCAACTCCAGTGGTTGCAAAACGAAAAACAGTATGATTGTCTATGAGAAAGTGATCCTACTTCCTGCTTGATTTATTACCTCAGCAAACATTTTCCTAATGAGTTTATGGTCTCAGTTGTTAGTGTTTTCTTCAATACAACATGATTGTCATTTTGTAAATTATGGTCCCATTTTGAGTACAATAGATAATACAGCAGGGTATGCTTTAGGGCCTGGCAAACTTATGATTGGCAAGTTGCTGAAACAGGGTTGTCCATTTAGGGAGCTGTCTGTGTTTCCACCTTGATGTGTTTTGAGTTCAGAAAGTTAATTCCAATATTTGGTTTCCTATAGTGTCTTCTTCAGCATTAGTTGTACTAGAGACCCTTTATGGAGTGAGTTGATCATTTTCTGTTCAGCTCTTCATCCAGCAACTTGCTAACCATGTTAGCTAGCCAGCTAGCAAGCACTAGCTAATAATGTAACGCTTCCCTCTTGTCTAAACATATTCACCTCTGGCTCCAAAGACCAAGATGGCGACCACTAAAGGCTAAACTTGAGGTTTCAAAATGGTAGTTCACACACCAGTGGGTAACATCACAGTGTCTAAGTCCACTTCTTTTATAAAGTCCATGAAGAAAGAATCATCCAACTGAGGCTGACCTGACCTCCATTCAGCTTCTGAGCGACATTGGTGTAATGTCTTTTTTTAAGGCTGTTGAGCGACCTCACTGAACCTGCGAAGTTCCAGTCCATGAAATTTGAGAATTCAAGTCAAACCTGCATCCACAAACAAGGGGACTCTTCAGTGAAGTGGAAAAGCTGATTCAGCTGTGTTTGTGTCTACCTGGCTTTGTCAGCTGAGAACTTGGCTCTCATGAGGGAGTTTATATCAGAACCACTCCTTAGCAGAAAATCTACTCTCTGCTCGAAAGATGATTCTATTTTAATTACTGCCACCTTGAAAGAACTGCTTGTGCTGAATTATTTATTATATCACACACTAAGGTTGTGATTCTTTACGAGAATTACGAGAACCAGGTTCGGTGCTTGCCTGTGTTGGTGCTTGTCCCTGACACGGAGGAAGTTATACTGCTTTCTGTCTGTAAGTCACGCTCTTTCGTGCATGCAATTAATACTCACTTTAGGCAAGTAGGCCACAGTTTCAACACCCCCAACATCAGTCACCTTCCAGTATCTCAGCACGAAGCCCACATCTCTAGTGTGTAGTCTAATGTATTCAGCTTCTTCATGCCTCAGTTGATCCTCATTATATCACCACATGCATGTACTGTATGGATGTGCGTGTCCTTATGCATTCATATAGCGTGCTGCAAGGGGTGAATTGAGAGCAGGAGAACCTAATGTGCCCTCTCTTCTCCATCTTGAAAACTCCTTCACTGTTTCTATGCTGAAGGGGAAGAAAAAAAGGCCTGTCCCCACATAAACCTCTCTTTTTAAATCAATTACAGCCCTTCAGGCACAAACATGGTGATAAAAGGGTCAGTCAATTAGTGATGTCTGACCAAAGAGCTTTTGAAAATTACAGTGGTGGCCTGAGACTGACTGATAACAAGAGGGGAAAAAAAGAAGGATATCACTGTCAAGCAGGACGAACCTGTGATTCTCTGCAGAAAACAACTGTCATGACAGCTTTGATGGTGGAAGGTGATTGGAGTGAGGGTGCCAAAACCTCATGTTTTTTAATTAGCCTGGATGCCAAGGATATTTACATCATATAACAACTACTTCTGATGGAAATCTATTATACAAACACCCTATGCAACTGCATGACAACAGGTCCAGTACAAAGAAATACCACAAAGTAGCAGCCAAAGCGATCTTACACAGCAAAAACACTGTTAACTGCATGCAGAAGAGCTGATAAACTGTCAGTGGATGCAGGATATAAATTATGTGATTTCACAGACACTTTTTAGTTTCGGCTTCAGAAGTCTGTGACATTTTTGCCCCATGTCTCACCAAGAACACCTGGGTCCTGCAGCCAAAAGACGGCCATAGGCACAAAACATCCTTGAAATTGCCTCACACACCATCTGGTAGCACACATCCAGAAATGTTGCACACATCCAGTTACGCAGATTTCCAGATGATGTCTTATAGAGGCATTTGGACTTAGCTGACTCTCTAATTAGGGCCGCAATCCTCTGCACTGTTACGTGCGTCACCTATCAAGCACATTTCTTTGGCTAGCTCGTGAAGCACATCCAGTGAGTGGTTGGTGGCATTAATAATGAACCAGGGTGAATGTCTTTTAGCTAAGCTTTGACCCCATAAAACTTCACAGCCATGTTATTGGCACCATCAAAATGGCAGTTTTCCAGAGGAAAGTTTAAAACAAACAAACTTATGTATCTATAACATAGGGTGTATAAACAATAGACGTAGTCCCTGTGACGTCCCCCATAGCGCAAATGAGTTCCCACAGTCGCCATCTTGGCAAAGCTGACTCCGCCCAACTCCCCGGATAATCCAAATATGGGCAGAGCTGGAGCTGAGGAAGGCCGAGACCTAGCCTACCTAGCGCAAAGCTACCAACGTGTGATGTTATTCGTCCGATGTTTGCTGTAAAATGGTTAGACAGCCGACAGGTTTTAGCAGAGAAGCCCTGCAGCGCTAGCAGCTACAGACAGCTAACAGCTAGTGACAGACACCTCCGACACCTGTCACTCAATGCTAGAATGCCCATAATAATGCAGAATCTTGAAACTTAAACGAGTGAGTAAGAAAAACAATTCACCCTCTCACACTTAGCTCTTGTCTTTGCACAAGAAAACATTAAAAAGATTTTTACAATTAATTTACTTTCAGTTTAATCTAGTTTTCATTTTGCCAGGAAATTTCCAGAAATGTGTGTTGTATTTTAAACTAGAGAAGCACTCGGAGAGCGCAGACCTCCGTCAAGGCAATAGAGTCAGTTACGCAATACCAAATTGCACACTTGAAGGATTATATTGAAAGCATCTATTTTGGGAGCACACTGGCATTGAAATATTTCATCCAGTAGATGGCGACAGTTAGTGAAGGCAATATGGTCACTGACGCAATAATATAAATTTGCAAAATAAATTCCAGATCGTGACCACAGATCACCCCCAAAATTTCATTGAAATCTGTGCTGTACTTTTTGAGTTACTTTGTACACAAACAGACAGACAGACGGCGAACACGTTACCTCAGCTGTTAGCTAGTCAGAGGACAAGAACATGGGGAGGGCCAACAGTTGCATGTGTGGCAAGACCAACTTCCAAGAACTGAGAAGCTCAGATTGCAACACAAACACATAAGGGAGTGTGCCCTCATTCTCTGCTCAGGACACTATATGTACATACACTATATTTACATAGCAAATGTTTTTTGCAGCTATATGCATATACTGCTGAATGTGTACAACTAACAAGTGTGAGGGAGATTAGGGTCAGGCTACTGACCAATGAAAGAACACTCCACTTTCATGAAGGATTTTTTTTTTTTTGACACAATGTGCACTGTAAAGAAATAGTTAATTTATAGAAATTAACTATATTATTTTCCAGGATTTTCCAGTAAAAATGCCATAAAATAGTAAATTACTATTACTATTGTAATCACATCAACTAATACACATGATGTGTCTAAATGTAAAATTAATGCAACTGTAAATGTAAAAAGAAATTGTAAAGAAATGGCAACAAAAGTTGCCAACTGTCACATTTAAGTAAAAAAAAACAGTTTACAGTGTGGCTTGCTTAGGGAGCCATTGAACGAAGGGTTCAAAGATGCAGTGTGTTGGAGTGTGGAGGTTTATCAGATAGTTTGCATCAGACAACATGGTCTAAATTTCATGGGACCAATTGTTGCTATGACAGACTAGACTTAAGGGTTTGGTTTGAGTGTCCTTTCTCTGTTATGTTAAAGAACGACAGGTGGACTCAGTAATGCAGACCACACAGAGCTCAGTTCAAACATAGAGTTTATTACTCCACTAGAGTAATTAATACTGATTGTCTAGGGTGGGTACTGTCTCTGTGGGTAGCAACAAAGCTGATGGACCATGAGGACTGGTTGAACACACTGGCGGTAGATAACCAAGACAGGGGGGAAGACCCAGGATAGAGTGTCAGTGGAGTGGGGGAGGCAGTATGCAGTACAGGCTAGACTGCAGTGGGCAAAAACAGCAGCAAGTGAGACAAGTCAGGAGCTGTAGGTCCAGAGATGCAGACACACAAAGGTTGCCAAACAAACTGGCAAAGACTGCAGAGAAGAGCCGGCCTCAAATACTCCAGGTGATTGCTGAATGACTGCAGGTGTGCAGATGATTGCAGCAGCCTGCCTCACCTGCACACACAGAAAGGAGGGGGGAGGGGAAAAAACATGTCATTTTCTACAAGACACAATATTGACTCTTGAGATTAAAACTGAACTCTTTTCTTCTTGGAAATGAGCAGTTCTACTTACCATTTACCAAGAAAAAAAACTGCTTGCATGTAATGGAGTAAATAAGACTTTTTTTTTATTTTTCTACATTTTTTCCTGGAAGATAGCAGTTTCATCGTTATGAAACAAGATCAATGTGATCAAGTGTTTCAAACTCAAAGTCTTGTTTTGTTGAAATTACATGAAAGAAAAATACATAAAAACAACAGATATTTTATCATCCCAGGAACAAGGGACGTTTGTCAAAACTGATTGGTAGTAAGGTTAGTTATTATTCATACATAGAACTAGGAAAATTATGGTGACATTTTTGTTAAATGTAGCCCATTCTGCTGCTTAATTTCTACAATTATGTCCCAGACATGCAGGCACCAGACAGGCAGAAGATGCAAGAACACCCTTTTTGTTGTTGAGACTTTTATTGTATTATAAAAATGTGATTTGATTTAGGCCAAACATTGTCTTTGCTGTCTTGGACAGCACACAAACGATTTCTAATCCCAGCTGAGGCGTCTCCCACTTTAATAAAGTCATGAACTTTTGAATACACAGAAACCCAGTCTCAGTTCATAAATAACCAAATGCCTGAGTGTAACTGTTAATCTTTATTGATCCGATAGTGTAGCATCTTCTGATCCAACATCCTGATACATTGGCAACCACACACTGGATTTATTATGTGGAATCCAACTGTCGTAAATATTGAATCCCTGGAAATACAACAAGATTAATTTAAACCAAAAAAAACCCACAAAACGGCACATATAAATGTTTGTCAAAAGCGGCTTGTGGAACAGTGGAGCGTTCAAAAAATAGCATGTGATTATACACACACTTACGGTTGGCGGTTGTAAAAAAGGCTACAAAACCAATGACATAGACTTAGGGCAAAAAACATCCTAGTTAGGCGTTATAAAAGAAAATGAATGTACAAAAAAGGACGTTAGTGAAGACGTTAAAAGGGTGAGCCAAGGAAATTACAAAAGTTAAGTAAAAAACATAGTTACGTTAAAAGCTTCTTACTTTTGTTTTCACATGTGACACGAACGCAGTTCACCGCCGTTTGTTCAACCCATGCACCTCCCCTCCCTCCCGCCCCAATAGCGACATCCACCATTTAAACTCAGCACCGCCTTCAATCATGGCTACTACGTCAGCCAGATGGCAGCTGAGGACAGCCTAAAGCGTAAATATGACTCATGTGTTTCTGCCTGTACAAACAACCTATATTGCTGTTTTTGAGGTGATTCCAGTCCGGGAAATAAGAACTAATAAATGTCAGTGTTGTGTTTACAACTGTGTGTGCTGCCCCAAGAGGCCAAAATCAGTGAATGCAGTTTGAAAACCCTCTAAAAGTGACTACGGGCTTGTTGCCACATCTTCTTCTTTGGGGTTTTGTGTTAGTTGCATTGTAGATTAATTATGCACTTATCCCATGTCTGGATTTCTTTACACTTGTTGTTGTTCCAATCACTTAACTCCATGCATGCCTCCGCCCCCTGCATGTGGGGTTTCTTTTACAGAGCATAAAGAGGACCATTCTGGTGCGACAAAAACATCGCCCCCCTCCCGCTCCTGCATCGCTGCCTGAAGTACCAACTCTGCACGTGCCAGAAATACTCGCAAGCCCGTCTGGTGCGTATGCTTCATAACATAAAATGATCATTATGCTGTTTGAGTTGAGGTCCAGCTGACACCGCCTTGTTAAAATGTTATCTCTTCATCTAGCCAATCCCATGACTCCCAGTTAGCTGCAAGCCCTTGAAGTCATATGATGTAGAAAACAAGGTTTGTAACCATGGGACAGCGTGGAGAGCCAATCTGTAACACACTTCATTATTTTAGATGTGCTGACCTCAGTCACAATGAAAGCACCTTTACAGTTTAAGACTGGAGACATATTTTCTTAAAAAAAAAAAAAAATGACAACACGATGGCAGTCAATAGGAAGAGATTCGTCGTGGACTCTGTACATGTGGGTGCTGGAGTTTTGTTTTGAGACAGACCTTATCATTCTGCCCCCTTTTATTGAGAATTGGGGATTATGTGCTGTGTAATTTTAGGGGGAGATAGCAGGTCAATAATAAATGCCACATAGAAGTGGTGTTCATCATCTGAAAGCTGCTCAGCACTGTTGTTCTGGTCATAAATCTCTAATAAAAATAACACAATTATTCAATGAATTAGACCTAATAAGGCGTATAAGGTTTCAGAACATGTGCACATGTTCTGTAATTGCTAGTTAATTGCTAGAGTTTTAGGCACAATTAGACAAAGTTACTCCTGATATAGAATCACAAAACACATAGAAACAAGCACAAGCCCTAAAATGAAATATATAGCATCTGAATTTTATTACCATTTAACAAAATGAATAACTGTATTTTGCAGCTATATTAGATATTTTGGGAAAGTACAACCAGCCACAAAATGGAAACCAGAGTAATAATAATAATAATAATAATAATAATAATAATAATAATAATAATAATAGCGTATATTTATATAGGGCCTTACAAGAAACCCAAGGACGCTTTATAAAACAAAGGGTAAACACAGAACAAAGGGGCAAAACAACGTGAGGGCACTGACGACGGGTCGAGGGGGTTAACTGAGTCCTAAAACATTCACTTAAAATGTTGCTACCAACTTTTACAACTATCACCTCACCATGCTGAGGAGAAACATCCATCACGCTGAGAGGAAGCTGCTTTGGAGAAATGGTAAGCAATTAGCATAACAAGAACAGGCAGGAAATGGTAGGAGGCCAATGATGCAGACAATAATTTAGGGATGGAAACTAGATGAATCATTCAGTTATGTTTTTTTTCTCTTGGAAAAAGTGTCAGTCTGGCAGCCAGTCACTCTGCATTTCACCTCAGCATGGCATCTGTATCCTGGTTGCCATGGCGATATGGTTGCTATGAGATCATTTTATCTGGGGATCTGGCAGTTGCAGATGTCACTGGGTGCTGCTCTCCATAACAAAACCTCGGTCAGATTACAGACAGTCAGCACACACGCTGACTAAGTGAAGACAGGCTTCATATCTTGATGTAGGTTATTCTTCTCATCATCCTGTAAAAACACCGGGCCAAATGCACACTGGGAAGGACTCAGTGTATCATATAAGATGCCAGTCAGGATCAAAGTGCAGCTCACCATACAGTC
>CAFUXE010001135.1:149530-199983 GCA_903364295.1 Serranus cabrilla
GAGGAAACATCAAGTAGTGTCCTCTCGGGTACCCTCAAATGAAGAAAATCTGGTGAAGTGCTCTTTAGGGTGAACTTGAATGGAGAAAACTTCAAGTAGTGTCTGCTAGGTGCCCCTAAATGGACATTATAAAACATTATAAAGTAACCTCGTTGGTGCCTTTCCAGTGGTGAAAGTGTGATGAGCTGCCCTCTAAGGTGCCCTTAAATGGACAAAACATAATGAAGTGGTTTTTAAATGAGGAAGATGCAGTGCAGTGCCATAAAGGCTGATAGGCTGATTTTTTTTTTTTTTTTTGCTGCTCCTGCCTATTAGACAACCTGATCCCACCACTGAACATATGCTCTACTTTGTCAAAAAAAAGTCGGCAGAAACATTGCAGCTGCTGAGCATACCCCTTGTAACCTACACAGTAAGTGCAAACCTCCATCATTGCACATAAATGCATCCGTCCACATGCTGAGAAACCATTCACCCAGGTAAAGCCTCTCATCTGAACATCCCTTTCTGCAAAAGGTTGCCTCCATCACTTTCTGTGCATCCGTCCATCACTCAGCCAAGTGGAAAAAGAGCAAGAGTGTGAAAGACCTCTGCCTGTGTCTCTGTCTCTTCTTGTCATTTTCTCCGTCCCTCTGTCCCTTGTTTCCAAATACAAGCCTCAGTGTTTCTGCCCTTCGTGTCCTTTAAGTGTGTTCTGACCTTGTGTGCTGGGAACAGCGAGGCTCCAGACGGTCAGGTGAGGCTGCAGCGTCTACTCTGCTCTGTTCATCTGCCCCACATATAATCAGACGGCTACCTGTGTCCCCTGTACAGACGAAGGCTTATGTGTGGCTTCAGACAATGGCGTTGTCCCCAGGTGCCCCAGATACTGGAAGATAATAAAGGTTATATGTATGTTCCAGACAGTCGCAGTGAAGAGCGGCTCTGTTGTGCCCAGACTGACAGGCAGCAGGATTATTGCTGAAGAGGTTATCACAGTTTTATCTCACAAATGCATGTGCACACACATATATGCACGGGGTGAACGTACACTGACACAGGTTTTTGGAAAACACACTTACAATGTCATCACTGTTAGATATGTTTGATCAGACAGAAGTGGCATTTAGGGTCAGGTGACAAGCCCTTAGTCCAGACACACAGAGCGCCAGCACGCCTCTGGATATGGTGTTATACCAAATGGATTTTTCTACTTTAATAACCATTAGAGACCAGCGGGATTGCCTGCAACCTCAGCCAACAGTGCTGTCTTTTACAGGCTGCAATTTACTATAGCTAGAGTGACGATCACTAGATGTCCTGAGGAATCCATTGGTACCAAACATTTCCTGCTAGCTAGGGGGCTAAATAAGGCTGTAAAGCCAAATTTGTACAGGGAAAAAGTGACAAGGCCTTGACCTCTGACCTCGGAAAGAGGTTCTATGGGTACCCACAAGTCTCCCCTTTTTTTCCTCATGCAATACGGATTTGTTATTTTTGCCTATTCTACAAATGGTGTTGAATATGTTTGTATACTGGGATCCAGACCAGCCTTGGAATTGCACAAAGTAGAAATGACTGGAAAGCTGAGACTCTTGAGGCTTAAATGAACCCAACTGACCCTTTATCCCTCATAAGCAGACAGGCCAATCACAGTGTAGCGCCCGCCCGCTCTGACCACTTCACATCTCTGCTTCATAGACTCTAATGCAATGGTGACAGATTTTGTTTCATTTTCAAGATGGTTCTGTGGATTCTGAGCTCTTCATGGCCAAACACTGTGTCTAAGTGTTATGGTGATACTCATTACCCAGAGAGATTTTCCGAACAGACTGGACCAAAAAGCTGTAGAGCTAATATTAGCAGAGTACAGCAAATCAATCATTGACTAACACTTCTATGACACACTTGGGACAGAAGGTGCCTTGTACAATGCAAACATGCTGCCTATGCTTTTTAATGATTGAAACAGTGAATACATTTTAAGAATTCCTACAGGAAAAGGCCTGTCATTTTGACAACTTGAGAATGAACAAGTGTTACTCTTTTACCTACTTCATGAATATTGACATCGCTACTGAACATCTGTGTTCATCAAAAACCTATTAATAAAATGATGCTGTGACTAACTTTCATTATCAGTTGACGTGCCTTCATTTTTTTCGGATCTTAATACTAAAAATCAATTGATAGATGTCAGGAAATAGTGAAAAAATGCAGAGCAGAATTTCTCACAGTCAAAAGTGGCATCTTCAAATGTCTTTAGTCCAGCCAATACTCCCAAAGAGATTCACTTTTACAACCATTGAAGATGAAGACAGGCTTCACCTGAGGGCAGCGGGGTTTGGTGTGTGTGTGTGGGTGTGTGATGTCCTGTTCTATTGAGGGTGCAGTGGTCTTATGTTTAGCTCTGTGAGGCTGGGCGTGGGGAGACCAATTATCCTGCTGGTTTGACCTGTAACGGAGAACATGTGAAAGATGCAGGCGGAACAGAACAGTAGGGTGGGCTGAACACTGTTCTGGTACAACAATAGCAGGAGACAGTGTGGAACACAGAGTCCTTGAGGGTTGCAGATGACTGACACATTTGGTGGCTCCTTTGTTGGATGTCATTTGTGTGTTTATCAAAGCGGAATCTATTGTCCAATGTCACCCCGAGGTGTTTAAACTGTCAACTACTCCGATTGTGTGGTTTTTCATAAAAGGCGGATGCTGAGACAACAGGGGACCAGACAACAGCGTCATTTACAAGAGGGACATGGTGACCTTTCCCCCCCAAAGTTTCAGAATGTAGTACAGGAGAATCATCCTATTTATAAATACTTTGTGACACATTAACATGAAAGTTAAGTCAGGTTCTTGGTCATGGAGTTTCTTCAACATGTAGCAGCCTGCATTTCTGCTGTGCCAGTCACTTTATATTAAGTACCTGCTCCTTTATGGCCTTTACGTCGCGGTGGAAAAAGGATAGTGCACCCATGGAGTGACTTCAGGTACAGCTTGTACTGCTGTGAACAAAAGAAAAAAAATGAGCCACACATTCACTCTTGTCAATCACATCTTGTACCGCCTTCTAAATGTTTCCTTCTCACCTTTTATTCCTTTCCGTGTCGTGAGTCATAATGCTGTCTGTAGAAAGAGGAGCAGGTAGTTAAGGGTCGATCGTGCATTAAACGACAGAGATTACAAATGTGCACATGTGGAACCACAATTTGGGCATTTTATTATTATATTATTTACTGCACCTTGTCTGCAGTCATTTCTTTTTATATTTCTTGTTACCTCTGCAGCTCTTTAGGTAAACAGTATGAGCAGTCAATGTTCAACTAGCAACACATGTACACATTTATTCTATTTTAAGTCATTGTTTCTCTTAGTTATCTTTGACAGTAAATTAAGTATTTTTAGGTGTTGGACTCGACAAGACTGGTCGACAAGATTTGAAGAGGTCAACTTCTGAAAACTGTGGACATGGACACTTTTCACCTAATTCTGTCATCTAATAGTCCAAAGGATTAAATAATCAATCAATGGGGCGTCCTGGTGGCTCCAGGGTAGAGCTTGTACCCCTCAGGCTTAGGGGTACCCCTCAGAATCCGCCTCAGAGCCCTTTCCTACATGTCTCACCCTATCACTCTGTATTTCTGCAGCTATCAATAAAGATCATAAATGGCTAAAAAAAAATCTTTAAAATTATGAATTGAGAAATAATCAACAGATCGCCGGATAATTAATTTTTTCTTTTAAATATATGCAGTGCATTTTGGAATGAGAAGCCTTTTAGTGAGCTTGTTATAGTACACTAAAATTTAAAGAACAAAATTCATTTAAAAAGACAGTAAAAAAGATTGCTACCTTTAGGAAATTTTTATTTGAACAATATTGCCTGGTTAAAAAATTAATACAAATAAAACGTAAATTGATATGAGTTTTAGTTATTTAATTTATCACTAATTGAAAAAGGGAGACTGCATTCATTTTTGTCAATTCTATGGACATTAAGCACAGAAATTGAACCAACCTCACACTCCAGGAGATGGCACTATTTCACAATTGCTTTGCATCAGGCACTAAAGTAGCCCACAGACAAAATATTAAACATTATGGCCATTCCTACACTGTTCTCCAGTAATGAGCAACTGTTTACTAAATACACTAGCTTTAGAAAAAACTAAAACTAGCAAGCACACTATGAAACCTAAAACTAGACCAAAAACAAATCCAAAAGTGAAAACGAATTGAAAATTCAAATCTATTGTAACCTTGCCTTTCACTAACATAGCAGAAAATATTTTTAAAAAAAAAAGATTTTTGTAGAATGTTAGACGTGTTTGCATCAGTCTCTAACTTGCATAATGTAAGTGACGGTGCTTTACCTGAGAAGTTGTAGCTAATTTTCAGTTTTAATTAAGATTTGTTCAACTTCATAACTCATCATCCCCCTGAGAACAACACTGGCTCACCAGGCTTTGGGATTTTGAAAAATCATCCTTAAGTGTGATTTCACCAACTTTGTCTTGTGCCCCCTGTAAGGAAGTTATCCTTGTTAAAGCCGGATGAACCCAAAGGGAAGACGGCTCTATCCTGTCTCTCTCTCTGGTGTGTTTAAGGCAGGATGCCGGGCCGCTGCTGGGCCTGATCCCAAGTCCCCGGCTTTGATGCAGAGGACTTTGAAGCCCAAGTGTCGAGCATCAAAGGAACTGGGACTGGGCTGCACCCCAACTCTCCATCCTCGGGGTGGGGTGCATGGGGTGGGATGGGGGGGTGGGGGTGCACGGTTGGAGTGCAAGGTGTGACTCGTCACAAAGGACTTCAGGTGCTGCAGAGCTTCAGTGCGAGAGGAAAGAAGAAGAGAAAGGATATAAGACCACAAAGCTAAGTCGGATCTCAGACCCCCGGGGTGGTGTGATGAGTCACTCTCTGGCTCACAATCCTCATAAACACCAACGTGCACACACACACACAATCCACCAGGCAGGATTGAACACACACACAGACCCAGGCACAGAGTCAGTTCTGCACAGATGTACCCACACTGCACTTCAGAGTAAAGTAATGCAGCGCTGAAAGCTTTTCCTTAAATCTGATTGGATGTAGTCACAATGAGGGTCGACGCTCCAAACTTTTGAGCTCTGTTTCCATGGCGATAGGTGCTGACATCTCCTGTCGTGACAAGATGTTTTTTGGTTGCAGCGACCAGGGAGGGGTGACGGTGATGGGGGGTTGCACAGTCAACGAAGACTGTCAGAACATCCTGATCAGAAAAAAAGATACTTCCAGATCGACAGCACAGCAACTCCAACTGCAGGCAAACAATGAACCTAAGTGACCTCATCTGGGAGCAGAGAGAGGGAGGTACACAGAGCTTTTTACCCACGCACAAATACCACTGACGTATTTTGATTTCCAATGACGTATCCAGCCTGGAGGCATATTTCCTCTTCATCTTAATTGGGGTACAATGAGTTTGATAATGAAGCAAATTAGGTTTTTTTGTGGGACACAATTTGCATCCTCATTAGGGTAGTCTTTTAGAGACAAAGGCTATTATACTACAATGTTTTGCTCAAATAAGTTTATGTTTGGCCCTGAAAAAAGGATCTGTGGAATGCGCTGAGGGTGAATCCATCAGATAAAATATGCAGCAATAAAACATTAATAAGTTCAAAGGGGGTACTTATAAATCAGCGATTGCAAAGTCGCATCCACTGTGTCATCAGCATCGTCGTCACAGAAGCATTTATTTGAGCTTTGGAGGCAAAATATGCGCAAGTGTGTTTGTTTCTTCTCAGTCCCCGTAGGTTCATCTGGGTCCGGCGCGGATCCCAGCAGGAGTGCCAGACACAAGAGGGTGGGCGAGTGCCCAACCTCACTGTTGTCTTCAAATGAATAGAGGAACTTAAGTGACCTCAGACACGCCAATCAAGAGAATGTTAGGGCAACTGTGAATGGCTAATGGCAGCGCCTAGCAACATCTGAAGAGCAAGCAGTGCTCTTCAAATTATACTGTATAAAAATATGACTGCTTATGAATTCTAGCAGAATATATATGTATATATATACAAGATTTAAAAAAAGTCCAAAAAATAATTCATAAAAAAGTTACCAGGCTTATTCTTATAATACAGGAGAAAAGAAAGTACTGACTCTATCTCTAATTCGCAGAAACAGAATTTACAGTTGGAAATTATCTTTAATGAAAACAGTATCAAGAGTGAGTAATTAAACTGTATTTTGTTCTGACTCTATATATTTAAGCTTAAACCACTGTGAGGTAGAAATATGGTAGTCTATGCTAGCTGAACATATATATATATATATGGTGTATATGTATATATATATATATATATATATATACATCTACACCTCTGGTAATATTAGCACAGTAGTGATGCTTGGTTGAACAGTAATAATGTAAGTGATTAGAAGTCTTTATGATTATGATAAGCCTGGAGATGAATCATCAGGTTCTCACAGGTGTTGAATGGTTACCAGCGTTGTCCAGCAGGTGGCAGCAGAGGATTACATTTCAATTAGATTGCATTTAAAGTACAATTTATTTGTAGATTTAGAGATATTTTATTTTTATATGACATTTAACTTCCTCTACTAGTATTCATTTAGATGATATACATTTTTTTACTGTTGTCTATGAAGCCCATGTCTAAAACGCATAATAATCATATATATGTGTTATAATCTATTTATAGCACTGTTTAATTATAGTTTCAAGCACTCATAAAGATCTGTTACAACAATAATCACATTCTAAAATAACTCATATGGTCAAGTACCATATTTCATAATTTGTGGTCCCTCACTGCATTGTATTTGCAAGTCCATGTCTGTAATGCATTGTAATCATACTAATAATGCTTCATAGGGTGAGGATTAGCTCAACCTCCTATCCTAAACCTAATCCAATTATCTCATTATAATGCCACTATGAGAATTATAGTACACTATGATACTTGCAAAAAAGTAATAGAAAGTATTATATTTGACATGATAAATCATCATAAAATGCTCTATAATGTGTAATGGTTGTTTTTATCAAATATTATGAATTTCTACCTGATTATACAGTGCAATAAGATTATAATATATATTAAGATGCTGGCAGTGATTGTTCCTGAAACTTCTACAAAAAAAGCTGTATTTCACAATGCAGAGGTCATGTCTTCAGGTTTATTTGTTTGTCTGTCTGGCAAAAGAATAATAGAAAAACTACTGGCCCACTTTCCATGAACTTGGTGAGCATGTGTGGCAGGGCCAAGGAAGGACCCGTTATATTTTGGGACAGATCTGAATACAGAAATTATTTTTCTCCAGGTGCTGGTTATCTTGTAGAGTTGCTGCGGTTACCTCCTGGGTAAAAGGTTGAATGGAACAAATGATTAAGACTCAGGTCAAGTGATCCAAACTCAAGTCACAGGCTTCATGTGACTTTGGTAAGTCAGTTTACCTATTTAAATGTTTTGGTTTTCCAAAACAAAAGTTTGCCATATTTGAATTTGCTTTACTAAATTGAACCAGATTAATTTCCAGAAAACCAGTTCAAGTCGCAAGAAACTTCGAACTTCAGTTGGCACTAACAACGTTGACTTGCTGTTAACTGACAACGGGGACTATAATGCCTGGATGTATCATGAAGTGGTTGCAGATAGGAGAGGATTTTATACGATAGAAACACATTTTCAGCATGATGGTGCCACATTTCTTCTCCTCACCCCTGAGATTTAAACCTGTGTTTATGCTAACCTGACAGTGAAGACACGGAGAGCTGCAACATGTCACCTCTCCAGGAAGAAACACGTGGTTGTTTGATAAAAAACTCCCTAACAGACCTTCTGGTGTTCATCAAGAGTGCTGCAAGAGGAAAAGAAGACGGCATGTATGCAACCAAAAACAACTCACAGAACAGTTTTGGGTTTTTTTAGGATGAAAATATAAAACTCACATGTTCTCTTTATTTGCTGTATATAGATAGATGTACACCACTGGAGATTTGGATAAAAGCACACACAAAAAGCTCATGTATGTAGAATCTCAACACATGTCTGAAGATGAAAAACAAAGAACGGAAAAAGATGTCGGATTACAAATAGATAAAAAACTATCCAAATTCTATACGGTTTCTAAATGTAAATAGTCACATGTGTTGAAGTCTGTGCCACATACCAACTGTCTGCAGTTGCTAATAACCTCTGTATTCTGTACATGGGGTATTTTGTACAAAATATGAAATCTACCATTTAATAATAGATATAGCATAAAATAAAAGTACATTATATGTACAATATTAGATGAAGCCATTTAGTATGAGACGTATACTAAAGGACACTTCATTCTTTTCCAAGAAAGAGAAAAAAAAGCTTATGTCAAATGAAGAGAGCTCCAAAGAAGCCAATATTAAAGCCATTTCAAGAAGAGCAGCAGTCACCAATCAGACAACCACCGATCAGGTGATGCAGATTACTGAAGAGATTCAATCACTTTAATCAGGTCCCCCCCAATACCCAGAAGGCAGCGGGGGAAGAGGTTGAGCCTTTGGTGAATGTTGTTCTTCGAGACAAACATTGAGAGAATGAAAATGTAACTGCAGTATTATTTACAATTTGCACATTCAGTTGAAACACTGACAAGAGGTTCTGCAGGCAAAGGATGAATAAAAACCACAACAAAAAGAAGTTGCAAGCATCCAGAAGCAGATCAAACAGGTGTCCAAATAACGAGCCCCACAGGGCAGCTTTTACCGAAAGGAAGGGCTTACAGTCAGTGTGCAGGTCTGGGCAGAGGGGGTCAAACAATGGTACAAATGAAAAGCGGAATGGGACATTAGGGGAGGCGGCACAGAATGGAAAAGTCACAATGGGAGGTGATTTCCTCTCCTGTGGAGGCTAGCTCTTATCAACCCCACCCAAAGGAGGTGACCCCCACACACCAAGACAGACAGCATCACGGATTTCAATTCTTTACTACTTTTTTTTCAGTTGTGTTTCTATTTTCTTTCAAGTTTTATCAGGAAGTGCTTCCTCTCTGAAGTGGCTTGGGGCGACCACTCTGCTCCTCCTCTCTAGCTGTTAACTACAAAATCGGCTTTGTAGCTTCGACAAGGCATATGCTGAGTCCAAGCGGCGAGACTTGAACACGTTGGGTTTTTTTGGAAACTAATGTTACAATTTTTTTTTAATGATCTGGCATTTTTGTTTATGCTACTACTCGATTCTCGGTTGAGCAAAATATCCCCTTAGACTATAAAAGGCACTGTGAAAAGAAAGGCTTATGTTCGACCTCTTCAAACCAAACATACCTCATCTATGGAGCAGTCTAACAAGTGTTTTATAAATAAAAGGGTCTTGCTTGAGAAGAGTAGAAAAAAAGCGATCACTATCAGCACAGTTTCTGCCCCTGTTCTGACGTCTCTCAACACACAGCAGCATTGTGTAAATCCCAGACGAGCAACTACATCTCTCTGACCTCTTGTAAGCTTCACATGAATGACAGCGACTTGTACTGAATGCTAATGACCATGTTGAACACACTCCGACCATGGCTGGATGGGAACCGGCGACCAAAAATAAATCCCACAATCCCCTCTCATGTAACCGGCGCAGCAAACCGGGCGCGGCCTGGACTCAACCCAATCACATCTAAACATGACACAAACTATCTGACCATTGTTTGAGCCGCAGACACAGATAGTGAACCTGTTTAACTTATTGCCTACACAATTAAAAGGATTATTGTAAAGACAGGAGCTCAATGAATGAGATGTTGGCACCAAACTCTGCTTCTACACAAAGATCTGTTAGCCCTCTGTCAGGCCAGCACTGTTTGATGAACAGTTGTAATGCTTTAAATCCAGACACACACTGCTGCTAGTCCCACATGACCCTGTCCTGATTAACAGAACGATCAATGAATCTTCACAGCTAATGGAAAAAAACAGCAAGCTCCACACAGAGCAGGAAGTGTGTTTTACTCTGAGAAGAGCTCCTAATAATCTATGTAGGAAAAAATAAAATATAAACAGCTGTCTAGTTTCAATGTTATGAGAATATTAAATATATAGAAACGACTGACATTTTCTCATCGACTTGATGATGAGGGTTGTTTTTAAAAATCAAACCGAACAAGGCTCATATTATTTGAACAAGCACCTGACATCTATTAAGAAGAGGCAAGAAGAGAAAGACAGCTCACACACAGAACAGAACACCTGAGAGAAATGACCAGAAGGGGGCAGCACAGCACCCCGAAAACACCAGTTGAGAGGACAGGAGAAGAGAAAAACCAGGGAGGAAAAAGAGATAATGAAGTTTCGGAGCCTTGGTGCATGTGGTCATGCAGGACCTGACATTTCTGCTGGACGACAACCAGGTGGATAAAAGAGGGGGGGCAGGGGAGGGGGGGTCAGTAGGAACCGAGCGCCGTGTGTCCCCGATAGCCGAATGAGGCTTAAACGTGCGGCTTTAGACATTTTCTGTGTCAGGTGGAGCTGGGACAGTTCAGTTCTGTGTTGTGCTGGACTGGGCTGTACTGAGATACCAGAGTTCTGTTGTGCTGGCCTCTAGGGGCCTGTGGTTCCTCTGTGGATGCTGCTGCTGCTGCTGGTTTATGGTGGATCTGGGGTGGTCTCTTAGTGGCCGTCGTGCGTTGTCAACATTTCCTCGGCTCTGCGGTGCAACTCCAAGGCTGTGACAGTGCAGATGTCCTTGGGGAGTTCTGATTTCCTCCTCATCAGCGGGCGCTCCCTACGCTGATCTTTTAGGATCTGGACACATGGAGACACACAGAGACGGTGAACATTCACCACTAACGCACACTACATTACATTTACATTTCACACACTGCTGTGCAGTAGGTTGTCTGCAATGGTGAAGACAAAACTCTCTGCACTGTTTCCGTCTGAACTTCTATCCACACAGAAACACCCCGATTTCAGACACTCAACATTTCAACACAATCCAGTCTGATCCAAATGACTCCCTAGAGGGACATGCTATGATGAACAGGCTTCCTAATTCAATCGATTATTTAAAGAGAAAAAGGACAAAAGCATCCATAAGAAAAGCCAGAAAATGACATGGCCGCTTCCAAAAGGCACACAAATCCCTTTGGAATTACAATCAGTAGGATTTGTTAGTTACGGTTTGTAAACACAATAAATAAAGTTAGCCCCCTTCTCTCTCCCTGACCACAGTGACTAAAAACCAAAGCCAAGAGGCAGAGGGCAGTGTGTCTAAAGACACAGACACCACACACACTTCTAGTGGGTCATAAGTGATGACGGAGCGGGGTTATTTTAGTCTATGTATCGTTTTGGGGTGTTGTTTTTTTGTAGGAAAATCCTGCTCATTGAGCCTTTAAGGCAAAGAATACATTTCCATAATTCTAAAAGTTTTTCTGCTGTCTCAATTGAAAGTTGGAAGACAGCTGGGATGTCATGTCTGTTAGCTTTGAATAATCAACTTGACAAAAGAAATGACTCATGGTGCAAAGTGCAGGAGACTGTTTTTCTTCTTACATTACCTGAAATAGCCTCAAATGTTTCAGCTGTAGCTGGTTATGAAAGTTAACTTTGTGTCCGATCACATGTACGTAGTTTCAGCTACATGTGATCAAGACTCCAGGCTTTACTTGCATTCAGGGTCAATGAATATTACACGGTAATATTCACTGCTATCATACACTTTACGCCATTTGTCACCTGTGTGGCTTCCTCCTCTACTGCTTTCTTTAGCATGTTGACATCGTCTAGCAGCGGCCCGTCTGTCTCCATGTCCATCGGACTACCTGAGCCTATCGAGTCAACGTATATCATAAACTGTAAAGAAAGAGGAGAGGAAAAGATAAGGCTCAAAGAAAAAGCTTTCCTGGTGTGTGCTGAACTATTACCTCTTTTGACTTTGATCAACTATAAGAAATCTGACTCATTTTGACAATTAATGACCTTGTGCCACCATGAACATTTCACCATTTCTGAAAGATAACCTTGCCATACAAGATTATAGTTACTAAGGCAACTGAAGTTATGTCTTTTCTCACCTGTGGGTTTGACTTTGCAAGATTCTCAATCTTCAGCCAAGCTTCTTCTCTTTCTTTCCATTTGGCTTTCTCTCTGTGACACAAAACAAAAACGGACTCAAAGTTAAGAAATGACTCAAAGAAACACTGATGTCACAAATCTGTTATGTTCAAGTATGTCAGGAGGTTGTGGTTCAGCTAATGTTTCTGCTTAGTCATTTTTTCCGTTTCTAATCATGTTTGCATGATATTTTTTTTTATAATAAGAGCTGTAGCTGCACTAGAAATACAAATGTGATTTCCTGTGTCACTTACTTGCTTTTCTCTGCCCTGAACTGCTGAGTGCAGTCGTCAAACAGCTTCTGGTTCATCTCCATGAAGAGTTTCAGAGCATTGTAGATCAAGCCATGGATCGTCCTGCAGGCAGACAAAGATTACCGCAGGTCACGATAAGTCATCAGGCAGCGGAGCACAGATAGACACTTTGGAAAGCCTGTGTAGTGACTCACTTGTTCCAGTGGGTCTTGGAGTTGCGGTAGAGGGATGGGAACATGATGGGCAGGATCTTGGCTGCGTTGTCACTTATGAGGCTCATGATGTACTCATTGTTCCAGTAGTACAGCGCTCGTTCTGCCACCTAAGGACACACAAGTTTACAACAGAGTTATACGGATGGACGGACAGCAAAAGAAAGTGCACATGTGGAAAACAAACATTCTAAAATGACTTTATACGTTCACTTGGATGAATGTCGCACCTGAAAGTGTGGGCTGGACACACATTTGGCCAACTGTCTGAACAGCGGCTCCATGACTTTCACAAACTCTGAAGGCTCAATGACGTCCAGGATCTCCTCCAGTTCATTGAGGAACATCACCTCCTTTGGACTGTGGGTCTTTGGCCAATACTTTAGCAAAGCCATAACCGTCTGCGCACAAGGACGATAGGATTATTAAATAAGAAGAAGAAAGAACGAGAAATTGATCTGTCCAACTAATAATCTGATGATGAAGTACTGCAAGAGCTAGCATTTAAAAAACTTAAGACACAGAGAGGGATAAAGCACAAATATATACAAATATACTTTGTATATCATTTCATTTGTTGATTTGACAGCACAAAATAATACACAACCAGGCACTATAGTAACTGAGAAATCACACTGTAACTAAGCAAAGTACAGAACTATCTTACTCTGACAGCCGAGTCACTGGGTTCATTCAGCTAATTCAATCAACAATATAACTGCATAACAACATTATGAAAACATATCTTACCGGTTCTGTGAGGGTGCTATCCTTCTCTAAGAACTGTACCACACAGTAGGCCAGCTTAGAGACAAACACAACATCATGTTACCACTTAATGCAAACTGCAGGATTGTACACATATTTAGTATAAGGTTTTGTTTCTGGAAGAGCAACGCATAACACAATATTTAAGACAAACGTGGTTACCTGTGGGTGATATACACTAAGAGACTTGACTTTGTGCAAAGGCAGCAGAACTTTCAGCAGGAAAATCTTGTGCTCTTCTTTCAATGGTAATGCAAATCCATTGATTATGCTGGAAGGGTAGGGATGGGCATTAGAAAAATCAGATAAGACAATCATTTTACAACTGAAATGAAACCAAAACAAAACCCTGCAGCATAAACATGAGAAAAGTTTGATGAGTGCACCTCTCACAGATATCTTACCTGCCTAATATTTCCAGTAATTCTGCTATTCCATTATGGTGTTCAGTCTCATAAATGAACCTGAAAAACAGCAACATGGTGATGTATTTAAAAGGTTAAATACACTCTTGTGACGTGTCACTAATGTGCTTAATGCAATGACTCACTTACCTATAAAATATGTTATTAATGTGTTTCCTAATGTACGCTCGCAGGCCCAGGAACTTGCCATAGATGCGATGAAGAGTGGTCTTTAAAAAATCTCTTTCCCTGGGGTCTTCACTGTCGAACAGGTCTAAGAGCTGCACACAGAAGACGTTAGTGAGACACACTGAAAGAAAATCAACTGAGCACCAAATACAAAGAACAAAGTACACTACAGCATTATGACAATGACACAATGCCATTACTTTATTTATCACTTGAATCATTATGTACTCACCTGCATTACAAACTTCTGGTCAATATACTTTTTGGCTATGTTTGGTTGGAAGTCAGGTGACTCTAAGAAGCGTAGGAAGAACTCATAGACGAGCTGTGGAAAGAAAAGCGCAGGTTCAAAGATGTGAAAATAACAGCTGTATGCATTTATTTCCAGTTTACAGTGAGAGTGTGTGCGTGTGCGTGTGTGTGTGTGAGTGTGTGTGTGTGTGCTGTGTACCTGTAGATGCGGCCATGCAGCCTCTAGCGTGGGCTCATCTTCCTCCGGGTCAAACTCAGCACCCGTGGGGTTGGATGATGGAGGCAACGTCCTGAACATATTCACAGCAAACTACAAGGGAAAAACAGAACAGGAGGTCAGCCAGCAATCAAATGAAAAATAAACATTCAGTCAGCAAGTGCCATTAATAATACCTTGTTTCAACTACAGACACAGGTACTAATTGCACAGTCAATCATTTTATTTTATAAAACGAAGAAAATCATTGGCCACAACAAGCAGAAAAACAAAAAACAAAAACCTTATTTTACCATAAATGAGAATTGCCCTAACGTCACTTTTTATGTCTTACATATAAGCAGGGTGACATAAAACACCTGCTTTTGTCAAACACCTGCTTTTGTCAAGACAAACTTTTGTCTACTCTACTTAGCACTTTGCCAACTGATGATTGAATGCTTGCTTCTTAAACACATCTGACAGCTGAAATAATGAGCCTGATGTGGGAACTCATGAATCCATCAGCAACAGTATTTGACAAGCAAACATTAACTCGTCCCATAATATCACAACAAATCAAGAGGTTGTTAGGGAAGTTGATTTCTGTGTACTGACGGGATAAAGCAAGGCCTTTTACTGCATCTTTACCATTTGAAAAGATCTAAAACAGTGACGTATGCTGGCTATTTGACTGCACAGATCACAGGAAAAAAAATGTTGATAAATGAAAAACAAATATTTATGTAGGCTCTGCAAACTGGTGTATATTCAGGTTTAATTTTGGTTTTGAGAAACAGCTGACCAATGAAAACTGAACCCAAAAAGACTTCCAGTACTCCACTTAATGCCCCAAACTGTTCCAAGTCAATAGAACCTCATAATCTGCCTTCGAAATGTTACATTTGAAATGTTGCGTTTTCTTTATGAGAAAATGAATGACTGGAAATGTGTACTGATGACTGAATAGCCACTCTTGTAATTGTCTGAGATGGCAGCATGTTTCACTTGTTATTCCCTAAGCTGGGAAGTGTCCATCTATTTTCCTTCAGAGTCTCTTCTCACTTACAAGACAGCACACTTAGACAGTCCCTCCAGAGTGCAGTCGACCAGAGGTCAAAACACACTCACTCACCATCGTGTTTATATTCTCAGCAGAAACCATTTCTTACTTCCCCCAGAGGATGGGACTAATGGAACAACCACTGTCGTGTCATCCAAAGGTCTGCCAAAATATTGTTCTAAAGCTTGAACACAGAGGCATCAAACAGAACAAGGGGCTTTTGGAGGAAATCATATACAGCCTTAACATAAGAATACACTCTTTATGGCTGAAAAGGGAGTTTGTCGTGTCAATCTGTGTACTTTGATGATGAAAGCCGTCAGTGGACTTCAAAGAGTCCTTGTCTTTAAGGGGGCAGGGGAAAGGGGCTGTCAGGAATAAGAGTATATTTTCATGCAGATTTTGAGGCTCTGTTGCATTTTCTGCAGCACTGATCAAATGAAGCCACGACAAGGAGGATGGGGGGGAAATTTGCACCTTGATCATCTGCAGTTTACCATTGGGCATTGAGGCAGGGCTTTGATTCAAATCAAAGGCTTTTAAATTTGGCTTGGGAGAGTAAACCTGGCACCATGAACACATCCGGGCCACGACATTTCTAATAAATATACAGTAGCAGCTCAACGACAGCCCAACTGTATGCACAGGTTCAGGCCTGCACAGGATGGAGCTACAGTACATTTAGGTTTAGTGACCTCATGTGTGTTAACTTTCTTGGCCATCTTTAGACAAACACCACAAAGTGACCACTTGAGGGGAACGAAAATAAATGGACCACTTAATGGCTTACCAATGATTTTAGAGATAAATGTTAAGTTGGGTGTATGTGACACCGATATCTGGGTTCAAACAGAGGTCATATATGTTCATGTGAGTCACCTCTGACTCATGAGGAGTGTAAAAATAAAGACTAAAGACATCCAAAACAAGTACTGCTAGCAGTGAGGTAGAAGCCACAGTACATGTAGAGAAATGAGCCCACATGAAAACAAAGACCTAGGTTCTTAGCAAAAAGCAGATCCTTATACAGCGGTTAATAGAACGGGAAAGCTACATGCAGCTATGTCAGGTGACTCTTCAAGGTCACAGGCATGTAGTGATATATAGCTGAGCCCTATTCATAAATATGCATCATAGAACTTTGCAGACAATAAAAGAAAATAATTTTCATCTCAGTTAGACATTATAACTGGAACATGGAACTGTGAGTGAGCATTTTAAGACCAGGGGAACTAGTCAACCCCCTTTTTATTGTCTCACAAGAATAAGAAATGGTTGTAGTTCCTAGAAATCCATTTCGAGTGACTTTTTTTGTACTTTCCGAGCACAAGAAGAACCATGAGGTGTACGGAGAATGGCCAGTGATGCATGTTAATTGTTCAAACACAGTGAATGCAGCACCAGAAACCACAGTTTTTCAAAAACAACAGATACCATAAAATACACACAACGGATTGTACAAAAAAATGGGAGAAAACAGCCAAATGACCTGACAGTAAAGTCCAGACATTAGTGAACATATATGTGACAGGGGAAAATACAATGCAACTTTGATTGGGTGATCAACATTTATACTGGCAATGCAAACAGAAAAAGAACCCTTAAAGGTATTTGGTTCTTAGGGAAGCTCCCATTGGACAGTTCCTGAACCTGAAGAACCAACTTGTACTCCTTCAATACACTGCAACCAGATCCAAGACAGGAGCAGAATAACTACGCAGGGTAAGCCCAAAGGTAATTAGGGCTAACAGTTGTGGGAAACAGTGATGATGTGATTGATCTTAATGAATAACAAGAATACAGTAAAAAATAAACTGTTAATTTCCCTCCTCAAAGACAAAAAACATGTCAGTAAGTCTGTAAAAGCTTGAGTGTCAAATCTAACAAAAAAATGCAATACTGAATCGTACATCTACCCGAGAGATTTGATTTAATTGAAAAGACCTTTAAAAAAAGCAGTACAAATAGTTTTACATTTATTGTTTTATTATAACTTCGCCTTTGAGACTCAAAAACCTGCAACAATAGCTTCAAAACAACATCCATCCTGTAGCAGCACAGAAGAGACCACATTATGAAGGAAATGAAAATACCACAGTCTTTGTCAGGCTGACAGCATAAGCAACCGCTTTGCCTTTATATACAGGAACTTTCAGTCTGGAGTTAAAAAAATGTACAGTACTCACAGAGCTAACCTGATAACATAAACAGATAAACAAAACCCAGGGCAGACAGACAAAACTGGGGACCAACTAAAACCATTAGATCTGGGAAAAGTCATATACTTGGTTTTGATGATCACATTTATTTAATCACCTTTGTGTGAATGACATATCCAAGTGTGTTTAAATACTGACCATGTGAACCACCTCTGGGTAGATGGGTTCGGTGATGACGTTCCTGTTGTGCGTGATGTACTCCACCATCTCGCTGATCGCCGCCCGCTTCACCTCCTTCCATTTCAGGTCACTCAGTGGGTCTGAGACAAAATCGAAGAGGACGCAGCACTGCCGCAACTTCTGAATGAAGAGCTTCTCCTGCTCTGCTGGGGGGACGTCTGCAAGAAAGTAGGAATTAACAGATCAGACATTGTGCGGTTGGATCTCGTCTTTACAGCAACTAGAAGGAGTTTCTAACAGGTTGTGAAAGCATCTCAGTTTACACTGATGTTGCTATATGGCACTGGGTCCAATTCCCAGATGAAATGATTTACAGCATGCAGACTGGAGAAGTCTGTTTGCATTTTCCCAGGCAAAGTTTGGCAGTGAATAGTATGTTAAAAGTAGGCAAAGGGACATTTTTCTTTAGAGAATTTTCATTTTTGAGGTTATAATGTAATTATGGCTGATACTGGGGCAGGAGATGACACCCATGGGAACAACACTTTGGTTCAGGGAGGACTTGTGGTGGCTTTATCAGGAAAGATCAGGAACTACTCATTACAGATATTAACACTATATCTGAGAAAGTGTCCCTCACACTTCTGTCTCAGAGCAACATCTTACTTAACAATCGCTGTTCAACTATCGTGTTAAATCCTACTGTCATCACCATGGATAAAAGTATTAGACTATGCAAGTGAGATGATTGACTACAGTGATCCAGACTAGACAAAATCCCATCGTACCAGCGCTTACTATCAAAGAGGTACTCAGGTTCAGTACAGCTGTGTTTTGGAACTGTGAAGTTCATGTGGTGACATGTAGAGACTTCATTAAAGACTTCATAAATCAATAATTCAGCCATTTAAAGACAGTGCCCCCACTACATCAATGGTGCAGGGGCTCTACACCTGCCTCCAGGAATACTGAGCCACACCTGTCTGTGTATAATCATTAATTTGCCATTTAAAAATCATTACACGTTTTGTAGCTGCTGCACGCTCACTGCCAATGAGCCACTCTCCATTCTGAGCCAGCATGCATGCATTATCACCATATAACAGCTGCCTCGAATAAATCAATGACTATCACCAATCATCCACAACACTCTGACTAAATATAATATGCAATTAAAAAAAACATTGTTATAAAATAAGTGAATAAATATTCAAACGTTGCACCAAAAATTTATTTTCTGAGCTTGGTAAAATCAGCATCCCCCTAATACTCTGGGGCTGTGCCAGAAACTAGCACAGGAGCTAAATGCAGAATCACCAAGGATTTCTGTACTGCACTTTGGAACCGTTACAAGTCTGCTCCCAGAGGACCTGGAGGGCTTTCCCAACTCGCACACCAGAAATATTTCAGACTCACAAGAAATAAGGCCATGGAGTGCTTTCTAAACCACTCAAATAACTTTTGAACTATGCTAAAAATACAGGTACCACTGCAGGGATGTAGAAATAGCCAATATGTGCTCTCCTTCTGGTTCATGTCAGTACTCAGACAGCTGTTATACTGCCTTACAGCGTTTTGGGTCCCAGACAGGACACTAAAACTATAATGTATGTATTTCAAGGAGTCAGTACTTACAATATACTATGTCATGATGTATGTACTAAGGGAAGACTATTTTGCTTTCAATTAGTCAAAATCCCCCTGCAAGTCATTTGGCCACAGTTGGTCAGATTCCCAAGCTACGAAAAGGCCCCTGACAGTAAAAAGAAGTGCAATGGTGCCCATTCATTTTCATCCAACATGGGGATTAGTGACTGAAACAAAAGGTCAACCTATAAAACCTACCCATAGGGCAGTATTATTTTTTTCATCACTGACTGTGATTTGTGAGTCAGTCTTGTCTCCCCATCAACAATCTGCATGTGTACTGTGCATCACCATGGTGACCACAGGCAGAGAAAGGACTTTGGACCGGGGGTCGACTGCTGCTAATCAAAGATGGATGCAGGCTGCTGCTGCTGTAACAATGGAATCATATGCTGCTCATTTGTTGAGCCTATCAGCTGAAGCAAAGAGACGTGTCAGCCAAACTGACCTTTTAATGCAGAAAAGTGTGACCTGGCTGTGGCAAGTTGCCATGCAGTGTCTGTAAAAAGCTGCTGCTCTGAGCTCAGTGAGATGCATTCGTTTGATTCTACAAACATAGTAAAAGTTGTAGAAGAGTACTTTAACTTTTGGTGACAAATTGTGGCCAGAGAACACCAGCAGCCAATCAGAAAGTCCTGTGACTCCTGTGACATGTTTACCTATGTTACAAGATATTTCTTCCTGCCTGAAAGACATTTGACATGTTTTTTCAGCATCAAACCTGAATGATGCCACCTGAGGGTTAACAGAATACCCCAAACCAATCAGTCAACACTTTCTTAAAGGGTAAAAATGCAGAGGTGTTCAGATTAAAGTCCTCCTCCAGACATATTTTAAAGTATATAAAAATACTACACTAATATTTAGTGTAACATGGTTTTCAAAACAAAATCAGATTGAGAAAAGGTCTCATCATATATCTTAAACAGATTAAAATACTTACAGCAACATGTTCTGACAAGGATAAGCTGGTGAATGCGTTGTGACCTTACATTGCAACCACATACTTGCATCACAACTAGTATCAGCATGAAGAAAACAAGTTATGCAAATCAAAAGCGACCCAACCCCGAGTTACTACAACATATTCCAGCACATACAGTGCATGTGCCTACTACAAATACATGCAACAAAGAAAGAAGTCCATACCAATTCTATGGAACTGTGAAACTGTGACTACAACATTCTCGTAACAGGAAACGGATGCATGACATCACACAAACCATCTCTACACACACGGTTGTAGTTTGAATCTGCATGATACTCCTCTAAACAGAAAATGGGTTTAGTCTTGCTGACATATTTCCAAGGCACATTTAGTATCCATCATTTGTTTAAGGAAGCAGACAATAATGTGGCACCAGTACAATCATTACAGTTGATACTTGATTTACACTTAAATGTAATTACTAAGTCAGTCCTAAGAGACCCAGTACTGTGGGTTGTGCACACTCCCACACAGGCTAGAACCTGAACCTGGGACTGACAGCACCAACAGGCGGACTTTCCCTACACCTCCACACTTCTGAGTCACAGTGGCACAGCTGATATTCAACACTAAGCATGAAAAGCAGGTACCGGTGAGCTGCCTGTAAATACAATGTTTGCAAATGTTTTTCTTTTCTGCACATGTACCCAATTTATTGATTTCTTGAACCAGAATTCTTCTGCACTCTCTCTTACGAGGTCACTTGAAAAAACATATTTACAACTAAGGTTTCCTGAGGCGGCAGCCTAGGCGTCGTGCTTCTTGTTTTTAGAGTGTATATCAGCCTTTAGGGCTTGCTTGTACAGCTCAGTACTTTGGAACAAGCCGTGCAGCCAGCTGATTACAAAACACTTTAAAGTCTATATTCAGACACAGTATAGAATAGTGACAAGTCTGTAAGTAGCTCTGCAGTAACACCATACCTCATTCCCTCAATCCAAACTACTTGCCACAAACAGGATCTAATCAACCGCATCAAAAGGTCAAACAGCTGGCGATTTGCTTCACCCCTGAGCTTTGGCTACCACATCCGTGAAGAACCCTAATGGGGATCTGTTTTATGTTTCAACTCTGTGTTGATGTAAGCCCCAGCTGAGTATATTTTTTGTTCTGTCTTCCTCTCCAACAAACTGCCACTGGGTAGAAATATAGAGTTTCTAGGGAAAACTTTATGTGTATTTCCCTGCTCCCTCTCTAGCAGACGCAATACCTACATAAAATAATGGAGAACTTTTGGACTCTGAAGAGGAGAAAACTAACTAAGACACCCCTAACTTATCACCTCAGCTGCTAGGTGTTTTTAGATCATCTGTTCGTAGACAACGAGGGATTTCAGGTTGAATTCATTACTACCTGAAAGGTCGGTGCTTATTACTAACGAGCTGGAACACGGGTCCACCTCATCTCATCAACCCCTGAGTGCCCAAAGGTCTACCAGCTCCTGTTACACAACAGCACTAGGGTTTCTGAACAAGCCTAAAATATTAAGAGACATGCTGTGCGACTGCCGACTTCACACACAGGCCTCTCTGCATGGATGGGCAACTAACCTTTACTCATCTAAAGGCTCCAGCAGGCACACAGGAAACCAGTCATGGACACAAATTGCTTCCAAGTACATATCTCTAATCCCACAATGTCTACTGGTGCGTGGACAGCTAAATAAAATGCCACCAAATACTTTGTACACCTTCTGTGTCAATGCAAACATAAAGCCAATCGGCTATATGTGTAATTATGCAGCTACAACTGCTGAGATGATTTGAAACTACATGAGGGTTTTTAACAACCATGCAAGTCACAACATGACACCAACATACCACCTATAGCAGCAAATGCTTGCATTAGCAGGCTGCATGTTAAACATACACTGCCAAACCTGTTTCTGAAAAAAGATGGGAAAGAGCATAATGCAAGAACAAACATTTGCCTTGAAATTGTCACACTAAAACACTTATTTAGACATTTTCTTAGCACTGATCTAGAGTCAGTTTCTGTTTTCCCAGCTCAACACTTGCTGTAGGTCCCAGCTTCACACTTGTCAGGCTAGACAGTAACTCAGACGCCAACTGGAGAGTCATCAACAACAAGCAGAGCATTTTAACTTTCAAACCTACACGTGTGACACCAGATACTAAAACAATACAGACGTACACACTGACAACAAGCTTTGACCTCACTTCCTATGACATCAGCAGTCTTGATGGGGGATGGGAGACTCAAAACTAGCACTCCTTCTCACTCTCTCTCGCCCTCCCTCTCTGACTGAAGCTAAGCTATGCAATGTCTTGGCAAAACCCTTCCTCGTTGACATACAAACACAATCCCTGCTTCCTCTTCCAAAAACACTCATGCCACAACACTAACAGGAGAAATGCTCTCAGTCTCTTACAGCAACTTTTAGAAAAGTCATCTGGCACAAATATTTTCGTCTAAAAAATCCAAATTAGCAGCTGCAGTTGCTAAATGGCAACAACATTCTTGCCCATCTCCCCTTGAAACACACAAACACAGAACAGCAGAGGAGGCAAATTTCCTGTTCTCACCTCTAAAATGCATGAGGGCCACAGGCTGGAAAGGCCCATTGGTGCTCGGGGCATCCAGAACCATCCCACTGGCAGTTCTAGTGCATGCCAACATCAGTGAGCTGAGGCAGGAGACAGGGAAGAAGAGGGCAGCCCAGGCTAAGGCGAGGAGCCAGCCTCCATTTTAGCACGAACACTCGAAGCAGAAAATGAAGCTCCCCTGCTGCTGGAGGGAACCAGCTAGTTAGTGATGTCATCCCCCACTGCAGCTGCCCGGTTGGCTGGCTGCAATCACATGGCCTGGCTGTCAGAATAAATAAACATGAGGGAAGGGATTGGCTGGTGGGCTGAGGGGGAAGGGGTGGGACTGTTGCTGTGATTGGAGCGAGGACAGCTACATCTGTCAAGAGTTTTAAAGCAAAAAACTACAGATCTGCAACCAGTTTAGTCTTTTTTTGTTTTTCAAATACCAGAATGAGGCAAAGAAATACACATTCCTATCCAACATGTGGGCTGTTTGTAAGAGGAAGATGAGGGATTAAGTGACACTACTAATTTCTCCTTCACAGCTTAACACCCAACAACAAACCCAAAACCACAATTGACATAACAAATTACACTAAAATCCAACGCAAAAGGTTCAATACACTGAAAACAACACACATAAAACCACAAGCGTTTAGCACACACGCCACAGGGCAAGTTTAACATCATTTTTTCTATGCAAAACAGCTACAAGATACAACATCAACTAGAAGTGGAGGTTGTACAAGACAAGATACCATCTAACACCGTTTGTCAGATAAGCCCTTTCATGTGTGTGCTGTCTTTGTGTGTACGTGTGAGTTTTTGCATGACAGATGGCACTCCAGGAGCACAGCCTGAGCCCAGGTGTATGTGACAGAGAAACAGGAAGGCAGGAAGTCTCAATGCGAGCAACACAGGATGTGCATATGCAGAGAGCAGCACTGTCTGTCTCGGCAGCTCTGGGGACAAAACCCTGCACTGTAAAGCTTTGCAGGAAAAGGGCAAAGCAACAGTGACACAGACAATTAAACACAGTGAGATCATTCTCACAGAGTGTACTGAAACAAGCCATTCAAATACACAATTATCTCCATACTAAACCTAAATGCTATATCATACTATACTGATCTATACTATCACTCCTTTCCATGTGTACTGCAATGATTCAACTACCACTTTTGCACCCCCAACTGAGCAAAACTAGAGAAAACTTTTCAAGTAGGTTCTGGGGTTCAAGGAAGATAACGCAATTTTAAAATGGGACACTTTTTTTCCTCACATGTCAGAGGGCAAGGAAAAAGTAATTTCCTGTGCAATCTGACTTTGCTTACCCAACGAGGATTAGCATTTTATAACCAGATTTGCGCCAACAAAGAGAATTCAAACACATTTCCTATCTAAAATGTAATGCTTGTATATAACACATTAACCTATGTATTAGTGTCCCATTTGTTAAGTAAGAAGTCTTACAATTGACACATCTTATGTCATTTACAAATATACAAATAACTGAATTAATTACATGCAGGCTTAGTTTTACTCTATTTGTGCAGTATGGAAAGACAAATTAAGTTAAGATATACTTTGGTGCGTATATGAAATGTAATTCATATGGGTCTTGTTACATGCCAAAAAAGTAATTACTATTTGAGTCTATAATGTTTCTTGATCTAAATAAAAATACACTTTGATATAATTTAGTTGGGGAACTTTTCCAGTTTCATGAAATACTAGTGTAGTTTTAGGTCAAGGACCCAAATGTCTAGAATTACTTTTTATATTGAGTGTAAATAAAGCATTATTTGCAGGGTTTTTCAAGAGAGTCCAATTATTTTAACACAGGGTGTCACAGCTCCTCCCTGTGGTTCTCTACTTCTGCTTTTCAGGTGCAAGATGTGGTTCAAGTCGGGATGTCACATTTGGCTAGACCCCCTGAGTCCTGTGGTCTGTTTGCATCTGCTTGTTAGGTTCTTGTCACCTGCTGAGCAGTGCTGTTTTTGTCTTTTACAATGTTTGACTGCTGAGAACAGTATTAAAGTTTTTCCTTTATCAGCTTGATTTTGTACAACTGGCTTCTTGTTTGACTGATGTTTACTGTTTCCTACACTGGCTCGCAACGGTAATTTCAGCGATCTATGTTTCTCAGCAATGTCTGAAATATCTAAAACTAGGCGACACTGACAAAAAAAGAGGAAAGGAATTCATATCCAGCATAATGATCTAGTCTCCTAACACAATTTAGCAGTGGGACAGAACTGTAACATAATGTCTGGCTGCTCCTAATATATACAATAATGGGGTATTTCAGCAGCAGGGCCTCGTCTGAGTGTATAAAGGGCTCTTTCTTGCCATTCAGTTCCCTAGTCATGGAGCAGTCTCCCATCAGAAGACCTGTTGTTCTGACCAAGACAACGCCAAATGCACACTCTTGTTACAAATGCTCTCCAAATGTTCGTTTGGCACATGCATTCGTAAGCTTGAGCTTTTTGCTGTGTCTGTGCTATTTCTGGCAGTGGCAAGAGAGTGAACTCGTGTGAGGCACCGTGAGTCTGGTCCTGGACGGGATGGAGAGTGTGCTCGTTTGTGTTCTAAATCCATCACTGATAGCAGCAGGTCAGACGAAAATACACAGTTGAGTGGTTCATTTACAGATCTGCTGATGCTGATCTTCAATGCCATGATTCTGTTAAACGCTTAAGGCTCACATCTATTTGGAGAAACAGAGCCATCAACACAGCTGAGGCTCTTTTAACAGTAGCTGAACCTAATTTTCCCCTTAAGCCACTAGTGATAGAAACAGTTACACCAGGATCTTTAATCAATTCTGATTTATCTGCAGGCTCTAATTCCTATGAAGAGTGATCTGTTCAAGTTAGTTATGTCATGTGCATTATGTTTCTCTGTGATAATTAGTACTAACTTAAGGGACAAACAGCTCAGATTCTCTGCAGCAGTATATGGGTATTATTTTAGGATACATGCAATCACAAATGATGCATGCTAAGTGGGAACACCTGTGGCTGCATGACCGCAAGCAGAATACACTGCGTAGAAATCACCATAAATACTGCAACTAAAACAGTGTTACCTAACTAAGCAACATTTTATCATAACAACATCCAAAGTTTGATCATTTACTTTAGTGGCTGTGGTATAAGTGGGTTGGTCTGTCTGCATTTGATTACAGTTTACATATCTTGCAGCTTGTTATGGACTACAGATTAATGGTTACTGTTTACCAAACCCATTACTAATTCTACATTATGCCATGTGTTGCAGGATGCCACGGTGTCAGACTGGGTGTGATGCTACTCATCTGTTTCTGACTGGAGTGATCCAATCATTTCCAATAATTCCACAGTACTGCAGAAAGGAAAAGTCATAATATACTGAAGAAAAACATAATTATTTCAAAAACTTGCAATGTTTTTATCCAACAAAATCAATCTGCTTCAATATGTCAGTATCAATATTAAACCCACAATTGTACAATGACTCTCTACTTTTTTCTGTAGGTCAAGTAGATAATGTGTTTGTAATAATGTGTTTGCACTGGAGACATGACTTGATCAAATATTCCTTCAGCATTTGCATTTCTTCACTTACTCAAGGCCAAAAAATAACATGCATGAGAGCAAATTCCTGCTAAACCATTTCGACAAATTTATTCACACCTTCAACAGCAAGATCACATTTAGTGAGTAGTGTTTATGATGAGATGTTAAATGAGGGAAATCTCTTTCATGAGGTGCTGGGAGTCTTTTCCTCCACCACCTGCTGGTGTGGTGGAGGAAACCCTTCCCTGAAACCTGCCTTGCCCTTTTGCATCCTGCTTTATGTTTCTGCCCACAGTGTTAAAAAAAAAAATATTATTATCTGCATTCAGTGTCACCTCAAACTTTTCTACCTTACAAGATACTAATACGTTAAGTTTGTAAGTTTTAACCTGGCTGTTAAAAACAAACAAGTAGTAACTTTTAAAAACAAAAACATACAGAAAGAATTTTACTAAGAATGAAATAACGTTAAACATTCTCTCCAATATGTTTGACCCTTTTGTTTGATATGCATGGAGTAGGAGTATGTTATATTACACCCTTTGTTCCAATTAACCAGCACTGTGGTAACTCAAATACTTGACACTGTAACCAGCAGATGGCGACAAACCCTACGAGACAGATGCTTCATGCAGGAAGCGCCTGCTTTAAAGGGAACACATACAGAGGCAACAACTGTTGTTATTCTGTGCTTTTTGGCAAGTATGTTTACGCTTGAAACAAGACCACAATGAAATAAACATGCATGTTTAAAGCTTTCAATCAGCAAGCAAAAAGATCTCCACAGAAATTTCCTGATTTGTGTACTTTGGAAAAGCCATACAAAACAGGCTCGGCCTATCAGATAGGGTCCAACATGAAATCGCTGTGTGTAAATGCTTGCACGGGTAAACTGTACTCTAGAGTCACAACAAGCACACTTGGGTTTGAGGCGAGTTCATGGGAAAGGCCTGCTGGTCAAGGTTTTCAGTCTCGCCTCAGCCTTGTGGCTCTGCAGGACAGGCTCTCAGACATGTGTTTCCATCAGGAGGTGGTGAACATGCCTGGAATGAAAACAGGCCAAGCGAGGAGCCTGTTTGGACAGGGCTAAGTGATAACATCTACCGGGCCACTGTGGGATAATGTTTTGCAGAATGTTATCAAAGCTCCCATTGGGCTGTGGGAAGTGTGCAGCTTTTATCAAAAATCAAGTTATGCCTAATGGATTCTTGACACAGTATAAGGGTAATGGGGAACCAAGATAAAGATACAGGTACATTTTATGATAAAATCAACTCCACTGTGTGTCCATTAAGTCACACAAAAGACGGAATGGTGAACTAATGTTACACAGTCACACAACAGCTGCTGTAGCCTTTAGTCACAGATAGTAACTCCACTTTGTCCTATGAGCCAAGTCTTCCAAAGAGAGAAATAACATTTGTGAATTCTCTCTAAAGAGGAATGTTGCCTTTGTTCCAGTGTGCTGCACTGAGGTGCTCACTGGGTATTCTGACTTTGGGAGCAAGGAAGAAAAGCAAAACAAATGTGCTCATTTTTCACCATTTCTGAAGAATAAATAAAATCATATATTTTAGTGGCTAAAACCAAAGTATGGCTTCAGAAAAGTCAGTTCTCTCAGTATCACAAATTTATAACTAAACAGTAAAACAGTGAGATTGAATTTAATACTACTATTCGATTACAACAGTCTTGTAGACATGTCATTGCAGTATTAAAGAGGCTGTGCATGACCATCGGAACATTAATACAGCAGTTAAAATGATGTATTGTAATGATAGTGTCCTGACCAGAGAATTAAGTCACACTCCCTCTGTGTGCAGTTAAATCTGAGCTTCTCTGTTCTTTTTTACAACAAACAACAACAAATTGTTGGGCTAGCCAGTTACACTCTGCTGCTCTCATACAGTGGTTCTCGCTGATAACACCTTACCAACCCCAACTCACGTAGCTTTCACCTCTGCTGCTGTTTTTAGGACTGTTTGCCTTGGTGGTGGTAGCACTGTTAGCTGCTAGCTGGCTCAGCCACAGCCTTGTTGGGAGCTGTGTGCAGACAATCAATATGCCCTTAATTACGAGCACAGCCAAAAAAAAACAACTGTCCCCTCTCTCTTACATCTCTAATGTGTAATCTTTAAGAGCTTTCATTTGCTTAAAATATGCAATGTAGTCAGGTTACTAAAAGGCTTTTTTTATGAGAACACTGCCTTGGACTGTTTTCTTCTTATTCCCAGACATAGAACTATAACAACTTTGCATTATGCAATAATAAGCAACCTTTTATTGCATCCCACTGAGTAACTGACTCTCTTGCAGTCAGTCTTATTCCCACCATCATTCTCAAAATCTGTTTCTTTATAGATGTTTATTTGTACCCGTACATAATGACCTATAATGGATTTCTAGCTGTTTGTTGTCAGTGCGCTGCCAGGTTATATAATTATTGTGGTGGGAGAAGGTAGAGGACATCATTGGTGTGTGTATTCATGCATGCATACACAGAAACATGCATAGATAGTATGCCCAGAGGCCTAAGCACTGCCCCACTCCTTGCTTTTCCATGGTGCTGTGCTGGCACTGATTTTAGACATTAGGTAAACGTCAATATACAGCTGCAAAAAATCCCGTAAATTTCTCTTCTACAAGGGGAGGAAGAAAGAAGGAATAGTAGTATGCCTGGCAGACATTGCTGGTCACTGGCAACATCCTGAAACACAAGGACCATGGAATTAAAGCTTTATCTCTGGATTACCACTAAATATAGACGCTTGGGTTAAATCCAGCGCAAAGTCCATGCCATGTACGTCCTCTGTTTGTTTCCATGTATTGCGTAATGTCATGTTCAGCTTGGTATTACAATGAGGGTGATGCAGCAGAGGATGTTCATAGATGTTTGAGTGTGGAAAGAAAATAACCGAGTGTGTGCTTGAAAGTATGCATGTCTGTGAGGCCTGCACTTATCTGTGTCAAGATTACAGGGATTTCTTAAAGATCCTGCCGAAAGGAAAAATCTGCTTCACATTTAACTTCTTTCTTGAGTCTTGTATTGGGGCTTCAAAACATTTCAAATTCAGACTGTCTGCCATTCCACAACCAAGTTCAGAGCTTTCCAGCCTGGAAACAGCATTCTACTAAATGTGTTTATATATGTGCAACAACTCCCAAACCCACAGCTCTGGTTAGCTGGTAAATAATGTGATTGGATGGCAGGATTTAGTGATTGTCCTGGTAAATACCTTTGAAAGCAGGCAGTTTCTGCAGCTCCCTGTTGTTGCTCAAGCTGAAACGAGAAGAGCTCTGCCTCTTGTCCTTTTTGACAGGTGTCTGGGAACCTGGCTGCTTCCCCTTTAGCAGCTGAGTGGTGGGAGGAACACTATTGCCGGCCTTCCTGTTAGAGCTCTGCTGAAACAAGAGAAAAACCCACATTAGTGACACAGAGATATCGCAAGCACATGTAGTGCACAGAGCGTAAAACAGAGTGCAAGCACCTATTTAGGAATCTGATAAAACTGTGTGACTGCCATACACTAGATGGGACATTTCACAGTACGTCACTATGTACTAAACAGGACAATGTTGTGCATTATGTAACTGACGTCATAAACCACACTTTACCCAATGAACAGATTCTATATACAGCTGTACATATCTTGGGGCACTTCAAGGTCCCATGTAAAAAAAAAAAAGACCATTGTGGTTTTTTTATCCACTCCCAACCCATTCAGCTGTGTCTCACAAGACATGAAAAGACCCAGACCTGTAAGGAGAGCTGTATATATATTCCTGATGTGGGATCAACTGAATGTGGCAAGTTTGTCACAGCTGGCCCCTCCTGCCTGCTGAGATCCATTCATCAACACACACCTGATGGCACAGAGCTTACTTCACCAGATGCAGCTGTGGCACTGTGTCAGTGTGAGTCGCATGGGGAATTATCTAATTCAGTTAAGACCCAGCTAAAGTTGGTCACAGTCTGCAGGCAGCACTACAAGACAGGAGCTTAAGAGCTAGACCACTAGCAAGCTGTCGAGTAAAGTGGGAAAAAGCTGAGCTGGCCTCTACTAGGAACTAGATTACATATTCATGTAATACAAAGATAGGATTTAACTCGTCTACTTGTAAGTTCATTAAGCCAGAGTAGAAACATCTGTCATCTGGGATTTTTTCTGAATTAATGCTTCACTGATATGATTGTTACTAAGACAGAAAATGAAGCCTTCCTACACCTTCAAGCATTTTTAAGCATTTCCAGCACCCTCAGCTCTGGTAAATCATTCAGAACATACTGTATGGAGTCTGATCGATATGGGGGTTTTGAGACAAATCTCATACTGATTTTATAGGGGGGTAAATCCATCAATAACCTACAAGGTGACCAATATAATAATTTTTTGAGCTGGAATGAAAATGGACCTTCTTATGTGGATTGTGCAACGATTTCTTACCACTCTGCAAATGTGCCCATAGAGCCACTTTCTCAAATATGAAATTTTATGAAATAATATTTAACATTGTTAATTATTATACATTAGACAAACAATGGAATACATTGTCAGCAAATTCTATAAATACCTGAGAAAATTAATAACAAATACAAATGAAATAAATAGTTAAATAAACATCATTTCTGCTCAGTGTCAATTGCTAACTTTTAAGAATTAAAAAACCAATAGCTAACACCATTTCTTTATGCTTTATATATGATGAAAAAGTTTTCATAACAGCACAAATTGGACAGCATTATAATGATACAATGATACTGATAGACCTTATCTTCATCTGTCAGGCTCTAATTCAGTATATATATTTTACTGATAATTTCACTCCTCATCACATTAAATGAATGATATTGTGTTATAATACATTCCTAACAACCACAAATATGTTTCTTAACAGCATTCTGCAGAGCAAATTACAGGAAAACATAACTAATGTTTCAAAATAATTCATATGTTTGTAAGTAGACTTGATCTCCTCTAAACCTTACTGAAAAATCAAGCTATTTACAAAACCTGTAAAACAACACATTAAAATTAAAGCGTTTTCAAGGACTTCCACCACCCGTAGGAACCCAGTATATAGTATGAACATTCCCTTTAGCCACAACACTTCTGGTTACCAAGAATATGAGACAAAAGGGGAGGGGTGGGGTTACAACAACAGCTTGCAGCCCAGCTATTTCAATTTGACACAAGGTTGGGACAATGGTAGATCTGCAGCATGGCTTCTGACACATAACAACAACCCTACTAAGAGGCTGAAACCAGAGTTGGTGAATAAATAATTCAGAAAGTTGAATGTGGTGGAACCTATTTCTCTATTATTTTCAATGAATTGGCATTAAGACAAGAAGCATACAATATCTGTTTTGGGCAATACAGTGAGTGTACTGCTAACTGTAAAGTAACATTTAATTAACAAGTACACAGTCTGTGTTAAATGGGTTGCAAATAGGGAATCATTTCTTTAAGCCTTATTATTGGATCTTTTATATTGCAACAAACTGAACTGTGTATTACAGCAGCCACCAAAACACGAACAGGTGGTCAGCAGCCGTTGCAATATGAATATTAAATGTCTAGCAAAGAGGAGAACCACATTTTGCTGCACAAACAGATGTCAGCTGTCATACCAGCCCTGAAAAAAGGGCATCAAGGTTTTTGACTCCCCATGACAGAGAAAGGCCTTCAGTTCTTTGAAGATTGAAGAAAGAGGAAACCCTTCCATGACAGTTTAGTCATGTTTATATATGTTGATTGAAGAAGTCATGGATGACCTTTTACTTAAATCTGTTGTTTCTTGAATTTGTTAACAGATGCATTTTATCTTGGAAAAATCATAGGAAGAGTGTTTGAAACAATACGGTGCACCTGGTCCCATTGGATTCCCTTATACTCTTTGACAAATACAGAATGTGACCAGGCAGTGCAATAATGTGACGTAATGATTAACACCAGACGCCCTTGCTTTTATAGGACCAACAGTGTTTCACAGTTTGTTACGTGGGTTGAAGGTGCCCCTTTAGCTTTTCCAGATGTGACTTAATCCAGATGCAGGCAAATAAGTCAAAGGCTAGTCAAACCATGTTATCATCAATGTTTTGTTAGACATCCTGACAGGTTATATAGCTTGGTGCATTAGCTTTTGATGTTCATGACAAAGGTGTCTGTGGTCACTTCTGTAGTGATTTCTGAGTCACCAATCCTGTAGTATTCCCCTTTTGTTGATTTTAAGATAACTAGTCCTGTTTTGGCAGTACAATTTGTTCACAATTTGTACAATTTGTTTTTTATGTATACAAGTATGACAAGGACTTTTTAGTCTCATTGGAACTGTAATTATTGCCTCATGTTATGCTGAAAGTGTAATATGAAGAGTCCACTAGCTGACACATACTGCTAGCTGAATGCAATGACTGATTCATCTACCTACATTTATTTTAGTAAAAAGTAATTTTCTCTGGATTATTGGCTAGTAAAGAAGTACGGAAGGCATGCACAAAGGCATGCATTTACAACATTACCTTCAACATTATTTAAATTATTTGATTGACAGAAAAACAATCACAAACTACTGTGATACATGTAAAAATGGCTGAAAATGCCTTGTTCAGTTTCTCAAGTATGGCGATTTCCTACTTTTCTCTGATTATGTCAAATTAAACTGAATATATTTAGGCTTTGCACTGACAAAACAAGACATCACCTTGGAATCTGAGAAGCTGGGATAGACATTTTTCATAATTTATTAACATTTTATAGATTTTATAGATTATCGATAAGTGTGATTTACTGATTAATCACAAATATGAACAGCAGATGAATCAACAGTGAAAATAATCTTTAGTTGAAGCCCTACTTAAGATTTTATCTGCATATTAAAAAATATAAGGTACTGTGCATGACAATAGCATAAGAAAGGATTTTGGAAAGTGTATTAATATGAAATGAAAGCCTGTCTTCTTTCTGTACTATGACAATAAAACAGTCCAAATAGCAAGAACCTTGAACTCAACTGCTTGGCTGGTGCCCTAAACTCGTGTCATGTACAAGCACTAGATTATCAACAGACAGCAGTATGAGTCACTAAAAGGGCAACCATGATCCTGGTACAACAGAGTCCTGTCAATGAGTGCAAGACAAAATCACTGCAAAGGACATTAATAGACACTGATAGGCAGCAGCTGAACATATTGATTCATTATGTCACTGACGTTGCAGTCCATTTTCATACTGTTATATCACTGTCATTGCAACTTGTGTAGTCAAAGTCCTACTGTCGTCCAGGAAGTTTCTAGTGAAGTGTCCTATGTATATGTTACCTCATGCTCTGAATTCTCCTGTCCTCCACTCTTGCCCACTTTACCAGACTTGGGGGACTCCTGAAAGAAAAGGTTCAAGTAGTTAAGTCAACACGGCAATGGCAAGTAAATAGGATGACAACATCAGTAAGTAGTCTATCACTGAATTCCGCCATGCGAAAATCCGAGCTAAATATAGCGTGCCTGCCCACCCAGTCTCACACTCCTGTTTGAATACACTGGCAAGTCTGCTGCTAGCCAGCTAACGTTCCTTCACAGGCAATAGCATTCACACGACACCGGCTTTCTGCTTTAGAAATATACAAAGTGATTACCTAACAACTTAAACACATATATTCACAAGATTTTGCATTAAAAAGTATACTATCTTAGGTCTGGGTAGCGGAGCTTTATTTAAATGAAGCAGCACAAGTGCTAACATGCTGTCAGAATTGCGGCTAGCTGGTGATGACTGCAGGTATGCTAACGGTAATATGATGGGACACTGCACTGATTGCTAACGGTATATTAAATGTCTTGTTTTAAGATTGATTTATCAATAAATACAGAAAAATGCACCTTATGCAAACTTTATTTTCAAACTTCATAACCTCTTTGCAATTCAAAAACTCACCTTGTCTTTTTTCGTTTTGTTCGGCATTGTACAACCGTAACCGCCCTTGCTCCCCTCTCGGATACTCCACAACCAAAACCTTGACAACTCTCAGGGCACCAAACTGAAAGGCGGTTCAGCCTGTTCTCGCCCTGTGATTGGCTGCTGTCTGTCAGCTGACTGCAACGTCACAGAGTGACACGCCGAGCACTGCTGAACAGGTGGAGCTCCCTGCCGGCGACAGGTAAGCTATTACAACACTACATGTTCCCCGAAGCATCAAGCGCTGGCATAAACTGGCAGGCCTGGAAAGCACCTTCAAATCCTATTTTATAGTTCTAATAAACAGTTTTTTCATTCTCAAATGATAAACCCCATTTTAAAAAGTGAAGTTAATCTGAAGTTTTGATTTGGGGATGATCAGTCACTCTAATAGGCCTGTATGCTTGTTGTCTTTAAACTGGATACATTGTATTGTTGAACTGCAATCAACAATTTGAATATGTGAAATTTGGCATTTAAAAGAGAATATTTTCCGTGCACATTGTGACTTTCATATTAAATCCCTGCACCCTCTGCTCTATGTTTATACCCAAATTTTCCAAGTCCATAGATTTTTTTCTGGAATATTTGAAGAGCCTTCATTGAATGGAGCAGCTGGCGTCATTTGTGTTGCATTACTGCCATCTACTGGAATGGTAATGGTACTGGTTCTCCCAAAATAAATTCATTATTTCCAGGGGATATCACAGGTGTAAATAATCAAATAAATTATGTCCATTGTACAAGTGTACATCCTGGCTCATCCCGGGATAATAGAGCAGAGCCATTGTTAAGGTTATTAGTAACACCTGTGCTTTTACTGCTATGACAAGCCAAAATGTCTTCTGATATGGTGAGTAGCTGTAAGGTGATGTCCTTGAAAGATAAAATCCTCCTTTTTAGGAATGTATCTTTATCTAATGTGAGCTGGCTTAGTAGACAGCAATGGCTAAATCATATGAAAATTATGTTTATACACATGATGCTAATTTTAAGTCAATTGTAACTTCTTTTATCTTCATAAATGTATGTCTATCTTTATAAATAAATTATCAGTTAGTTACAAAACATGACTTGTTAACATGGTGAACCTTTATTTATGGGTCCCATCCATTTCAAATAACAGTATCAATTTAGATATATTTACAGTTAAAGAACACACAAAGAACATTGGAATGTCAATAAATACAAAAACAAATGCATTGATCAAACTCAAATTACAAAAAGTGACAACTTAAAAAATTAAGTTCTAAAGGGAATGAATCTGAACTGCATCTGGGCAATGCAGGGGAACATAAAGGGGATTTGGTCAAAAAGAGGGTTGAGTAGAGGGCCATCCCCGGCTCAGGTACCACGTTAAATTCTCAATTTTATACAACACTATATCTGAAAGCTCACAGGCAAAAATAAACAGGCCTAGTCCACCTCCTCCATCCTAGATGTATCATCATCATCCCCTTCAAGAGGGGGCATGTCCTCACTGGGAGCAGGGGTGACTTCATCTGGTGTCAGATCATCTTCATCAATACCTAAAAACAGGAAGGAAGCACAAGAATGAGTGAAGCCCTTTTATTAGCAGATGTTGCACATTAAACTGAAATAATTTATAGCCCATAAATGTGCAGGAAGCTTCTTTTTGTTTTTTAAAGCTCTACATCGTGTCAATAAACAGAGACACTCACCAAGACCCAGCTTGATCATTCTGTAGATGCGATTGGAGTGGGTTTGTGGGTCATCCAGGGTGAACCCTGAAGAGAGCAGGGCAGTCTCAAAGAGCAGGATGACTAAATCTTTAACAGACTTGTCATTCTTGTCAGCCTCTGCCTTCTGCCTCAGGGTCTCCACGATGGGGTGGTCAGGGTTGATCTCTAGGTGTTTTTTAGCAGCCATGTAGCCCATGGTGGAGTTGTCTCTCAGAGCCTGGGCCTTCATGATTCTCTCCATGTTGGCCGTCCAGCCATAGGTGCTGGTGACGATGCAGCAGGGGGAAGAGACCAGGCGGTTGGAGACTGTAACCTGTAGAGGTACGTAATAATTAACACCATTTAATACTGTAGTTCCACAACAACTCTTACGCACAATATTATGCTTTACAACACCTCATAGGATGTTGTAAAGCCGTTTCATTATTTCATCTTTCCCACCTTTTCCACTTTCTTCTCCAAGATGTCCTTCATTATCTTGCACAAGTTCTCAAACTGAGCCTTCTTTTCCTCCTGTTTCTTCTTCTCATCCTCATCCTCAGGCAGCTCCAGGCCTTCCTTGGTCACTGAAACTAGGTTTTTGCCTTCAAACTCTTTCAGCTGCTGGACACAGTACTCATCAATGGGCTCGATCATATAAATAACCTCAAGGCCGGCTTTGCGGAGGCGCTCAACAAAGGCAGAGTTAGCCACCTGGTCTTTGGTCTCACCTGAAATACATGCCAATGTTGTCACACATTCATGGAATATCACATAAATGAATTCATTTCAACTATTTCTAAATGTTTAAAATGAATGAAGAGCATACTTACCAGTGATGTAGTAAATGTGTTTCTGGTTGTCCTTCATACGTGTAACATAGTCCTTCAGGGAAACCACCTCATCTCCTGAAGCTGAGGTATAGTATCGCAGCAGCTCAGACAGCCTCTTTTTGTTTTGAGAATCCTCGTGGATGCCAAGCTGAGAGACAAGTAAAGGTAAATATCAGTCACATGCAGGTGGGAACAAAGTTGCCTCAGTGAATCAATAGTCAATTACTATTTTTTAATTACAATGTTTTACTTATTATTTTTCGTCTTTGTTTCCCTCTCAGTACTTTAATTTCTTAATTAAATGTATTACTACTACTGTTAATAAATAAATAAATAAATAAATAAATAAATAACAGTATTTTATTCATGGTTCTGTGAGGTGGGAGGGATACACAGTAGCTGTTATAAAGTTGTTTCTCAATTTATATTTATATTTATTTAATTTAATTTATTTTAGTTATTTATAACAAATATATTAGTCTTTAACATATAAAACACTGGTTGGTCTCCAGAGTGTAACCAGTTTTTGCCAGAGTGCCCCCATTTAAACATATGTTGGAACTAAGGACCACCAACTGAGACTAAAAGCAGCTTTTCATTAGGACAATATGGCCAAAGGATCAGACAGATGGCTACTTTGTAAAAGGTCAGAGGAACAGGTAATCACTAGCTTAAATTCCGGAGTTTCTTGTAAAGCTTTGCATGTTAAGAAAACATTCGATCCATGTTGCTGAAATTCAGATTACAACTGGCAGTCATGTGTCAAGTGATGACATCAATAAAGTATCAAAACTAGGAACAAGGGTAAACACGCAAGGTTCCTACCATACATTGAAGTTTATGAGCACTTGCAGCTCACACGGTGCACTGTGAAGACACTAACCTTGATGTTCTTAGAGAACTGCTCGTAGTACTTTTTGTAGTTGTCCTTGTCTTCTGCCAGTTCAGTGAAGAGTTCCAGGCACTTCTTGACCAGGTTCTTGCGGATGACCTTCAGGATCTTGCTCTGCTGCAGCATCTCTCTGGAGATGTTCAGGGGCAGATCCTCAGAGTCCACCACACCCTTGATGAAATCTAATAAGATGAATAAAGACAACCGGATAAGCAAATTTCTAACCTGGTATTTGAATTATTTAAGCTGACTTTTTGATTTATGAGCGAGTTGTACACCCCAGTAGACCACATTTATGGTAATACTTACTGAGGTACTCAGGAATGAGCTCGTCACAGTTATCCATGATGAAGACCCTACGCACGTACAGCTTAATGTTGTTCTTCTTCTTCTTGTTCTCAAAGAGGTCGAACGGAGCGCGACGTGGCACAAAGAGCAGGGCGCGGAATTCCAGCTGACCCTCCACTGAAAAGTGCTGTGAGAAAGAGGGTTGGTCATATCAGGGACAGTTTTCAAATATGATCATATTACTTGTATTAAAAAATGTCTTAAATAAAAAAAACAAATCATTAAGAAACCTACCTTGACAGCTAGGTGGTCTTCCCAGTCATTGGTAAGACTCTTGTAGAATTCTCCATACTCCTCATTAGTGATGTCATCTGGGTTACGGGTCCACAGGGGTTTGGTCTTGTTCAGCTCTTCCTGGTCAATGTACTTCTCCTTGATCTTCTTCTTCTTCTTCTTTTTGTCTGAACACTTGTCATGGTCATGCTCCTCATCTGACCCAACATCCTCAATCTCAGGCTTGTCCTCATCCTTGTCCTCTTCTTCATCCTTCTCTTTCTCCTTCTCCTCCTCGTCCTCTGCCTCATCATCACTCACTTCCTTGTCACGCTCTTTCTCCACCTGAATAAAAATACAACTCTTAGTCACTGGCTGTGGGGTTTTGGGTTACTTTATTAATGCAGGTTAAGTGATGTGAATTAATTAAAACAACTTAAAATTAGCACTTACAAAGAGTGTGATGGGATAGCCAATGAACTGAGAGTGCTTTTTCACAATCTCTTTGACTCTTCGCTCCTCAATGTATTCCATTTGGTCTTCTTTCAAGTGCAGAATCACCCTGGTGCCACGGCCCATAGGCTCAGCTATATGGTGAAAAAGATTCATTAGTGCAAGATACAGATAACCTTCATCAATGAAACGTAATTGTTAAAAAGAAATAAAAATAATGGCTGTTGTATCACTTACAGGTGTCCACTTTAACTGTGAATGAGCCTCCAGCAGAGGATTCCCAAGCGTACTGCTCGTCATCATTGTGTTTGGTGATGACAGTCACCTTCTCAGCCACCAGGTAGGCAGAGTAGAAACCCACACCAAACTGACCGATCATGGAGATGTCAGCTCCAGCCTGCAGGGCCTCCATGAAAGCCTTGGTGCCAGACTTGGCGATTGTGCCCAGATTGTTGATCAGGTCGGCTTTGGTCATGCCGATACCTGTGTCAATCAACGTTAGAGTGCGTTCCTCTTTGTTTGGAATTATTTCAATTTTGAGGTCCTTGCCGTTGTCGAGCTTTGTGGGGTCAGTGAGACTCTCATAGCGGATTTTGTCCAGGGCCTAAAGGTACAAAAAAAGGATAGATTTAAACAGTTCCTGTTTTAAATTATTCAAAATGTGTCTGTGATTATCAGCATATTAGTATGCATCATAGCCACAACCTATTAAAATACCTAAATCAAGACAAATAAACATCTTTGACACAACATGAGCTTATAGGAAACAGAGCTAGATTAATGGCAAACTTACATCTGAGGAGTTGGAGATAAGCTCCCTAAGGAAGATCTCTTTGTTGGAATAGAAAGTGTTGATGATCAGGGACATCAGCTGAGCGATCTCAGCCTGAAATGCAAATGTCTCAGCCTCCTCCTCCATTGGTTGGTCGTGTGATTCAGGCATCTAAGTACGGGGAAAAATTTGAATTTTATAGAATTTTTAGAGCATGCATATATAATGAATTACATAAGCACATACACACAAAATCAATTGTATGTCCTATCAGCTGACACAATTTCTCTCCCTGAAGCACAGTACACAGAGGCTTACAGAATTATTTTAATTAGATTTGAAAACTGAATGCATTGCCACAAGCAGTAACCTTGGACACTTTTATATGACTAATGTCTGACCCAGTAGTTATAGTTATTCTCATCTTTTTTTCCAGGCATGTTACGGCACACACAGCACGATCATGTTCAGTGGTGTGTGGATCCACTGCAGCACAGTGAGTCACTACGCTGTCACACCTACAACAAGCACTGCTAATCACCCTTGGGTAATTTGTAAGTAGAAGTGACCCTGTATTATATAATATAATTGAATGAACCATAAATTACCAATCTCAGTAACTGAATGAATACCTCTGACATCTCTGTAATCATTTTTATGTAATTAAGTATGCATTAATATTGCCCATCACCTGTCAGTGCCACTATCAAAACACTGACAATATAAGCAGTTCAGTTAAAATCAACTATCTATCAGTACCAATAGGTTATGTATAAGCATGTGTAGGTTGTGGTGGCAGGTGGTGTGACAGACTGTCCAGCTCTGCTCAGTGCCCCACCTGCCTATAATCCATCTTTGGCAAAACAGACAAAATCCACCTGCTTCTGCCATTACACAAGTTTAATATACCGTTTATTTTGTGCAATTACAATAACAAGTTTATATGGAGAGCACTGGACGTTAATTGAACTCAAAAACGCAAATTTAAAATAATCTGGATTGTGGAATTATTTATTAAGTTCCACTACCCAGACCTCAAGTGATGGATAAAACAGTGTGTCATTACTGTTTAAGCCCACAAATGTAGATACATCATAAAGTTACAAACTGTGTTCCTCTCAGACTGTAATTAATATCATTAGTTGATCAGAGAGGAGCGCGTGGTTAGGATTACATATCAGTAGAATGGCTCCATCTGCCGGTTTCCCAGGCGAATTGCAGGTTTCTAGAAGGTACCAAGAGGCGAACAGAACTCTCTAGCAGTTTCTATAGGAATCGAAAGCTCCTCCTCTTAACCATCTGATGAGGTTCTGTGAATGGTCGTCCTGTATCTCATTGAGCTTACACTGAAATCGCTGTAGTGGCATAGACAGAAAATCTCTCTGCTCAGGAAATCTGGTTAAGATTTAACGAACCTAAATTGTGCGGCTGCTTAACAGAATTGCACCTGACAAGTGCAAGCATCATGTAGTCCATGTGGCTGCTGTCGCCCAGCTTTGAGCGGTGCAAAGGTAATGCGGCCGGGATAGTTGCCAAGATAATGTTGGAAAAAGTTTTGACGTGTGCAAATAACGCTGACATGCCATTGAAATACTTTGTCATTATTGTTAGACACCTTGATATTGAAATGTAGAGACAAATTGCAGGCCTGTGGCTATAATATTGTCATAAGCTGATTATAACACGATGTGCACGAACAAGATGTACTCATAGTAACTACCATTAGCATCCAGGCATGTCAGAATATTTTAACATTATTGTCATGTCATAGAATATTAGCATCGATAGAAAACGGTTTAGCTATAATTTAGCTAATAACTAAGCTAAGATTAGCCAATATTAAGCAGGAATGTCAAAGTGTAATATTATATATTTATCCGTTGGCATCTCATTTTAAATTTATAATTTGTATGAAAATATGTCAAGTTATTTACCTTGGTCCTGAGTGTATCGCAAACTCCCGTGGAGGTCGAGTCTAAGTCGTACGCAACCCTGCTAGTGAGATATTTAGCGCTGACAGGTTAGCCTTGCAGCTTTTGTATCCGTTCAGACCGTTCGAGAAATCCTGACATGAGCTTCCAGAACCATCTGGAATCTTCCTCGTTACAGCTCGGCGGGGACCGCTGACTGGCCCGGCGGCCTGTCAATCATGATGTGTATCTACGCCTCTGTCCATTCTTGGATAGAGTAGGCAGGGCTGAAGGAGGGGGAGGCTGAGCCTGCTGAGGAGGGCGTGTAGGAGCAGAGGAACTCGAATGAACCATGCGGTGTTCACTGAAAATTCCAGAACACCGGATGAAATACAAGAAGTTGAAAATTAAAGTTAGCCTATTTCAGCAGTATTATGAATAACCCTTTTAATCATTATAGGAACCAATTGATTAAATTTGGCATGCAATAGAGTCAATAAGTGAGACTGAAGGACTTATTTCTAAATATTTTTATTACAAATTTGAATGCATTTCATAAAAAATGTAATAGTAACAAAAAGAGACATAAGTCAAATTCCCAGTGACTTTATATTACTCTTAATGGTTGTCAGTAGTTTTGTCTAAGCAGCTGAAAAGATGTAGACGACTAAGCCACACTGTGGCCTACATTCATTCCATTAATTAACTTGTAATGACCAGTTAATGCTGTTTAAGAAATGCCAGTTGTGTAAGAGTGACAGACTATCAGCAGAAGCAACATAATTACAAAAATTATTATTAAGAAAGCAGGAAAGAGTCTCCTAAGTATTTAGTCAACTTCCTCCATTCTTGATGTGTCATCATCTCCTTCCAAGACTGGCATATCTTCTTCTGCAGGCTGAATGAGGTCCTCAACTGTGGAGTCGTCATCATCAATGCCTGTGAATGAGAATGCATTCATTAGCAACCAAAGCCACTTATTAATTCATAATAAGCAGGCTTATTCATGTGATGTCATGGAGGGGGAAAAGAACTTACCAAGACCAAGCTTGATCATTCTGTAGATGCGGTTGGCATGTGTCTGTGGGTCCTCCAGTGTGAATCCTGAAGACAGCAGGGCGGTCTCGAACAGGAGGATGACAAGGTCTTTCACTGCCTTATCGTTCTTGTCGGCCTCAGCCTTCACCCTCAAGGTCTCAACGATTGGATGCATAGGGTTGATCTCAAGGTGCTTCTTAGCTGTCATGTAGCCCATGGTGGAGTTGTCTCTCAGAGCCTGAGATTTCATGATTCTCTCCATGTTGGCTGTCCAACCATAGGTGCTGGTGACGATGCAGCAGGGGGAAGAGACCAGGCGGTTGGAGACTGTGACCTGTCAATAATGAAATGTGAAATATTGTTATGATGAAAAATACAAATTTACCATACTATATTAGCACAACATTACTCTTTAGCAGTTCCTTTTTATGCAACTTCCTTTACCTTTTCAATCTTCTTGTCAAGGATATCTTTCATGATCTTGCAAAGGTTTTCAAATTTAGTTTTGAGCTCTTCCTGCTTCTTCACATCTTCCTCATCCTCAGGCAGCTCCAGGCCTTCCTTGGTCACTGAAACCAGGTTCTTGCCATCATACTCCTTCAGCTGCTGGACACAGTACTCATCGATGGGCTCGATCATGTAAATAACCTCAAGGCCGGCTTTGCGAAGGCGCTCCACGAAGGCAGAGTTAGCCACCTGGTCTTTGGTCTCACCTGTGAAAGGTAATGTAAATTCATTGAATAAATAGGTTCATTGCTAAATCTCTAAACAGAGAAGAAGCAAGTTGAATAGCTAACCTGTGATGTAGTAGATGTGTTTCTGGTTGTCCTTCATGCGTGACACATAGTCTTTCAGGGAAACCACATCATCTCCAGATGTTGAGGTGTAGTAGCGCAGCAGATCAGACAGCTTCTTCCTGTTCTGAGAGTCTTCATGGATGCCAAGCTAAAACGAAATGAAATAATGCATTACTAATATTCAGCATTAAATGTAAAATTCAGATTTTTTTACTTGAAGGGTTGGAGTTAAATACATTAATCCAGATGGATCAACCTACCTTGATGTTCTTAGAGAACTGCTCGTAGTACTTTTTGTAGTTGTCCTTGTCTTCTGCAAGTTCAGTGAAGAGTTCCAGGCACTTCTTGACCAGGTTCTTGCGGATGACCTTCAGGATCTTGCTCTGCTGCAGCATCTCTCTGGAGATGTTCAGGGGCAGATCCTCAGAGTCCACCACACCCTTGATGAAATCTGAATGAAGAAGATAAAGGCTGCTTAGCTTTCCAAAGGCAGACAAACTTAACTTTCATGAAACATCATAATGTTACTAACAATGAGAGCTAGAATGCATAATTTAAAGTCATATCCAAGAAAAGATCAGACTAGGAAATTGTATGTTCATGTTACTCACTGAGGTACTCCGGGATGAGCTCATCACAGTTATCCATGATGAAGACCCTGCGCACGTACAGCTTAATGTTGTTCTTCTTCTTCTTGTTCTCAAAGAGGTCGAATGCAGCCCTTCTGGGTATGAAGAGCAGAGCACGGAACTCCAGCTGACCCTCCACTGAAAAATGCTGCAAGACACATGAATGTATGAAATTTGGCGCTTAAAAACATTTGTGAATAGGAGGTTTGGTGGTAATGTTCAGGATGTTTATCATAAGTATACCCAGCTTACCTTGACAGCAAGGTGGTCCTCCCAGTCATTGGTAAGACTCTTGTAGAACTCTCCATACTCTTCATTGGTGATGTCATCTGGGTTACGGGTCCAGATTGGCTTGGTCTTGTTCAGCTCCTGGGCATCAATGTACTTTTCCTTGACCTTCTTCTTCCTCTTGTTCTTGCCATCCTTTGAGTCTTCATCCTCATCGGAGCCCACATCCTCAATCTTAGGTTTGTCCTGGTTGTCAGCTGTATCTTTCTCAGCTTCTTCTTCCTTCTCTCCGGCTTCAAGGTCCACTTCCTTCTCCCTGGTCTTCTCCACCTGGAATATATTGGAAGAATGGTGGATTAGGAATTGTGGAATAATCATTCAACACTGAAAGTTCTTATTGGTAATAAAATTTGGAACTTACATAAAGTGTAATAGGGTAGCCAATGAACTGAGAGTGCTTCTTCACAACTTCCTTGACGCGCTTCTCCTCACAGTATTCTGTCTGATCCTCTTTGAGGTGAAGGATCACTTTGGTGCCTCTGCCAATGGACTCTCCTAAAAGTTGCAATAAAATCAATGCGGAGTACAATGTCTGGTTATGAGTCGAATTATATTCAACTAACAAATTATTGAATATTATTTCAAAGAGAGAACTTACCAGAATCAGTTTTGACTGTGAATGAGCCTCCAGCTGCAGACTCCCAAATGTACTGCTCATCATCATTGTGTTTGGTGATGACAGTCACCTTCTCAGCCACCAGGTAGGCAGAGTAGAAACCCACACCAAACTGACCGATCATGGAGATGTCGGCTCCAGCCTGCAGGGCCTCCATGAAAGCCTTGGTGCCAGACTTGGCGATTGTGCCCAGATTGTTGATCAGGTCGGCTTTGGTCATGCCGATACCTGTGTCAATCAGGGTCAAGGTGCGAGCGTGCAGATCGGGCATGATTTCGATCTTCAGCTCCTTGCAGGAGTCAAGTCGGCTGGGGTCTGTCAAGCTTTCGTATCTGATTTTGTCCAAGGCCTGTCCGGAGGAGATAAGTTTGTTAGAATAGTGATGCTTGCATACATGTGAGGGCTGCTTACATTTAAAAACAAGGAACTTGTTTGCAAGTGCTGCTTTTACTTACATCTGAAGAGTTGGAAATGAGCTCTCTAAGGAAGATCTCTTTGTTGGAGTAGAAGGTGTTGATAATAAGGGACATAAGCTGAGCAATCTCAGCCTGGAAGGCAAAAGTCTCCACATCCTCCTCCATGACGTTTCCAGCAGCAGGCATCTAAAGGAAATCACAAATTATATTCTGTTATTCTGAATTCATAATTATGCTTTAACATACTAATTGTTTGCATAATAAAATGTTAATTAACATGTAAGAGCTCTTGGAAATCGTTCCCTGCTGTTACATTTAAAATCTCTCCCTCCCCCCTTGTTAAAGGCAGCCTCATGGCATGAGGAGGGTCTCTGCTGGTAGATGAACACATGTTGCTTCTGTCAATCAAAGCCTTGCCATTTGCTAAATGGGTGGAGGTCTGCTTCTTGTCCCAACCCCCCAAAGCTTCACCATGTGTCATTCAACACCTTTATCATCAAGGAAGAATTGCAGCTAGAAATTAAAAGATGGTATCAAAACTAAATTAGCTTTTAAACTATAGTGGTAGTAAATCTAAATCTTTTTGAGTGAGTGCAACATTTGAATTATAACAAAATAATTCTGCTTTACCATTTCTTCATTTCCTCTTTTATATTCAGGATTATAAGCCATGTAGGTATATATGTGATTCCATTGCATTTGAAGTACTTCTACTATAATGGATTTGATACATTTCTGCACCAGCATGTGAAACTGCTGTATCTGCTCTTTGTGCCAGCCGGTTTTCCTGATCATCCGCCATTGCTCCCACACTCAGGGTCACCCTGCTTGCCATGTGTTCCTTGCATGTTGCAATCTCTCTAGAATAGTGTTAGTGAATGAGCTGGTTTGGCACTCCACAAATAACTAATGTCTAAATATATCTAAATCAAGTCTAGCTTGCTTTTTTAAATACTTTTGCAGTTGTATCAGCTATTTGTTCCATGCTCATGTATTCTCATTTGTCTTGCTTTTCTACCTGTGTGCCTTCCATTTAAGCAGATATTATAATAAACATCTTCTTTACTTTCATTTTATCTTACACTTGTTTTCTTTTTTTGTTTTTTTTTAATCTAAAAAAGCATAGTATGGATGTATTTGAGTGTAGGTGTTGCAGTCTTACCTTGAATTGAATCTTTTTCTACAGTCGCTCCTTGATGATAGTCGTCAAATGTATCACTGAGCTTGTCTTCACTTCTTGAAGAGTGTGCTCCAAGTGCGTGCTTTACTGCTTCTCCTGTAGGCAATAAGTCTCCCTCGCTGTGTTCAAGTGACTCTATGAAGGCCCGACGTCATGCCGGTGTCTTTTTATACTCAAGGGGTGGTTTCTCGAAGCTCCCATTGAGAAGCTTCCAGAAGGTACATTCACTACAGTAAGGGGGGGTGGGGTGGTGAGGAAGGGTCTGGAAGAGGGGGAGACAGCAGAGCCCTAAAGTTTATGTGCCCTTATAGGGGTGCAGAGTCACAAGGAGTGCCTGTCACTCAGAATGAGAGCTTTCCTGATAGCTCGTCTGGCTCTTAGGCCCCACACCACCCTGTCAGCGTCACAGCTGTGGCCTGCCTTTGCTATCAGCTGCTGTCATGGTGTCTTATTGGACACACACACACACACACATACCATATGGCTTCCTATGGACAGCAGGCCCGTTTCTTTTTTTGGCATGCAAGATTGGGGTGATTCTCGAAGGTTTCACAGATAAGAAGCAGTTACAACTCTCACAGAAGCTGAGGTCCACATTAGGTGAATTTGCTCCAGAGATTCTTTGTGATTTCACAATATATTCAAAAACATAATACATATTAATCAATAAACCTTGTGATTCCAGTTTGACAAAACATTCTAAGCATGAGGTCTATTAACTGGAACATTTCCAGAACTTTCAGATGCATCTTGTGGCCTTCATCACCAAATGGACAGAATCAACCATCTTAACATGAGTGTTTCGAAGTTTATTGGGCAAAATTGTAAAAGGTGAATTGTTGGGATCATTGGCAGGTCCTAGTAGGATGGCCAAAGACATCATTAAGTGATTCAAGGGATTTTTGGGATTCAGAAGTTCAGCAATGTAGGCCCTGTCCCAGGGCTTTGACATATGCCGTATGTACCATAAAATGTATGGTGTGCAGTGAGAGTAATAATAGAGAATTACAATTAATAACTTAACTTATAAATATCATGTTACGTAAGTGTGTTTTGCAGTATTTCTGAGTTGAAGTAAACATAACATGACAGTTTTATAATATGGTTGTTAAATTGTAATCAGTCAAAAATAACAGGAGCTGTAGACCTATGGCTTAAAGTGAAACAATGAAGGGTACACAGACAAAAGTATTTACACATAATTATGATTAGCATATTTTTGTTAAATACATTGCGTTGACAAGAGCTATCAGAGCCAAGAGAAGCGGGAAGGTATACTGTTCTTACCCTCGTAACATTTCCAATATATCTTAAACACCTCTCACACACAGGGTTTTCAAATGTGGGACTACAAAGGAAATACAACTTTGTATAAGACAGAAAGGTATAATTCTCTGGTCCAGGGAAAGTGTTGCAGCTGACCAGAGGATGGCAGTGTATTACATGTGCTACAGATCTCTTATGCAATCAAAATGTCTCCACACTACTAGAAGCTGACTGTCCATGTAAATGAGAAACGTGGAGAACTGTCGCAATCACTGTAAGATGATATTTTACAAATGACAGATCCAGATTCCCTGTATAGGTTAAATAGTTTGTGAGACCAACATGGTGAACACATGCCTGTGTGAATTGAGCAATGGTACAGAAATGGGTGTTCCTGGAATTTGGAGCTATAGCTGGTGGAGCATATCCTGGGATATCCATGATTTATTATTCCTATTTTAATATTTGTTTACAGCAAAGTCAGTGAGCTTCAATCTCAGTCAGGGTACTGTATCTTTTGTATTTCCTTTGTACACATGGATTTCTTTTTCTTTTTTTCTTTTTTTAGCTATAATCTAATTGTGTTAGACCAACTAGTGTTTATCTGTATTTTTTCCATATAGCATTTCTAATTTAGCTCCTTCTTGCCTGGGTAATAATAAAGATACAATTTCAAGTAATCTAAATATATCCAACATAAGTGTTGCTTGCCTAAGTATTATATAGAGCCTAATTGTTTGTATTTTGGGGGGTATGTTTAAATAATTGAGACTTTAGTTTTATTGCAAATGTAATTATTATCAATATTGCCTGCGTTGGTAATATCCAGCATTCTGTAATTTATTATATTATTATAGCTGTTTCTTTGAAAGAAAGAGCATTAAATAGACACGATTTTTTCTGTAACGTGTAGTACATTTACATCATTAGTCTTTCATGTGCGGGTTATTGGGTGTGACGCCGGTTTCTTCGCGTACAGCCTACACGCTGTTTATATTTCTAGTTGACTCACATGACTATTATATCTCTGTACGCATGGCTGCAGGACTTCAACGGCCCAACGCATGCGCTGTTGGTAACATCCGGGGCTCAGACAAGGATGAACGCCAATTTCCAAGATGGCGGCGGAGGGAGGAGGGAAGGAGATGAACGAAATTAAAACTCAATTCACTACACGAGAAGGCGTCTACAAACTCCTCACTCACTCTGAATACAGCCGCCCGAACAGGGTCCCTTTCAACTCGCAGGGCTCCAATCCCGTCAAGGTCTCCTTCGTCAATGTAAACGACCAGTCCGGCAACGGCGACAGGATCTGTTTCAATGTGGGCCGGGAACTGTACTTTTATATCTACAAAGGCGTGAGAAAGGTAAACAATATTGACTGCAGCAATGAAGCCCGTGCTGTCCAGGAGCAGCCCATTGATTTGGCATCTTCAAACGTGTTGCAGCTTGGCTGTCAACTCTTTTAGCTTCTGTCATTGAAGTGCGCAGGTTGTCAAGACAAGGCCATGTAGCAGACCTAGCTAAGTTAGGAGCTAATTAGCATTCTTAGCTAACATCGCCACAGTAGTTGTTTTTGCCCCGATGAGACTTGTGTGTACTTCAGAGTCCGCCAGTTGTTTTGAGGTCTCAGTCGGTGTTAAATTGTGACATAAGATTTTTAAGTGAACTGAATAATGCGAGAAAGGGCTTGCCATGCCATGTCATGTCATGTATTATGGTGCGTTTGTTTATCCTCGGTCTTTACATAGTAAAGCTACATTAGTTGTCAACAGTACTCCACAGCGGGGTCATGTGAGGTATTTCTGTTTAAACTATGAGTGTTCACATTGTGCTAGTGTACATTGTTTGTTATTCGTGATGTAATGAAGTGTGCACTCTACTGTCTGGGTTTGGATGTGATGTAATATGATCCACTGTTTGGTTGCACACAGTGATGATGTCACTGCAGCAAGTCACGTTTGGTCTTGTTTAGCGGGGATGGTGACTCTGACAGTGGTGATGATGTGGTTGTCCCTGAAGCAGCGACAGAATACACAATCTAACAATAGCAGCCTAGCCTCCCTTTGACAACTCTGCTGATATTTCTCCAACCCAGTAACTCTTAGTGGTCTCTCACGATATCACAGCACAGTGAAAACATTAGGGGATGTATTATTATTATTTATTTATTTCAACTTTAGACTCAACCCACCCAAAAAAGGATAAACATAGTATTTGGTTTTGGAATCTGCAAATATATGCATGAGTGTACCAGTCTGTATCAGCATTTTAAAAGCCGTCTCAGTGACATTCCAGTATATTGATGCAGATAATTACCTGATTATGACTTCAATGTTTTTATATTTTCAATGAGGATAATTTCATATACTACAACAGTCAGTTTAGCAACATAATTTAAATAAAGTGTATTTTTGTTACCATTGATATCACTGGAAAATTGGCTTGTTTCAAACAAAACCAACTTTGCACTTCAAGTTGTACACTTCCTGACAACAGTTAATTGTATGCAGATAACATTTAGCATCCAGTAGTAGGGCTGGGCCCTTATCTGTAAAGAATAACAACTTAGTCAATTCTATTTACGATTACTCCCTGTTAGCATAACAAGGCTCATACAGGGCTCCCAAGTGCAAGCATCAGGACGTAACACCTCGCCCAAATCACATACATC
>CAFUXE010001135.1:200090-233338 GCA_903364295.1 Serranus cabrilla
CAATGTAGAAATATAAATGCAACAGGCATTTTAATGTTTTTTTCACAATTGATGTCATCCTATAACTCAGCCCTAGCCAGTAGGTTGTGAAATATGTGATCATCTCTCACTAAAATGTTTTTTTATTGCGAATAAATTACCTGAGATAACTCTGTAGTTGATATAACTAAACCACACTTCCAACAGTGATAGCCAGACTTGGAATTATGGAATGCTCAGTCAGTTAAGTGACATGAAGAGTTAATTGACTAATGTGAGGCTGGGAATGAAGATATAACTGTGAAGGTGCAACTGTGAGATATGGATATTTGCTATTATTTACAACCCTAATGGAATTGTTTGAATGCAGACATGATGCAATAATTTTTTCCATATGAAAGACATGGCACAGCAATATTTTGACCAAACTGTAATGGCTGCCTGTTCCCTGCAGCTCTTGATTTAACTTAGTTACTATTAATGCATCTCTTCTTACCTTTCATGCATGCAATATTTCAAATGTGTCTGTTGACAAAAAGTGAGGAAGGATGTCTCTCGATAGGTATACCTGAGGTCAAATAATAAGTTGACATTGTCTCTAACATCTAAGGCTTCATTGCAGCTCTGAAAGCACACAGATAACACAGATCATATTATCTGTAGAAGTATAAGATGTAATGCTGCCAGATTGTTGATGGGGATTGTTGGATAACTCGTCAATATTAGTGTCTGGCCCTCCCACTTATTTGATTAGCTAGGAAACGCTTTATGTCTATTAATTTAGCCTGTCTCTTCATATTATCTCATTTATTTTAATAGTGTGTCTTACCTCTAATTCTGATGTTGGACAATCACTTCCCCCACTGAGTTGACCTACAAAATTCTACTGTGGTACACACAGGCAGTAGTCTAGACCCAGTTTGTGTTTGACATAATTAGAAAAATAAATTAATGAAGTACCATTATTGAATAAAATAGTTTAGTAGCCTATAGGGAAACCTTATCATTAGCAGTACTTTAAATGTAAAAGTCTGCCAAAAAATCCTTATTTTATTCAGAGCTGCCTCACTTTGACAACACTTTTTTAATTACATCCCCTAAGGATTCTCTATGCTTCCTTATAATGCATGAAAAATACCACACGAGAGTTGCAGGAATAAAGCATAAACCCATTACAAATTTAAATGTTCACTGGTCCAATGACAGATACATCCCTGCCAAGTTAGCAGCTCTGCTCACCTGGTCCATGTCATCATTTTCCTGTTAGACCTACTACAGGTTTAGGGAATTGTGTTCTTTTTTCCTACAGTAATGAAACAGAATATTTTCCAGTGATGAATATGGATGTGGTCATTCCATTAAAGCTCACAGGATTTAAACTTGTCTTGTGGTATCGGAATATAAATATAAAATTTAATTCTATTAAATATTGCCAGTGTCACATTTGGGTTAAATTGAGTTATGTTGTCAACCACCTGTTGGATGACAAACCAAACAGTAAACCTACAGTATCTGGTCTGGCTGGGCTGCTCCTCCTCTATTCTTGGATAATGACTTTCCACATGTCGCAGTTCATTATTATCATGCACCAGGAACATTAGGTTGGCACTTTGTAGACACCAGCAAAGAGTAGAAAGTCAACAATACCCTTGGGATTTGTGTCCCCAGATGGTATGTAGAGATTATAGTCTTTAAAAAGTATCTTTCTGAAGACCGTGACCTAAATTGTTGCAATTTCTGGTGTTATGATCTTGGATAAGTTGTCTCTTGGTGGTGTTTTAGAAAGTTAAATGCAATTTCTAGGCTCTATGTTGTTTTTTGTGACAAAAGTCTAAAAATATTATGTGTCAATCTTTCTATATAAGAAACTATTGGAGAAAAGCTGTGAAATAAACATTAGAGTTAAAGTATTAGAAGTCACCTTGAAGGAGAGGCATTGTCTGAAATGAAGTTAATATGAACATGGTAAACTGCAGCAAAGTTGGTTTGACACTATAACAGCTGATTCTTTTCTAAGACATGTTAAAATGGTTAAAACCTGCTCTACGTGTTGTGTCTCATTGTTTTAGGCTGCCGATCTCAGTAAGCCCATAGACAAGAGGATATACAAAGGAACGCAGCCCACGTGTCATGACTTCAACCCCATCACAGCTACTGCAGAGAGTGTCTCCCTGCTGGTGGGTTTCTCAGCAGGACAGGTGCAGCTCATCGACCCAATAAAGAAGGAAACCAGCAAACTCTTCAATGAAGAGGTGGGTTGCAGCGTTTCTGATTCTCAGGAAACCCAAATCATACTAACATTTAGTTTCAATTGTCCACTGTTGGTAGAAACAATAGCTGATCTCTGTCTTTGTTTTTCTCTGTTTCTTTGTCCGTCTCCCCTCAGAGACTTATAGACAAGTCTAGAGTGACGTGTGTAAGATGGGTTCCTGGTTCAGAGAGCCTGTTCCTGGTGGCTCACTCCAGTGGCAGCATGTATCTGTACAATGTGGAGAACACCTGCGGCACCACGGCACCTCACTACCAGCTCCTGAAGCAGGGTGAGAACTACGCCGTGCACACCTGCAAGAGCAAATCAGCTCGCAACCCCTTACTGCGCTGGACAGTTGGAGAAGGTGCGCTCAATGAGTTCGCCTTCTCCCCGGATGGCAAGTTTCTAGCTTGCGCGAGCCAGGACGGCTTCCTGCGGGTGTTTGGCTTTGATGCCGCGGAGCTCCACGGAACAATGAAGAGCTACTTCGGTGGCTTACTGTGCGTGTGCTGGAGCCCAGACGGACGATATATTGTGGCGGGAGGGGAGGACGACCTGGTGACGGTGTGGTCATTTTCAGACTGCAGAGTGATCGCCCGGGGGCACGGACACAAGTCGTGGGTGAGTGTGGTGGCGTTTGACCACTGCACCACCAGTGTGGAGGACGGAGACCCTCCTGCTGAGTTCAGTGGTAGTGATGAGGAGTTCCATGAGCAGATTCACTTTGGTGCAGGCAGAGACAGAGCTAACAGCGCTCATTCTCGGCTTTCCAAGAGAAACTCTACAGACAGTCGGCCTGTTAGTGTGACCTACAGATTTGGTTCAGTGGGCCAGGATACCCAGCTGTGTCTGTGGGACCTAACAGAGGACATTCTCTTCCCTCACCTCCCTTTGTCCCGCACTAGGACTCACACTAATGTTATGAGTGCCACAAGCCCTCCAGCCACTGGACAAACTACTACTAATACTACTACAACTACTAATACAACTACTACTGTAACCGCCACTAATCCCAGTGGCACCAATGGTAAAGACAATGCGAGCAATAGCAGCGCCAGTGGCAACTCGGCTAACTCCCTCCCCAACACCCTGCCTCGATCCAACAGCTTGCCACACTCCTCCAACCCAACAGGGGGCAGCACCCCCAACAGTCACACAGGCAGCAGCAACAGCAGCACCACCACCACAACTACCACAACAACCACCACCACCACCACCACCAAGGGCAACAGCATCATCGACAGCGCTTTCATTGCCACCGGCGTCAGCAAGTTTGCAACTATGTCGCTACACGACTCGCGCAAGGAGCGCCACGAGAAGGACCACAAGCGAAACCACAGCATGGGTCACATCAGCAGCAAGAGCAGCGACAAGCTCAACCAGCTTAGCTCGACACGGACGGCGAAAGCGGAAGCAGCAAAGACTCTGGGCACGACGCTGTGCCCGCGCATGGAGGACGTGCCGCTACTCGAGCCGCTGGTGTGCAAGAAGATCGCTCACGAGAGACTCGCTGTGTTAATCTTCCTTGAGGACTGTCTGGTAACAGCCTGTCAGGAGGGTTTCGTTTGCACATGGGCTAGGCCTGGGAAAGTGGTGAGTGACAGGCCTCTAGAGGATACTGTCATGTGACACCTCTTTACTTACAGTAAAGGCATTTTCTCGCTGCATTCAGAAGCTGTTAACGCCACTGTGTGCAGTCAAAGGTTTTGGTTATTTCAAGATTTACACTAAAAACCCTCAGCTTTCTGATGGTTAATAGCACATCCTCTCCGACAGTAAACCTCATGGCCTCACTATTCTGCCTCTTTCAATACATTCAAGTAACACTGTTGTTTGTTATCAATGTGTTATCTGTCTCTCCGCAGGGTTTGCTATCATCTCAAAACAACCCAGCCAACTCCCCCAGTGGAACAGTAGTATAGCCCCGGTGCTGGTGCTGCTAATGACAGCTCCATGCAACAGAGACGGGGGATGACCAAGGCCAAGGCCCTGCAGCGCTTCTTCACACACTGTCACACACCACATGACCTCCAGTGTCACCTTCATTCTCATCACTACAACCACCCAGATGCCCTCTTTGTGTTACTGCTCATGTTTAGATAAGAGATGTTGGCCAAGCCATGGTTAGAAGCTTGATGCTCCTTTTGTCTGGGTGCAAAAAAAAGGGTGCTATTGGAAGTAAGATGGCAAGCTTTAAATCGTCCAGGGGGTTTACGGGAGGGATTGACTGGCTCACTGTTCCATCTGTGGTCATATCAAGTCGTGTCTAGTACGAAAATAACAAACTCTAGTACCCACTCCTTTGTGCCTGTAGATCTTCAAAGACTAGACATGCTGTAAGCATTGTGGTGATGCCTCAACCTAACCTTTTCTATGGGTTTAATTTGGAAAATCTTTTTGTTTCTTCACACATAAAGGGAAAAAGATGAGGGATTGTTTTGGAGCAGCAGCATATCCCCCAAATGCCAAGTCCTTTTCATTTTTCACTTCCTGGGCGATCTCTCATGCGGCCCCAGTCCTCGACACTGGGAGCTTTTTTACTTCCAAACAAATATTTTAATCAGTGGTATCACACTTTAAAGAGTATTTGCACATTAATTCTTGGTTCTTTTGTTTTTGTTTTTTCCCATTTTGAATTCATGATGGTGGAACACAGGCAAAATATTTGAAGACAGCTTTGGAAGCACTTGGGGAAACGGCTTGTTATTGCCCTCTGTCTCAACGCTGGATGCTGCAATCATAGTTTTTTATATGGAAAAAAAATTGTTTGCACTTAATAGTTTGTTAGAGGAGAATGGCTTTACATTTTTGGAGTGTGTAAGGACTCCTTGACAAGGTTGGACTATAAATAGAATAAAAAAAACCTTTGTATCTATTGAACATTTATTTTAATATTGTTTCAGATTAAATGGGCTCTGTATTATATGTAAATATTGTACTTCAATGATTTATGGGTGAAATGATCATTATTACATTAGTTGAAAGATCCTCATTTCAGAAAATAGTGATATTTCTAATACAGAAGATCTATACCTAATATTAAAATGAATCTTGAATATGCAGGTGAAAATGTTTCTTTTCTGTTGTACATAAAGAGAATTCAGGTGTATTTTTATTAATGAAACGTTTGGTATAGGAAACATCTATGAAATCCTCTTATCTAACAGGTAGTGCTGAATGCTAGCTAGCCTGTTGCTGCAGATTCCTTTTACAACATAGGCAGGGTAGGCGCAGATGCAGCGGTCTAATTCAGCCATCACTCCGAGCTCAGGTAAACCACAGGAAGACTAACGCTGGCATAGTTCCCTCTCACTAGTCCCATCCATCAACATGTGTGTGAATTCACTTTAACTAACAAATAAGACTGACAACCATGTTCTGCAGACGGGGCAGCAGTCTGCGAGTCCTGTTTTTGTGAGTAATAATTAATGAACTGATGCTGAACTTGTGAACAAACATTTGACACTGTGTTGAATACCAAGTGACTAACGTGAGCACTTGATGTGCTTGAGGTGAGCGTGTTTTTTCAAGCACCCACATAGGATGACTGAGGATATTAACAGTGGGAGCCTTTTCCTCCATGTGACGCCTATTAAAACAGCTTTGACAGATTACATGTTCCATTTGTGTTACTTTATTAAGTTCATGTACTCACTGCATGAATCAATGTCTTCATTAGTTGGGGACATACCTTCATGCTTCCCTCCACATGGGGTCAGAGGTCAGGCTCAGCACAATATGAATTTATTGATCAGAATGGACAAGCAGCCACTGACTCATCACTCCGCTAGCCGTCATACATCACTTTCATTACTGTAGCTTTTTACCTGTAATTATATTAGGGAAGCTTGTGCATAAGACAGGAGAAAATGCCTCTGACATGCTGAAACATTCCAGATGATATTATTAGGATTAATTCCGATGTGGCAGTTCATGTTCTTACATGATCACATACCTATTAGGAATTCAGCTTTAAGCCTGACTTTGAAATAGTTGCTTGCATAGATGTCAGAAAAAAAGCCATAAATGTATATATTAATATTGTTTTGTTTGTTCTCAATTAAGTCTTTCAACCAACATTAGTCATAACATTACCCACAAAATATTTTCAAATATTTACAACCACACCACACAATTTGATATCATTTCTGTATGCTAAATGCTAGGGGAGATTTTTCATTTTTCACAGTTAGGGATTTGGCCAGGATTATCAACAACAGTGACTTGGTTGCATTACTTCAAGCGTTGCAGTGCTCCATAACCAGTGGTGGAAAAGTATCAAAAGTAAAAGTACTCATTACGCAGAATGGACCCACTCAGGTTATATATATTCTACATATAAAATTAGATTTATTGTGTTGATAAATTTATTTCAGCTGAGTTTTTCATTTGAACTATTAAATTTACTGTTATGAGGTTTGATTAAATTGATTGTTTATTATGTTAAAATTGACCTAAAGAGTTGCTAAAGCTTGCAGCTGCATGTAATGAAGTAAAAAGTACAATATTCACCTCAAAATGTTTTGGAGTAGAAGTATAAAGTTACATAATATGGAAGTAGTCAAGTGCATGTACCTCAAAATTGTACTTCAGTACAGTACTTGAGTAAATGTACTTATACACATTCCACCACTATCCATAATACTGAAGCAATGACCTTAAAGGGCAAACATGAAAAATGCCTCTATCTGTTGGAAAATAGTAGGTTCATATAATACAATGCATTATTATGGTTTTAATTGGGACATTTGGTGTCTGTATTGGGGGCCTTTGGCTACACAGATTATATTTATTACAGGAGCTGGGATTGAACTACCAAAAATGGAAAAAACAAATGGCAAATCCTTTCCAAAATGCATAAACCAAGTCAAAATGATGTAAAATGTAAAATTAAGAAGCCAAGAATGTCTCCTGTAAGGCACAAGGTTAAATGAATAGAAATAAATCGGCTCCTTCATGTAATAGAATTAGGTTAAGAAACGCCCTGCCACACCAGTGTTAGCACAGTTAGCAGCTAATGACACCTCTACTCTGGAGCCATGCTGGAAACTACAAGAAGTATTAAAACCAGTCTGTGAGTGGAATATGTGAGGTCACTAAAACCCATATACTAATAAAAAAAAGGTAAAGGTATAATTTGTCCCACCTGAACAGGAGGAGATGTCAATCAAGCACAGCTGGTCCAAGCCTTCACAGGCCTGAGAAGGGCTTAATTACACATTAAGTGAAAACACCTGTATGGGTGGACCAATGTGGAGAACACTGCCATAATGAAAAATAAATAAATGACTCAATAAAAGACTATTATGGCATTAAATATACTAGAAGTAAAATTTTAAATGAATAAAATCATTACTTAGTAATACTTATAATTCAATATGATATAAACTGATATTTCTGCTTGTTTGTATTAATTATACAATTTCTTTATATTTTATACATATTTTTTATTATTATGTATGTATTCATTTTTATTGATTGATTTACATTTAATCTATCATTTATACAAGTTATCTATACATTTATTGATATAAAATTTTCTTTCAGTCTGCCATGGGGTCATATTTCTTCTCTTGGTTTATTGACATCTAGGAAAGCTTCTGTCCCCTGTAGACAAAAAATGTGTATGGCCTTTAATAAAAATGGCGATGGTGCTATATATACAACAAACAGGAGAGCAATGGAGATGCTGAAAGTCCTTTTTCCTGGTAGACATATATTTCTTAAAAAAGCTATTATAAATGTATGAGGTCGAATTGAACACTGAAAAATAAAATCTTATTTATTAATGACATGCTACGAAGTGACAAAGAACAGCTATATGGTGTGGATATGAACTTTGTTTCCTAACACTGTCACTCTACCTGAAGCCTAATGACCAGTTTGTGGCATGTTTGTCTTACATGTGGCCAGCAGGGGGCAGTACTGCTCAGACAAATGAGAGATTGAGCAATATCTATTAAGTGAGCTTGCCTTAATAACAGCTATCACATGATCATAAAGGTAAAACATCGCCTTTATATGTATATCCTGTTTTCTCTCTCTTTACAAATGTATTTCTACTACTTCACCGTACTACTTCATATATATTTTATATTCCAAGTGGGGAATAAAACTGCACCTCCATAATTTATGAGTCACTTTTAGAAGAAACACGAGCACTCACAGCCATTAAACCAGCAGCCTGTGGCATCAGGCTGAGGGAGTGGATGGAGAGTGTGATCAGCAGGCTGGAGAGCCCCGATCATCCTGTCAGGGTGTCATTCAACACATGACGGGCCCTGACTGACTGTCTGATTCCCCCTGAGCTGCACACATCAATGCTGAGCAGCCATCAATCAGGATTGGTGCTTAGTGAGATGTTTTACATAAAAACATCACACTGACAATAATGTATGCATTTTTATGTGGTTTTCTGCCTCGTTCGCTGTCTACCACATTTATTCATTATATACAAACCCAGCCACCCTTTAATCTAACTGGCCATTTGAATAGCAATCAAAAGTCTTGGAAAACAGCGACATTTATCTTGCATCCTCAGGGAAATAGGTCCCCCTTGATAGGAATTCAATGAATTGAGAGAGAATCCTATTGCTTCTGTAGGGTCCTGCTTTAATCATCATCTCGGTGTTGCAATTCCCTCGTCTGCATGCCTCCATATATTGACCCAGAGTTTTGTTTACCTAGCAATGTGTGCAACGGCTATGAATGATTAATACAGTCTCTCATAGCTATAAACCTAAAGGATGAGCAGCAGTCGATGTGTTGCAAAAACTTGACAGTTCGAGATAATCGGCCGAGAAAATGAATGCGTACAATTAAATTTGTGAGAGAGAAAAAGACACCTACGTCAGTGATGGATTTTCTTTGAACAAATAGGTCTAGTCAGATTATGGAAATTAACAAATTAACCTAGTTTTTCACAGAATCCACAGGGATATCTGTTTAGCAGATTCTTGAGGCCTGTCGTGAGTTCAGAAATGAGGGAATGAAGGATGTCAGGAAGTGAGGATAATGAAAAGGATGATGAATTTAATGGGACACAGGAATCTGAGCTCCTTCTTCAAAATAGGTGTATTGGCATTTGGCAACTGGAGGACTTGGACTGATGCCAAGGTGCTGATAAACCAATGACATACATGTTTTAGGTTTAAGCATCTGTTAGCAAACACCTGCCAATGTAACAAAGCAATATTAACTTTCGTCTTTCTGGCCACCTAGAACATATAAGTCCAATAACCACTCTCTTTTTAACTCTGTTTTCAAGTCTTGAACAAAATATACTATGTAGCTACAAAAAGCTCCACTGTTGACTTATGTCTTGCTAGCATGTTGCTAGCAGTAAACTTTTAATCAGCCAGTTGTGGCCTTCAACTGAAGTTTTTATGAATGCTCCCCTCTTGTGGCATTCATGACCCATGTTCACAAGACGTGAAATGTTTGCTTACGTTTACAGAATTGTTTGAAGTAAATCTTTTTGGTGGATACCATTTTAGTCATATAAAGATTATTTTAGCAAATGTATGTCCAAGGAAATCAGTGTCAGTATGGCTTTGTAATCCCTGCTTACTTGCTAGCTAGCTTGCTAAATGGTTAGCCTTAGAGGCCTCTGGATGAACAATAAGACTATTCGTCTCAGTGCTGCCGTTGCCTAGGGGCAGTGCTCTCACAACTTGAACGTCAAACATATCTTTTACACAACTTCCCTCGTAGTAACCAGAAGCTCAACCTTTGAGGACAGCAACTTAAACAACCCCCGTAGCTTTTTATTCATTATCTGAGTGTAGAAGAAGAAGAAAAACTTACTGTTTTTTACAATAATTAATTCAGAGGAATTATTTGCCACCTGGCTACTAGGAGACAGAGGCTTATCTATTCAAACAGCTCTTTTTCAGTCCGGCTGTTATATCAAATAGTCCCTATATTTAGTTATCTTACACAGAATTCATGACTCATCTGTGTTATTTGGGATGTTGTTTGTTTTCTCGGTTTAATTAGTAGATCTGCCCTCCTGAGTTGTTTGATTGTTTTGTTTCTGTGCAATATAAATAATGTTTTACTGATTAATGGAGAGGACAGATAACTCGGCCATCAAAAGATTTCAAGCACAACTTAAGAGTGTTTTCCTTTTGATTCCTGCCCTGATATATTCATTTAAGTAGAGCACTTTGAAAGGCATCGGTACTTTACAGTTTCAAAGACCCCAGCATCAGTTAACCATTAATCACCAAGAATCAAGAGCACAGTGCCACTTCCTTCTATTCTCAATTCTATTCTAAGCCGTGTCCCTTGAGGTGTGGGCCCAATTATTGGGCCTCCACCATGGGAGCAGCTGCACAATTTGTCACATGACCTCAGCGGTCCCAACTCACATGTCTTCACACTGCATTAGGAATTAAAAGTTCACACATAGGAATTGAAAATGAGCAGCTTGTGAGGGCTGTTTGTCACAGATGAGGCTTTGTTAGGCTTCATCAGTGTTGCTCAGGCATTTTTCTTACTGTGCTAGGGATACATGCCTTAAATTTTGTATGCCATATTTAATTCATGCAATGTTTAGGTATTCAATATTGAGAGCTGACTCCCTGAAAGGCATAGGAAAGTCTGCCAGAGGATTGTATTTAATATGAACCATACGGATAGTCCAGTCAGCGATAACTTTGCAGTTATTTCAGATTTTGAACCGTGTGCAGAAGTGATTGTTAAACATTGCCAGAGGAGGGGGGAAGGGGGAATCAATGCAGCTTCAGAGAAGCCACCAAGCTCGGGCCTCAGCGGAAACCATCAATACTGAGCTGTGGTCTAAGCACTTAAAATGTAAATGCATCTTCAACAGCAACAACACAAAGTTGTATCACTGTCTTGGGATCTCTCCAGGTGCAACGTGTGCATTCATCTGTGAAATCAAAATCTCTGCACAAAGATACAGGTGCCTGAATTGGCATATTCTATCTCAAGTGCTGTACTGGACAGTGATGCATTGCAACAAAATAAAACAAATGCCCTGCACTGACCATGCACTCCCTCTGTAAAACACTGATGAAAAACACCTTTTTCCTCCCCGTACCCTATCATGCAAGTACCATCTGCATATTTATTAATGCTGTGTACCTTAAGTGACATCCTTTCTGCAGTGACAGGAGTAATGAGATCTCTGTGTGCTCTAGAAACCTGTTGCAGACAAGCTAAGTGGGGGATTATTTAAATGGAACAAGGTGTCTCAAAGGATCTCCTTTGATCTCAGCAAATTTATGTGATATAAATATCTTCAAATTAATTATGCATGCACAGTGGGATTGCTAAATCCACAGATTTACCAAATTTATGACTGCCCCAATGAGCACTTGCCTGTTCTTCCCAATTTAACACTATTTAGAGATGTTCTACATCTTTGGCAACTTGAAGGAACCAATCTGAACGTCTTGTTAGAGAAAACACAACAATATATTGTTTAGTATATTATTGTTAATTACATCTTACAAAACAAAGCATACTTTTCAGGAATCACTTAAATAAGTCGATGTAAAGATATATTTGTGTTAAAGAAGCCAAAAATCCAACATTTGTCTTTATTTGGAACAGTCCGATAAAACAGGCAATATGAAGAATAGTCCATAAAGATTTACTTTTAAAAGGCTTTTTTCTTTATAGAGGATGCAAAAGAGACAATAATATATAATAGTAGCAATTAAGGTCACTGTAATCGAACATAACTCTTGCAGAGTTCATGGTCCCTGATATCTCCCCAGCCCCCGTTTTTCACATGTGGGGCCACTCCTCCGGCCCCGTTGGCTGGCAGTCTCTTTGTAATCAGGAGGTTTTTGGGGAACAGCTGGTTCCCGCTGCTCTGTAAGATGTTTTCTATCTTGGTTTTCTGGCTGAGCGGCATGCAAGAAACCTTCTTATGGTGCATGCCACAGTCTCCGGCGTGGAAAACCCGTGGCGCCTCACTCACCATGACCTTCCAGTAAGAGGGCAAGCAGGAAACGGTCAGGTGTTGTAAGGACCAGTCCCAGTTGTAGTCGTCGTAAGTGCAGAATGTGTCGGTGCATTGGATGAGCTTCTGGTACGTCTCTCTGCTCAGAGCCATCCCCATGTTGTGCTCAGTGGACTTCCAGGCCTTCACCTCCACCTTATTCGCTTTGCTGGAATAGCCGATGTGGCTGTAGCTCCCCAGTGAAAGGATATCGCAGTCAGTGCACTGCTCCCGTTTGAGAGCCGACATCAGCTTTAACAGATGGATAAAGTCCGGGGACATGTAGTGGTCCTCCTCGATCAGCAGGACCACCCCCTTGTGTTCTTTCAGAACCCGGACTCTGTCCCATACAAAGTGCAGCTTCCACCACCAGTGGTGCTTGGTCTGGGAGAACTTCGCCTCACGGTAGTGGCCAAATGAGTCTGGGTACTCTGCGTTGATGCAACCCAGCTTTAAGGCGTCTTTTTTAGGAATGTCTCTGGGGCAATCCCTGGGGTCGTGTCCGGGGAACTCCTGGGGGTACAGCTGGATGCTGAAGGGGAAGAAAATCTGAAGTACCTGACAAAAATCAACAGAGGCCACGACTTTATTTATCTCAGGGGACCAGTAATCATGGCTGAATATCAGCAGTATGCTCTCCACACCTCTGGCCTTCCGCAAACTGTCCACTAATAGCTTAAGGTAGTCCGGTCGGTTATGGACCTGAACCACCACAACCAGATCGTCCTTCTGCCGCGCTGCTTTAAACTTTTCCTCATTTCTTATTGTCTGGTCGAAGTTGAGCTGAAAGACAATTCCGCGGTAGACTAAAGTGGTGTTATCTGCCTCTGGCTTGGGTATCTTCTCTTTTTCCTTTGCTTTTTCCTTTGCTTTTTCCTGGTGTGTGTCATTTGCTTGTATAACAGGGGCTGGAGCAGGCGCCCGGCTGACTGCAGGTGTGGCTTGCACCTGGATATGACTGTTGATGCTACTGCTGCTGCTGCTAATGCTGCTGCTTTTCTTCACCGTCTCCACTTCCTTGGGGAACGAGCTGTTGTAGTTCTTCTTCTGCCTTCCGCTGCTCCAGAAAGCTAGGCCACAGATGACAACCACCACAGTCAGTATCACCACCTTCCTCTTGTAGATTCGGAATCTCATGATAGGGGGTCAGCCTCTTGCGAAGAGAGAGAAGTTGATTGTGGCGAAAAGCAAAAAGCACAGGTTTGCAATTGTGATGATGTGCTTTTGCAAAGGGAGCAAGCCTGGTTAAAAAGAAGATGATATGAGGCTAATTCTTGGCAAAATGAACTGTTGTTGTAAACATGGGTCCCACTGGAATGTCATTGATGGCGGATGAATATTCCATAAGGCATGACGGTTGCTGGGAGGCAGCAGGGTAGCAGTGTGCATGAACCACCTAAATGAAAAATAAATCAATCAATAACGTCATGTGCACTATAGCAGTCAGGGCAAAGCAATACGGCTGAAATCACTGTTGCATCTTAATTATGATATATTTTATATCAATATGCAGTATTTCACAATATGGTACATGCATGCAAATCACAATTAAATAACCAGAGAAAAGATTCAAATACTTTTCAGAAGTTACTTAATTAAACAAATTGTGTTTTTTTTAATTAATAATCAAAATTGTTAATGATGTATTTTCTATGTATCAACTCATTGAAAAACCAACTTATTTTTTCAACTCCACAACTGAGCAAACTCCATTTGCTAATGTAGACTTTGAGATGCAGTCGAAAGCTATGGAACACGATGATGAGCTTGTGGGGCCCAAAAAATTCAATAACTAATTTAGTTAGATTTCAATTTGGATAGGAGGAATCTGTAAAACGAAAAAGTGATGAGATCACATCATTATAAGCACTAATGGATGCACACTTTCACAGTTTCACTGCACATAACGGGACAGTGGTCACTATGAAAACATCTCCACAAAACCACAAACTAGTTTAATACATCCTAAGTGGGGCTTATTCCTCCTCTTTAGTTATATTATTTATCCACGCTTCTATATTTGCCTCTGCATAAATCTCTGCCCTCAACTGCATTATCAATATTGATTAGCCCTCTTTGCTCAGATCTGCTGAACAAACCTCCATCTTTTCTTAGTTATTAAATTAGTGGTCTTCAGTGCTTCCTACCTGACCCCTTTATTTTTCCTCTCACTGCCTGGGGACTATTCAACTCAACAATCACTGTGTGGCACCATTACAGTCATCTATTAGTATGTGATCATATTAATTCGTTAACATATATCTGGTAGATACAGATGTAACCAGTAAATATGTACTTTAACATGGCAATGTTTGATTTAAACGTCGAGGACAGTAGCTTGTAGCTGATTAAAAGGCACAGCTACCTACCCTATATACCTTATACGTTTGCATTGTACATGTCCCTATACGGTTTCCGACTTTCAATGGTTTCCATACAGTTGAAGCTTGCCAAATCAAGTGAAACGTTTGTTCTGCAGCTGAAAGTACTGCAGTTTTATATACTGTATTTGTTTTAGTATAAGCTAACCCTCTTTATTCCAAACAATGTCTGCCTTTGTGTTTCTTTTTCGTGTATATGTACAATGTTTCACTGGAAGCCTACTAACCGTTAGTTTTTCTGTCCTAAATTGGCCGCTGCCAGGCACACGGAGCCAGCGACAGCCATAGTCGATTTAAACAGGAGATACCGTTGGCGTTATCTCACCGACTGATATGAAACGCTTTCGTTGCAACTAAAAACAACAGTTGTCGTAGCAGCTTCGCTCTTTTATGACAGCGAGCATCCTGAAAATGCTAGCAGTAAGTTAGCAACGGCTTCGGCTAGCAACTTACAGGCAGCCCGTACAGACCAAACCCCGTCAACAACAGCGTCCATGGCGAACCGCAACAATCGTATTTACAACACTTACCGAAAACTGGAGTAGCCGTGCGGTCCTTTCAGCGAGAGGCATCAGCACGGTGGCGTCCCATTTTCCTCCATACCTTCATGCAGGCTGCAAGGAAACGTAACTATCAGCTAGCTGTAAAAATCCCAAATACGGAAACCACTGCCTGCTGCTGTCCCACAATGCACTGGTCCAGCGGGGGGCACCCAAGACACCCTAAATATCATATATCCCTGCTGCTGACAGCCTCTCTGTGGCTCTTCATAGGCTGAGATAGGTTTACTATACCTTTAAATACTTAATGAGTTCATACCAAGGCTTAATATATACATATCGACATTAAAAGGAATCCACCCCAAAACTGAATTTTGCCAACATTGGGATCTTTAGGTAACTACTAATTTAGTGTCTTTGGAAACTAGTTTGTTGGAGTATAAAAAATTGGAAATTCTTCATGGTAAGAAAATCAACACAAATTTCTTCTAGTTTGTTTTTAGGGTAGTATGAAACAAATAAGAAGTGTGAAAATATAATGCAAGTGCGATAAAGGATATATACAAAAATATATTTATATTTTTTAAATGTATTTCCCCACGCAATGTACAATATCTGTGCATACCAAATTCTCTAAGGAAAACCCTATGTGCAGTATTTAGAATAATAGCAGCCATGTAAGTATTTTATGTATATAATATGTATGCAATGTAATATGTATATTTATGTATGTATATAATGTATTTGTATCTTAAGCCGCGGTGAAGACTTAATTTCCCTACTGTGGGATAAATTAAGTCTTATCTTACTCGTCTATTGTAGGTTAATTCCTTAAAAAAACTAAATATTTTATGGCATGCCCAGCATGACGAGTTTGATTTTTAACTGTTATTTTTTATTATGGTAATGCGCACAAATAAGGCCAACACAGTTGTGCTGTGTGTCTGCTAAATTTTAAAAGGGGTAAATTACCAGCTATTAGCTCATCAACAAACTACATCTGATCTTATATGTAACCCAGTTGTAAAATAACTAGTTTAACCAAACTTTTAAATGTTAAGGAAATTCTGTACAGTATTCATTTGATAAAAACACGTGCCAGTCACTTACTGTTTTACTATTTTCGTTTTCTTACACACACTATCACTATCATGTTATTTACTTACCCATTCACCCCTGCTGCTATTTATTACTGTTTACACATATTTCCATATAATCCCAGTATCTGCACATTCTCTACTATATCTTGAATATAGTAATGCACATAACTCTGTGTACTTCCACACATTCCAAACCCACTGTGCACTTTATATGGCTATTTTAAATAATTTACTTTTTAGTGTGTTTATAGCCTTTAGTATATTTTCTTGTATTTCCTATACTAGTCTTTGTCTTCTTGTACTAGTCTTGGTCTCATCTAGGTTAAAAAAAATGAGGAGCAGCGCATCACATTCCATTGTATACTGGTATACAATGTCAATAAAGGCTTTCTGTTCTGTTCTATTCTATTGAATGTGTATAAATAGGCCGAGGCTACTTAAGATCTGAAAACTCACAGCCATATTTAACCGTTAGTTCCTCCCCCCAAACTCCCTTTGTTTATCTAGTTAATCCATTTCCTTACAAAAAGGTTCGTATACACCATAAATTCTTGTCAGATTAAATGGCTTCATTAACCCGTGTGTTTGCTGTAACGCCACCCTCAGGCTGTCCCGCTACTTGCAGCAGTTTTCTCCACCATCAGGCGGCGCCACACAGCAGCTCCACCGCCGGAAACACGACATCGGAAAACTTCATTTGCGCACGCGCGTCCGCTTTTCTTCCTTTCCGACGCTCGAGCGAAAGAGACAAGATGGGCCATCAGCAGCTCTATTGGAGTCACCCCAGAAAATTCGGTCAGGGATCCCGATCCTGGTGAGTCCTGCCTTCAAGTTGTATATTATCGATATGTGTGCTAAAGAGGGCCAGTTTCGAGGTGTTTGTGGCTTCCAGGACTTTATAATTTATCAACAAATGTGCACCGCATGGGAGCTGCTCTATAGCCAATATGGCGGTGGAGGATGCGCCATGCTAACTTAATAGCTATAGCATTGTGTGTAGTTAACCGCTCATTATTTCTGAATTAAGACGTCTCTTATTGAATCTTAAGAAAGCGGATAGCATGCACAAATATGAAGTTGTAGTGTTGTTATGGTTAAACGCCCTTCCGTTCAGTACTAGCTTAATGCTATTGAAGCTAATTATTTCCGAGAAGTTAGCTGTGTGTTTAGAACTGCATACTAAATGATAACTGGCACTACGGAGGACTTCCGCACACATAGATTGAGTGAATGAATGGGTCGTTGGATGGTAATATTGACACATTCATGTCAAGATAAACCTATATGAAATAATTAACCAAATCACCTCTTTATTGCAGCCGAGTATGCTCGAACAGACACGGTCTGATCCGTAAATACGGGCTCAACATGTGCCGCCAGTGCTTCAGGCAGTACGCCAAAGACATCGGCTTCGTCAAGGCAAGTGCTAAAATCCATTTTATCTTTATCTTACGTTGTTTACCAGACGATAATTCACTAAGTGTCCTGACGTAGTCTTGGGATACGACCAAGTAAAGGCAGTTTTTCTTGAGCAAGTTGGTTTGTAGCACATCTTTGCTGGACTTCAGCATCCTTTATTAAGCTGACTGAATGGTTGTGAATTATTAACAATAGTGCTTACTACATATCATGTTACTAACTGATGTGTTTTGTTGCTTTATTTCCACACAGCTGGACTAAATGTCATCCTCGGATGGGTCCAGTGATCTCTGGAAAGCTGGCCAGGATGGGATGATTCAGCACTGCAAATACATGCTTTTTCTTAATTAGAATAGGAAACAGATTGTTTCTTATTCTGGTTGAAAAAAATAAAATGTTTTTTTGTCCAAACTGAATGATTCATGTTTTTTCATTATTTGACAGGCATAAAGTGTGTAGTTATATGCAGGCAAGAAAGATGTGAATGGAACAAACTTCACATAAAAGAAAACAAACCGCATTAGTCACTTTACAAGTCACCAAGTCTTGATACACAAACTACATAAGCATCCTGTGCTGTACAACTATTATATACATGCCATGACCTACATCTGTTAACAGTCTACTAGATAATTGTATAACTTTTTGACAGCAGGTTTAAATCAGTTTCCCAGTTCTTGCATGATGGTTGGATGCATGATCATGTGGAACGTACAGGGTTGATAATACTGCTTGACTGTTCAAATTATACTTGACAGGATTTGTGTAATTCAACTTTTTTTGTTTGCAAATTATTCAACTAGGTTTTGTGCAACATGCTGTGGTGTTGCTCTTTAAGCATGTTTCCACATTATGCCATACTGTGTACAAAATATGACACCTGCCAGGACAGAACAGCAGTGTCCAAGGAAGAGAATTAGTAGGCAACAACATGGGAGAGAGGGAAGCCCTAATAGGCAAGATTTATGCAGAGGGGAAAAAAACTTACATGCACTATCGAACCAGACAACATGGATGCTAAATACATGCTTCCTGCATGGTGCTGAATTTTCAGAAAACACCTATATTTTGTTTTCCTTCAAAGTTTTAAAAGTGGTTGGATTTGTAATGAAGTGCTCGACATTTACGTTGCATGGAATGCATAGTCTACTAAAACGACATTTTGAAACAAATCTGCTGTATTTCAGTTTGACTCCCTTTAGAATGTTGTCACGAAACATAATTGGGGTTGTTAATGGCACAATATTTATATTGTATATAAATATGCAATTTACCATGGCTGGAAGAGCTTGAAAATGCTTGAAATTATTTTGGAAAACACGCAGCAACTAAACTTTTAAGACTATTTTGTGATCTAGTGATCACATTTATCAATGCCCTGTAAAGGGACATTTTCAGAGCTGTTATAAAAAAAAAAGAGGCAGTTCAATTGATCCCTGCAGCTGTACAAAATTATCAATGACACTGCAGTAAAGAGATTAATTTCTTAGCATGTAATCACATTAAGTGACAATCCCCCTCACACCCAGGAGTTGGTAACAAGCTGAGATATGGGTCTTGTTGGAAATGGATCAAATCTGATAGGTCCCCTGTAGTGTGGCTAATTACTATTGTGGCCTATCTTCACCTGCCAAACTTTAAATAAGATTTAGCTCAGCACACACCAGCTTATCAAATGCTGTCTTGCAGACTGAGTGCTCAGAATTTGCTCATATATGTTTCCATCAATACACCAGACTTTGGCCAGGATAAACTGAAGTAATTCATTTTTTTTTTGTTTTGGTCCTCCATCTTTGAAACAGAATGTTAAGTAGGAAACACTAGATGGCAGCAACACTTCACAGTCATGGTTCAAGACTAGACACAATGAAAGTTGCAATAGCCATTATATACAGAGTGTTCATGTCTCTACATCTTAAACAATTACAAAAGCAAATTAACAGAGAAATATGTGAAAATTATGACAAAATGAGGAGTAGATATGGAAGTTTTTAGCCTAATTTAATACACCTCAACACCATTAGTTGCATCCTGTATCTACGTTACATACATGGTATCTTTAACATAAACTCATAGAAAGAAGAATCCCATTTTGTTTCAATAAACCATGATACCGATGTGCCTTCTCTTTAGGAACAGCTATTTTATTTTTTATAGGGACTTATTCACCAATACCTATTTCATCATCAGGGTACCTGAAATACACAAATGCAATGTTATTAAAACTTCAATAGTACATACAACAAATCTGATGAAGATATCTCATCAATTTCCTTTGTAATCATTTTTTTAATTGTAAAGAGATTTTATGGACACCCTTTACATTCAGACATATACAGATTACCAAACGTGTCAGTCAGCTCTAGGATCTTAATTTCAAGTTTTGTCAGTTAATCAGTCTGTGGTTAATGTGATGTTTAAGGCACACTGATGGAAATGACTTCCAGACATGCTAAAAGAGCACTGGAAATATTTAGCTTAGGTAGATATGCTGTTACTTTGATTTTGAAAATAAATGAAATGAATAATTTTCAACATTTATCTTCTGTGTATATTTATATCACACCGTGCACTTTGATGATTTATCAGCCGGAGGTTTGAGTTTGGTCCTATTTAATCCGTGGCGACAAATAAATAATGTCTGGCGAAGTCCTGTTTATCATAAATAACAGATCTCTTTGTGCTCTGCAGGATTAAGATGAAACTTTAATGATCCCATTGGGGAAATTGGAATGTGGCAAAGAATAAATGAGATCACAGCAAAGTGAAGGTTATATGAACACACCACCTACGATTCCAGCACAAAAACAAAACTGCATAAAAATGATCAGACTTGGAAAAAAGAAAATAGTCTGCAAAATTGGAACACCTTTTATTTTGGCAGCTGATATCCAATGTATGTACAAAATTAAATGCCAGCAGCAGATATAGGCTTTTATGAATTGTGTATGTATGTATTATGTAAGCTCCATCTCATATGCATAAAGGACAGTGTGTGCAGGCTGGCAGAGGCTGGGGCTGTTTGGACAGAGGGGGCTGAACACACAAGTGCTCCATGTTGCATCAGCCCACTACGGAGGCGGCTGAAAGGTGTTGTCTTTGATGTTGAGTTGAGTTTGAAAAAAAAAATGTCATCAGTATATTAATTCTTGTTATGCTGCCTCCTCAGCATGCCACTGCCAAGACAAATGACTGATAAGACATGTTGCATCCAACCTGAGCCCTCTCAAGAGACTTTGTGTGGCCAGATCAGTTTGCTGGTCTCATGTTATATCATTACATTCTAATGGCAGAGCTAAGTATCTGGTTTCACGAGTATTTTCAGTATGTGAACACATGCCACGAGTTTTTCCTCATTTCTTTGATGATATAGATGTATAGATGTCTGGCTGTGACATGTATGCAGAGATGTTTTCTATAGCCCCTTTCAGACTGCCGCTTCAAGCCGTGGTATTTACGCCTCTGTGATGTTCTGCCTTCAGCCTGAACATCCCTGTACCGCCTTCTGAGGTACTAACCACTGTTGCCAACTCTTCAGAAAGGAATGTAGCTATTAGCTATCCTAACAGTCGCTGTAAGTCGTCATCACCTAATTTGCATAATTGACCATGTGAGTGTAATGTACAATGTAGGAGAGAGGACTAACGTCATGGAATAGACAAAAAGTGAGTAAAAAACACCCAAAAATCCCAAAGGTGACTGTCATTTTTTTTTACATTTACATCCCACCCTGACTGCAAACTGATGTTATGTGGATCAGCCTGAGGTGGCCTCGCGCAAGTGCGATTCATTTGTAGAAGTGGCGAGGTGAACATCTCCCGCTCTGACTGCAGCTGGGAGGGCTAGGCCGCCTGTGAGTGCTTTTGGACAGGTTAGGGGCCATGGCAGCACCTGCTGCTTGTTGAGAAGAGTAAGAACAATACATGCTTTCATGTCAGAGTCTCCAAAAGTCTCCAATAACACCAAAAAAGTAACTAGATTTGTCACTAGTCTGAATACTCGAGGCAGGAAAATGGAGCAAGCAAGACAAAAGGTATGTTATTTGTTTGACAAACACTCGTAGAGCGCAGACCTCCGCCAAGGCAATAGGGTCAGTTATGCAATACCAAATTGCACTCTTGAAGGATTATATTGAAAGCATGTATTTTGGGAGCATACTGAAATATTTCATCCACTAGGTGGCGGCAGTTAGTGAAGGCAATATGGTCACTGATGCAATAATATAAATTCACGATATAAATTCCAGATGGTTTCCCGATCACCGATCACCACCAAAATCTAATCACCGGCTCCTTGTCCCAAGACAAACGTCTGAATTTCATCCAGATCCGTGCAGTACTTTTTGAGTTACAGACAGACAGACAGACAGACAGACAGACACATCAGCGAAAACATAACCTCCTATGCAGAGGTAATAAGAAAGGAAGTAGACCATATCATCAGAAACACGCCTCCCACTTGTGTCCGAAAGTACTCGAATCATGTTAAGTAAAATGCAGAACAACTTTTTGGGTATGTAGAATCTCTACAGTGAGAAACAGCAAAACATGCAGTTCTTCAGCCATCTTTGTTTTGATTACACTCACTGCAGCCGTCACTAACTGCACACGTACTGCAGCCGCTTATTATACATATGCACTACCGTCTCCTCTCACTTCATTCTGCGACGCCAGATATTAATGCTGTTGAATAATCAGTATGAATGTCCTCAGGCAAAATGACAGCAGAGCTAGTTACAGCACTTTTGTAGAAACGCAGTATGAAAAGGGCTTATATCTTCTGTGTGAAGTGCAGGTTTACCACTGATTTTGTCTGCAGCGCTGACTGTCCATTGTTGTCTGTTTCTGTCGTGTTTGGTGGCCGATCCAAACCAGGCAGTGATGGATGTGCAGAGAACAAACGGGATTATTGTAGCTGTAGAAGTGGATCAGCAGCTCCGGAGGCAGGTTGAACGGAATAGTCTGACACAGGAAAGACATCCTCTGCTGGGCCCCTTTTGTCCTTGGACAGTGTGGATCTCAGAATCCTGAAGGTTGCCACAGCAGACACAGTGCTGTGTTCAACTTTGCACCAGAGAGCTGATGACCTTTGTGCTGTCTGCAAATTTCAGCAATATTTGAGTTTATTTCTCAGAAAACAGATACTTACCTTTGGGACTCAGTTGCAGTTGTATGAGAGACATGAAATGGGGGCATTTCCATCTCTTAACGGTGGATGATGTCAGTGGCCTCAACCACCAACAGCTGTTATGTGTCATTACCAAGCAGATAGGTCTCCTGGCCACCCTACATAGCTCCCCACAGACTCCTCATCTTTGTTGTTAATTGTCAGTTTCCATTTAGTGTTTTGATGGCAACATCGGGCAAGCTACAGTGGCTTAGGTGTTAGCAAGCACTTCCCTATTTTAAAGTCAAGCATATATGTAACATTCAAGTTTAATTTGATGTATGTTTCTTGCCACTTTACAAATGCAGCTTGAATATTCCAAATTTGTTGTATTTGTTGTATTTGAAGCAGCAGAGGCTGCGATATTCCGGCTCCAAAAACACAGGATCCTAGATTTCCCATTGATAGAATATATTTAATGCGTGTATTTTTCTCTAAATGGGCCTATTATTTACAAAATAAACATCATGCTGTATTGAAGACTTGAAACAAGCGATTGAGACCATTAACTCTTTTGGAAAATGTTTACTGAGGCAATAAATAAAAGTGAAATACGGTCATTTTACGGTTACTTCTATGCACTTCTTTTTGCAGCTGGTGTAGTCGCCCCCTGTTGGCCATTAAAGAGAATGCAGGTTTAAGGCATTGGCTCCACTTTTTAGACCCAGAGCTTGCTGCTTGCTAACACCCTGTGACATATATTGACATCTTGTAACAAACATTATTTATTCCTCTTCACTTCACTGACATGATGAGGACAGTGCATCTCTACCAACAGGGGAGGCTTTTGTTTTGCAGCAATGGAGATGTCCATGTGGAGAAAAATCAATTATTGTTGTGAAAGACTGTGTGCACCCATGTGTGCATGTCAGGCTTCTACATGCTCCTTTATAAATATATTAGCGTGTGCACATTCTGTGGTTACATCCACATCTTAACATTGAAAGTAAACCTGACTAAAACACCAGCCCGAGCAAATCAGAAGGGAGCGCTTGTGTGATGGCTTGGAACCTGCAAGTCTCAGTGCTGCTCTGAATGACTGCTAGGCACATCACAGAGGCCTTCCATCCATCTCCTAGATTATAGGGAAAATAAGTGACTTGAACGTGTTACAGCGCACTGTTGGCATGGAAACATTCCTCTGGGTTTACCTGCTTTCAATTGTTAGACCAAGAGGCACATCTCCCTGCAAGGTTCCTCAAAAGAGCTGTGAGCAAACACACGGCTCACTCACGGTCTCCCTCAATTTCGACTGAGTGGGTTTCGGTGTTAGCTGAGTGATGGCAAATAAAAGAAAATAAAAAAACGGAGGGAAAAAAAGTGCAGCAGCTGGGGACAGAAAGAACAAATATAGAAAGATTAATTGAAAAAAGACAGAGGCAACAGTGAAGGCCGGAGCAGTTTTCTCTCACTGTGAAATTATTCAATGGCTAAGAGGCTGTGGTGAAAGCAGCTCCATTTGATGATTACCATATGTTTTGTTCATGATACCCTCATGTTCTTTAGGCAATCGTAAATGAAGAGGTTAGAAAATGATTCCTAGAAAACAGTGATATTTGTAGCCACAAACACCTCCTGCGACTGGAGCATTTTCGAGGATATTTTCCACCCTTTCTGTGTATTCCCTTGAGAAGTGAGCCGCGCACTACGCCGAGCTTTATTACAGTCCAGTATGGAGCACCTGGCTGACTCAATTGTTCCAGTCACACTGGGCCTAATTCCCAAACCAACATGCAATAAGCATTCTCCTGCTCCAAAGCCCCAATCAACGCTTAGATGACTTTAGCAAACACTCATTCCTCTACAGATTTCTGGGGAGATTATGGGAACTGAGAAATGTGCGGTCCACAGTCTCCAGGCTAGTGTCACAGAAAATGATGAAATGTCAGTATTATCAGCCCCACATGAAAGACACACAGCCAAGGTAAAGCATTCCCCGCTGACATGTCACATTGGAGGTGTAATTAATAACACTAATGATGGCTGCTTTCCTTTCAGGTGAGCTAGTTCCAGGGTCCTGCTGCATTCTGGCTCACTTGTATGGTTTACTGGGACATTAAAATGGAACACAGCCACCGTTAGTAGTTTTAGTTACACCTGCACTTCCCCTGCCACAAGTCAAAATGGCTGCTGTGAAAAAAAGACCTATTATGTGTTTAATGTGGCTCTGCGGGTAGAAAAGTGGTTTCCTAATTGTGCTGCTTCTGCGCAAATGTAATGTTTATGTGACTTATCGTTTGTTTTGATCCCCTTAGCTTTCTTGAAGCTTATCCTTGTGAAGTGGAAATTATTTTGACCTGACTGGTGGTACTACAGAAAAGATATTAGAGTCAACAAAAGCAGTTGAACTCTGCTTCAGGGAACCATAAATATTTACAACAAATTTCAAGGCCATATGTCAAAACCGCTATCAGCATCTTTAGGCACTGGTGGACTCAGGGGTTGAGAGAAAGTGATAAAAAGGGCACCTGCTGTATGTGGTTGGGCACCAGCACTCAAAAGAAGTCATACATTTAAAGCAAAACAGTTTGAAACCCGGGGTAAGATTAAAATGTTTTATTATAGTCATTTTAAGTATTGTTATAACTTATTGTACATTGAAAGGGCACCCTGGAGTGCACTTTACCACGTTTTGTCGACTAGGAGTTCACCCTAGATGGGACTTTTGTCTGAACATGTCACATGTTAAAGACTTGTGATGACACTTTAAGGGTTTACCAAAATACAGTTTGTAACATCTAACATGCAGTTCTAACGTACATACCAAGTTTAGACCTCCAGCTGTTAAAAGTGAAGAGAACGAGGAAGCGACTTAAACCTGCGTTCTTTTTAACGGGCAGCAGGGGGCGACTCCTCTGGTTGCAAACATAAGTATATTAGTATATAGTATATAGTATATAGTATATAGTATATATATAAGTATATATATACATAGTAAGTCTGTGAGAAAGTGAACCTAATTCTCACTTGATTTATTACCTCAGTAAACATTTTCCTAATGAGTTTATGATCTCAATCCCTTCTTTAAGTTTTCTTAGATAAAGTATTTTGTAAATTATTGTCCCATTTAGAGTAAAATAGATGACAAAGCAGAGTATGCCTTTAAGCATGGATGACTTGTGTTTCACAAGCCACTACCATGGTAACTTTGACCCTTTGATGGTGTGTTTTCAATTCATGAAAGTTGAACCAAAAGGATGACTGGGGAATATGAATGGTCTCACCTGTTTGTTAGGCAGATGATCTGCACTTAAACCTCTTAAGTCTGTGTAATTTCACAGCTGAAGTAATAAGTGCAGAGCCAGGAATGAAAAATGTGGTGCTTACCAGATATGACAAATAGAAAATGTATGCTACTTAATGCCTTTTTGGTATTCAGCATGTACGATATTGGCTGGCACAATGCTAGATTTAATAAATTACACGGCGCATGCAGAGGGATCCATCAAACGTCTGCTCACAGCTGATACACAGTGAAGATCTCAGCCGGATCTTCTCTTTTCAAAGCTGTGTACTTGTAGCATTTTATGTCTTATATATTTTAAATGAAAAGACATGGGCTGCACTTGACCCTCATTTATTATGACAAAAGTCATGTCAGAAAAAACACAAGTTTCCTACACTATGAATATAAATGGGAAGGGATTTAACATCACACATCATCTGGTGTGACACCAACCCTCTCAAGCCAAACCGTGCAGTCAATAAATCACAGCCTGCTCTCCAGCATCCAGTGAAAAAGATGCTGCGGTGCCCAAACACACCTGTGGGGGCAGTGTTGCACCACGTCTGCAACTGAAAGTGGCAGGGAGAGTAGGCACTGGAAGGTGAGGTGACAGGAGGTGTTGTGCTGCTCTCTGGGGAGGAGCTCTCCAGTCGCAGTGGGTAGAAAAAAAGGGGAAAAAAAGGAGAGAAAGATGCAGAATGGCAAGGAGCAGCCTCGATCAGGCTGTCAGCTTGGGGCATATCTAATTGAATACGCCATGCCATTTGAAGTGAAGAGTACAGCTGGAGCAGAAAGAAGAAGCCAGCGTAGGGCAGGCGCAGCGGGAGAGCAGCCTTCGCCAAACACAAAGACAAATCAAAGAGTGAACAGAGAAGATGTTCAAACAGATAGCCCTGATCTTTGCTCTGTGTTCGACATCTCCCACTGTCTGTCTGCATGTGCTGCTGGTGTTGGCGTGGGAATGTATGAGAGGCTGTGAGCCTGTCATAAGTGGAAGGTGGGGGATAAGAATGCCATTTTGTCCAGCCTGATTTGAAATCATGCAATGATTGTAAAGGAAGGTATTAGTCGGGTTAAACAACCTCAAACTGTGCTTTGGAGACTCACGGGAAGCGTCGGTGGAGGTCAGTGGCTGTTTCAGTATTTGGCTGGCCTGTTCTATGTAGCTTAGCACAGCACAGTGCTTAGGGGCAGCAGGAAAAAAATATTACTCATAAATGGAAAAGATCAAATAGTGGCATTTAACAATCCGCAGAGAAATGGTGTCACGGAGGACCCTCGTCTTTCAGCTCTCCTCGGGCTAAGAGGATGTGATGTTCTGTCAGCATTGTAATTTATTTCTCACACAGGTCATGGCTGGGCAATCGCACCATATACTTTAGGTGGTGCCATTCTATAATCCCCCATTACAGTCATGCACATATAGAGTGTATATTCAGCGAGCTTAGAGTATGAATGGAGCTATATTCTTGCCTCCAAGAGACGAGACATAGCCATAACTCCTTTATGCAATATGGAAATATCAGCCCATAACCACGTCTGTCAATCTCTTTTGTACACTGGTTTGAATGTTAACCTTTTCATTTCACAATGCCTGGCCTCAATATGACCCGGGCTAACATTTTTCATCTCCCACATTTACGTATCAGTGAGACAGCCTGATAGAAATTGAATATCTAACTGGATTTGCATGATGTTGTAATGCATATAACAGACGCAGGATGTCTTCAGAATTCTTGGCGCCAGTTGCGGGGGAAGATGACAGAGGGAGAAGAAACAGAAATGATGGATCGATATGCGCTTTCCGTTTTTTTGCAACATGTAAACATTTGTTATGCGCCGCTGCAGAAGGGCTCCCTCTGAATTGTAAATTCCTGAATTGTTTGATATGATAAACAGATGTTCAAGATGGTGAGTGAACAGCTGCCACCCGCTGATCTTATTAGTAGTTGCTAATTCTTTCCACTGTGCCTCTAGTTGTGAAATGTCTGTCTTTGCCATCCAACACTGTGCTGCTGCTGCTGCTCGGCCTCGCTGTCTCTCCAGCTCACACTTTGGCGCTAGCACTTCTAATCCAGGAGAGAAAATGAACTGTCACACATGTTTGATTGCTAAAACCAGCTGCTGGTTCCGTGACAACACCTCCTACCGGTTGGGCTCGGAGTAATGAGCAGGACTTTTTTCCATATAGAAACCTTTTTTTTCTCACCCCTCTACCCTTTTTTTTTTTATATTTCAAGGAGGTAATTCAAACGGAAGACGTTTCGCTAAGCGACAATGTGACAGATGCAGCTCTATTTTTCAGGATGAATGTGCGAACGATGCAGCGGCAGAGGATCAGAGGGAGCCGTGTGATGCCGAGCAGCTCAGATGGAGGCACAGAGAGCACGCTTTCCTGCTCACTCCAGTTTCAGTCCTTCTTACTTATTTTTTTATTAACCCCACTCCTACCATAGCCATTATGCCTCTGGCTATTACGCACAACATCTCTGCAGACCGACCAACATGTCAGAAAATGACTGGCATTAAATATGACACACAGTCCTTATGCCATCATTGCAGAGAGGGCCATTTTCCTCTTGAGTGAAATGGAGGACGGTGCGGAGCAGATATTTTTTGACAAACAGACCTAATGCAGCGTTGGACTCGTCTAACTTCCCCCTTCTCCCACCTGCGCTGCTTTCAAAAACCCACAACAAGCCTCTGCCTCTTAGGATCCACACACACCTTTGTCCTGTGGTTGAGTATCCTTTTTGACTGACGCAGTGTGTCGCCACTTAAAGCCGCATTTAAAATGCAAATCAACAATTGCTCGTCGTGCAGTGTTGACAGCCTTGTACTGTCTCCGCATGAACTGCCACTCTGACCTTTCATCAGTCACTGCTGATTATGTTCCTATGAAGTGAATGCCTCCCTACTTCTGCTAAGAGGACTTCTTTCAGCTCAAGAGCCTTTCAAAGCTGTAATTTCAGTTGTAACTGCATGTTCTTGTGTAGGACAGATAACAGGCTGTGTAAACTTCGTTATATATCATTCTATAGGTGAAGCCCATGAGGAAATAAATCAAACCTGCATTCTTTCTAATGGCCAGCAGGGGGCAACTCAACTGGATGCAAAAAGAAGTTCAATTGTATCGAAGTCTAGGAGAAAATGACCCGACTTCTCATGTGGTGTATTAACTCAGTCAACCTTTTCTTAATGAGTTTACAATCTCAATTACTAGTTTCAGGTTTTTTTTAGCTAGACTTTCATTGTGAAAAAGATGTCAGCAAATCAGTCGATATGTGTTTTTTCAGCACCACAACATCTGCGAAATGCAGAGTGTTACTTTCAGAATTTGATCCATTTAGTCCGATAACATTTGTAAAGTCCCTGTTCAGGTTAGCCAACAGCTAAACCGGGAGTCTCTGTGAATCCCACAGGGCTGAAAATGCATAAGCTCCAAGTAATTTGACACACAGAAGTGGAACTTTTTGGTGTCATGTGCCACTGAGCAACTTTCATTGGAATGAACAGGGTCCTTACTCCAGTGCTGTTTGTCAAAATGCCAAACTCAAGACTTCAAAACAGCAATAGATGACGTCAGGGTGAATACACCCACTTCTTTTATACAGTCCTTGCTCCACATCTTAATATAGTGCACAGTCTGCACATTTTTATTCCCTGACATCCCTTCATGTTCCTTTGACTACAACTTTAGATTTTTTCCATGACTTCAGGGATCTCAAGAGGTTAAATCACTTGGTTGCAGCAAAATGGTTTATTGCCCACAGCAAAGACAGGATTAAGAAGTACAGGATTAAGAAGTCACACAGAAAAGGATAGTATGGTACATTGTTGTTCGGTGCTGAGATATGTCTCTCCCTGTAGATTCACTGACTGTTCGCCTGCGGCAGCGTGACCTGCCCACTCTCGGCTGTGTGCTGCTGCTGCACTGGGATCCTCTCTGCGTTTATTGATTCCAGCCTGTCCGCCCACAAGAGGATCCGATACCAGTTAACATGATGCAGAGTCCACATATTTAGAGGCCTGAGGGTATCAGCAGACCAAACTCTGATTGCCGTAATTGAGAGTGATAGGGATCAGTTAGAGCCAGGTTACAATTGATTAGGTGTGTGTGTATAAACAGATAGAGAGATCAATGGAGACGGCTCAATAGAAATTATAAGCATTTTAACAAGCGCCAGTGAGACACCAAAAGTTAAGAGGAGATATGCATTGGTGCCAAGAACTTATCTCAGCATTTGGGAATAAATAAAGGAAAATGGTGAAAATAATATTTACATTTAAAGGTATATTTCTCTATATGTATATATCTCAAAAAAGACTAGACTTATGTAATGTGCTACTAAGATTATCACCCCCCCAAAAACTGAAACCCATTTTATTATGCTTTTTAGATCTTGTTTTTAACTATATATTGTAATCAGATGAAGAATTTCTGGATCTTAAGTTTTCAGAGAAACAAGCTCAACAAACATTAGCGCCAGCTCCGCTCCAGCCCCTCTGGGATGTCCTGCTTCCACCAAACAGCATTGGAGAAACTTAGATTTGAATGTGAAACTGCCTTATTCAGTGTTTTTACCACTTTAAATCACCAGGTGTGATTGTTTTGGAGAGGAGGAGACTTCTGCGGATAATTCTGCTCCTGATAAAAAACTCCTGAAAGATGAACACTGAAGGAATCCTAATTGGGAGAAGCTGACTGCAATGACCGCAGTGGTGGTGAAAACAACCAACTCCATGATCCTACGCTGCTTTACGACATCACCAAAAGTCCATCTTTTTTTTTTAAATTATTTTGATTTATAGCTACTGGCACAAAATTACATACTGTGTGTAGTTTTTGCCCTTTAGGTTTTAAATGTAATGCAAATAATGGTACAAAGCTGGAAGACATCAACAACTGAAAGAGAAGGAAAATGATGATAGTTTGGGTGCAAAAGGACACTCTGGCCTTTGTGTTTCAATGCGGGAACAAATCTTGACAACTTGTATGGCCAGAGGGTGTCTGAGCATAAAAAACAAATGTCTTTTAAACCACCTCTGGTTGTGAGTAATGTCAGCCACTTAGACCCCAATATACCTGATTCTAGTTTCTGTTAAATCTACTTCTTGAAAATGTCCTTCAGTTTTACTGCTCTTATTACAATTCCTACTGTGACTGCATGCACAGTTATTATGACTAATACTGCTATCACTACATACTTTCATGAATGACTGGGTGCACCTTTACTTCTTCTACAACCTCTTCTTGCTAAGAGATATTTTACAGTAACCAGCCCATGTGTCTGACTTGATTTTTTCTCCGACTACACATCATTTTATAGAGAGATATCTTTATTAGCCAATTTACATATAACTGCTGTAACGTTGGCATCTCATCATTCATTTTCTCTTTCTACGATAGCCCGCTCTACATCATTACACTTGGATTTGGAGTGGTGCTCAATCAAGCCTCAGGATGTTAATAAAATATGCTGGTTACCAAGATGAGATGAATAATCACAGGAGTCAAGTATAATTTCCAGCCTCACCAGGGTGAGTGTGTGCAGCTTACGTCACACTCCGGGGGGCGGATCGCTCCGTGGCGCCTGCCTATCATGGTGGTCGCCGGGTGGCTGTAATGGTGGCACAGTGCACAGCATGATAAGGTTTCTGCACCACTGTGGACAGCACTGGGGGATTGTGGGAGAGCGCTTATCAGTCTGTGTCAGGGTCTATCAGCATCTGTCATGTTTACTCCTCAGGTGTGCTGGCTGCTGGCTGACTGCTCTGCCAAGGCTCCTTCATATCAGCCAGCTGAGAGCTAACCGGGAGCGCAAACAGAAACCCACCCACTGCTGCTGCAGACCAGACCCATCCTATTCCTCCGTCTTTCTATATATAAACCTCTTTTGCACAAAGTTGCATTCTTTGCTTTTCGCCGTCTCATCCCTCCACATCTTTTTCACTGAGTAACCCCGACACTCTCTTTTCACCTCGCTCGGAGTGCATACGGGCTGAATTCATGGACGGATTCTGAGACAGTGGGCCCCTGGCTGCAGACATGCAAAAGGCTTCACCGTCTCTTCTACATAGGAGCAAGTCCCACAGATTTGACAGTTGTGTCACCTCTTTTTGTTGTTGTTGTGCGTCTCTTTGTAGCTGTTTTGTCTGTCTTTGTAGTCACTTGTTGAGCCCCTTTTCATATTTGTTGTGATGCTCTCTTGTCTCTTTGTGTCTCTTTGTAGTTGTCGTGGGCTCTTTGCAGCTGTTAAATGTTTTCTGTGATCATTCTCTCTGTTCTCTCTCATTTTGAGTCTCTTTGTAGTTGCTTTGTGCCTCTTTGTGGTTGTTTTGAGTTACTTTGTGTTCATATTGTCTCTCTATCATCAAATTGATTCTCGTTGTGACTGTTTTGTATGTCTTTGTAGTCATTGAGTTTTTTATGTAGTTGTTCTGTGGTTGTTTTGACCCTTTTTATGGTTGACTCTCTTTTCTGTGTCTCTTCGTAGGAGTTGTGGGCTCTTTGCAGTTGTTAAATCTTTCATTGTCTCTCTTCTTGTAATTGCTTTGTGTCTCTGTGGTTGTTTTGTGTCTCTTTGTAGTTGTTAATGGTTGCTACGTGATCATTTTGTGTCCCTCTGTAGTCATTTTAAGTCTCTTTGTAGTCATTAAGTGTATTTGCTGTTGCTTTGTTCTTTGTGGTTGTTTTGCCCCTTTTCATTGTTGTTGTGAGTTTCTATCGTGTCTCTTTGTGTCTCTTTGTGGTTGTTTTGTGTCTCTTTGTAGTTGTTTTATGTTGCTTTATGATCGTTTTGTGTCTCTGTAGTTGCTTTGTGTGGGTCTATGTGGTTGTTTTCCCTTGTTCATAGTTCATAGTTTCTTTGTAGTTGTTTTGTAGTAATTTGATGTTGTTTTGTGGCAATTTTGTGTGTCTGTTTGGGCGGCTGGGCCTTTGCCTGCCAGGCGTGTTCAATAATCCATCCATTGGTGGATCATCCTCTTACAGGATATCAACACTGCATCTGACTAAAAAAGGCCTTGACTTTCAGTCAAGTGGAGCTTCATCATCATTAAGTCAATTTCCTCTAGTTGCTTTTCACAATTGCTTCTCTGCTATTACAGAAGCTAAGAATGAGGTCTATAAAGAGGTCTAAAGTCCATGGAGAGAAAGTCAGATAGCGGGATAGAGAAAAGAACTGCATGAACAAAATGGAATACCAATTTTTGCTATTTATTCTTTGCATACTGAGTGTGTGTGTGTG